>VZTG01010442.1:348465-358718 GCA_013397845.1 Melanocharis versteri
AGAGCCCCGGGCCGAGCGGGCAGGAAGGGAGGAGTTCTGCGGCCGTGGCAGAGGCTGCGTGGGGCCGCCGAACGCCGCCGGGCTCCCTGCCCGGGCGGGTCCCGAGCCCCGCGCCGAGCTGCGCCCGCTGCGCTCCGGGCGCGGCCCCGGGGGCTGAGAAACCACCGAGCGCAGGAAACGCTGCGAAATGCCGCGCTCCGGAGGAAAGAAATCCAGTCTGAGGTGGCTTAGACCGGATACCCAAAATTAATAGACATATTTGACCTTAATCTGTCTTCCTCGACAAGTTTAATTATAGCAATTTCTTAACTTCAGCTCAAGATCTTGTTTTAGAAATGTTAGTGTTCTCTGAATGTGTGGGGTTTTGTATTTAATATCACCGTGTTTTCTAAGGAAGGGCAAAAATCTGCAAAAATGGACTGGACTGGAATCACCCAGGACTTTAGAGATGCCCGTGATTAATTTCTCTTTCTAAATAAATTAATGTTTCTGAGATGAGATCAAATTGGGGGCGAGGAGGAAGAAATTAGAAATACTGTTTTAGAGCAAAATTTAGAAGGGAATTTTTTTTTGAATGATTTTATTCCCTTTATTCCCTGCTCACAGCCTGTCCTGGCAGGAATCTTTCAGTGTAAACCATTTGGCATGAGCTGATGATTAAAACCTGATGATGTACATGTTGATTTACACCAACTGGAGTCACAGCATTCGTTTTAGCCTTTATTTTTTTGTCTTATATAACTTAAACAAAGATGTAAAGGTTGTGATATCACTGTGTAATTTGAAATATAAATATTTGAAAACGCAAAATGTGCTACCACGCGGTCGTATGTGTGTAGTAGTAGTAGTACATCCTAATATGTACCATTAGTAGTCCCAGCTGTGTAGTTACTGTAGCGTTTGAGCTTTCTTTGCCATGCCTCAGTCCTGCCAGCAGCATCGTGGTGCAGTTTTACTCTGCCCCTGAAGAGCTCCAGACACTGTGACCCACAAAATGTACAAAACTAGTGACTGGTAGGAATAGAGGCCTTGGGTCAACTCTGGTTTTTATTAGTTGTTGTATAAAAATGCATTTCTGATTTTCTAGAAGTTTTAAAAGAGATGTTTTATCTCTTACACAATAGATATGATTTTACCACGTTTTACTCTTTCTCCGTTTACGAGAAAAAGCTGAAAATGCAAAATTTTAGACATGAGCAGTAATTTTGCATCTCTGTTTTCATAAATTTGACACCTTTTATATGAAATAATTTTAAGTTTTCTATTAAAATGGAAAGAAGCCATGACTGCCTTAGATCGAAGCCTCTAAGAAAGCAGTTTTGAGCCATGCTGATGGTGTACAAAAACTCCTGGGTTATATAAATAAAAAAACTAAACTGTTTTCCTGTTTCTTTGCATGGGGCTGGTTTTGTGAGTGGGATTCTAACAGAGCAGAAGGACTCATTGCTTGAGTGCACTTACTTTAGTTCCACATCTTCCACAACTCCAGGAACTTGAACTTGTCATTATCAGCCCCAGAAGGTCAATGCATTACCCAGGGTAGCGGCTCTTTCATGTGGCCTTTCTGAGGAGGGAAAAACCAGCTTTTAATCTTGGCTTTTATAAATCACTCTGTGTACTGGATACATCCTAACTTGTCATTTCCCTGTGTGTTTTAGTGCTGGGGAGATCTGGAGATGCTTTGTGATGCCACACAGATACACACGTCTGCAAAAGGCCTAATCTGAAGTGAATCTTCTATAAATAATAAACAACAAATAGGCTCCTTTTAGTTATATTAGCCCCAAAATAGGTCATGTACATTTGTTTTAAATGCAAACTTAACAATAAAGTAAATTCCCTAGGTGGAGAATTTGATGTGTTTGTGCAAATTTTCTGGACATAGTACAAAAAAAAGCCAACACCTATATTTTACCATTTAAAATATTTATACATTGTCTCTTAAAGTCCTGTGTTTGAAATACTGTTTATAATAAACTCCCTAGGAGAGAACTAATAGTCACAGGTAAACACTTGCCATTTGTTACTTAAACACAAAGTAATCTTTAACTTTTTAAACAGAAACTTAGTGTTTCCCATTGCTACCAGAAAAGCTGTCGCCTTTGTCTGCTTCCTGCGTCCAAATATTCTGATTTTTCACATCATGGTCCACCTGGTCTTGGGGTTCCATGGGCTTCTCAAGGAAGGTGATGAAGGAGGGCAAGTCTCGTGTCACCAGCCTTTGTCCCTCTGGGCCTTCACTGGGAATATTAACATGGTTTTCAAATAAAAAAAGGCTGCAAAGGCTGCCTAGGCCATTCTATTTGTGCTCCCTCAAATATAAACCCTAGTATGTTAAATTCTGTGGTAACTGATAAAGGAAGGAGTATCTAATTTATTGTGGTTGGAATTAAAATGGCTGTGACACCTATTGTAATTTTCATGCTATTTCTGCCTAATACAGCTGTGGTTGGGTTTTAATTGGCATCTTTAAGTGCTTCGAGAATACAAATAATATATATAGGATGTCTCACAGTAGAAGTAGACAAAGGTGAAATGCTAAAAACTGCGGTGCCACATTTTGCAGCTCGCGTTGTTCCGTGGAGCAAGGCGGGATCTGAAGTTGTGCCGTCAGCCATTGTAACACACATCATTTCTCCGTCCCTATTCATTTTCATCCCCGAGGTGCATTGTAAAAGTGTAAATCCATCACTAGATAATTTTCAGTTCCATTATTTACCAAAATGAATAGTTAAGCAAGTCATTGTTATTAGTGGGATGCTATTGTTGTTTCGCTGAGATAGGGCCTGCCAAGGGCTTGAGTGATGTGCACTTGAGTGTTCTTTCAAGATCCTTGTACCTGTTTCATTTGGGAGGAGTTTCACTCATGTAAAATCAAACAGAAACAATTTTAGTAGCCTCTGAAAAGAGAAGAAGGGAAAATGGATATTAATGAACTATTTAATATTCTGCTATGGCAGAGATGCAGTGATTTTGCTGTTGACACTTTTGCATGGAATTAAAGAGATCTGGTGGTTGTTTTACTCGTCTGTCTTTGTTCCTGAAAGACTTTTCAGTGTCATCAGATTTGGTTTTGTAACCTGAGAGAGATTTTACAGACATGCAGACAAGAAAAAAAAGCGCTTCTTTTTCATGAAATTCATTGGTATTCAAAACATGGTCCTTTGATGAATTAGAAATTTTGGCTAAAGCTTTAATGAGATTTTTATTTCCTGAACTTATGTTGGAAAATAAGTGTGAGCTGCAGGATTCACAATTCTGAATAAGGGTGGTCTTGGTTTTTCTGTTCAAGAATATTTCTGGCTCGTTGTTTATTGCTCAGTCCTGTATTGATTGGCGAGTTGAGAAGTTCATGATGAAGTGGAATGGTTTAGAGCTATGGATCTTTCCTTCGTGGCGCGTCGCGGGTGGGGAGCCCGTGGCTCGTGGGAGCAGCAGAGCTCGTGGGAGCTGTGCCAGAGGAGCCTGCAGCAGGGCTGTGCCCACCTGAGGAGCCTGCAGCAGGGCCGTGCCCGCCTGCGGAGNCTGCCTTTCTCCCCTGGTGCCCCCGCAGGGCCGTGCCCTCCTGTCTCCCCTGGTGCCCCTGCAGGGCTGTGCCTGCCTTTCTCCCCTGGTGCCCCCGCAGGGCCGTGCCCTCCTGTCTCCCCTGGTGCCCCTGCAGGGCTGTGCCTGCCTTTCTCCCCTGGTGCCCCCGCAGGGCCGTGCCCTCCTGTCTCCCCTGGTGCCCCTGCAGGGCTGTGCCTGCCTTTCTCCCCTGGTGCCCCCGCAGGGCCGTGCCCTCCTGTCTCCCCTGGTGCCCCTGCAGGGCTGTGCCTGCCTTTCTCCCCTGGTGCCCCCGCAGGGCCGTGCCCTCCTGTCTCCCCTGGTGCCCCTGCAGGGCTGTGCCTGCCTTTCTCCCCTGGTGCCCCCGCAGGGCCGTGCCCTCCTGTCTCCCCTGGTGCCCCTGCAGGGCTGTGCCTGCCTTTCTCCCCTGGTGCCCCCGCAGGGCCGTGCCCTCCTGTCTCCCCTGGTGCCCCTGCAGGGCTGTGCCTGCCTTTCTCCCCTGGTGCCCCCGCAGGGCCGTGCCCTCCTGTCTCCCCTGGTGCCCCTGCAGGGCTGTGCCTGCCTTTCTCCCCTGGTGCCCCCGCAGGGCCGTGCCCTCCTGTCTCCCCTGGTGCCCCTGCAGGGCTGTGCCTGCCTTTCTCCCCTGGTGCCCCCGCAGGGCCGTGCCCTCCTGTCTCCCCTGGTGCCCCTGCAGGGCTGTGCCCGCCTTTCTCCCCTGGTGCCCCCGCAGGCCCGTGCCCTCCTGTCTCCCCTGGTGCCCCCACGGGGCCGTGGCTGCCGGGCCTGGGGCCGCTGCCCTGGGCCGGACCGCGCTGTTCTCCAGGGCCTATCGGGCAGCACAGGCTGCCAGAGTTACACACTGCCTGCTCAAATGGAACTGGATCACCCTTTGTGTTTGTTTCATGGCTGGTACAATCTTCCACTGTGTGGGTGGTTACTGGGGACAAGTAATTTGGGAAGCTTTCCAGAAGCTGTCATTGAGCGGTCTTAGATTTTATAACATCCCTTGTGTTCCCGTGCTGTGCTTCGTACAGAAATTCTCCTGACTCAAGAACATTTGAGTGATATCACTTACCACATTTTGAAACTCACATGTGTTCCAGCATGTTAAAAGTATTAGGAATATTCAGGTTATCATTGTATCTTGTCTTTTAATTTACTTAAAATCAAAGTTTTTTTCCCAGGGCTTACAGAAATGTTTTGGTGTTGACTGAAAAGAAGGATGTATCAGTATATAGGCTTAGCCGTTATGGAAGATTTTTTGGTAGTCATCTGAACAAGAAGAAATTCTGTTTGTTCACATCCAACCCCAGCTAAATGTGTGTTTTCTATTTCTTTGTGCCAGCTACTTTCTGGATTTATCCTGAATGAGAAGAGGAATTACTAAATTAACACCCAGGCAGTGAGTGTCGTGAGTTAGATGCTACAGTCCAGAAGTCCTTCATAAATGGTGAGTAAACCTCTAGCTTTGGATTTCCACACTGAGTTTTTAGCTTTATTTCAGTGAGTTTTAGGTCGAATCTCTCCGTTTTTCAGTTCTCAGTCTGGAGAATTGTGAATTGTGAATTGTGGCCACAGTGTGAGTTGAAGTCTTTGCGTGTAGGTTATGGAATTCTGTATTTTCAGAACTTATCTCTGGATTTGAGAATTGAAGGCCTATTCCAGAAATAATAAATGTATCAATAATAGTGATTTTTATAATTTTATCTGGACAGCTGCAGCAGTCAGTGATCTGTCTGTGTGAATGGCCCCAGAATACGGAGGTCTGAACAAGTGGTTTCGGGAAGAGAAGGTTTTGTCCACAGTCTTACACTGTCCTGGGAGAGGAATTTCTGAAAATGTGATATAAATGCAAATCTGTGTTTAAAAATACTGAATTGCCTGTGTGCTGGTGCTGGTTGCTTGCTGTGGTATGTTTGGGGTACGTGCTGATGTTGTAGTCAGTGTAATTTTATTTTGATGTATTCAAATACAAGGTGCGACACTATTTGAGAGTATAAGATCTTTCTCTTCATTTTCTGTGCTAAGTGTTGCTTTGCTTCTCTGTCGTCAGTGTTATGGTGGCTACTTGTGTGCTCGATTTTGGCCAAAATAACCTGAATTGGAGGAGGCTGGGAAGGAAGAAGGTGCTTGTAGATAGGTTTGTGGAATCACTGCAGCAAGTTTTAAATGATGTATGAAATGAAAAATTCCTGTCTGATGCACAGGCGAGCAGAGCCATTGATGTCTGTGAAATCGCTGCTGCAGAGGCTATTTCAGAGGCTCACAGGGTGCTTTGGGTTGGGAGGGACCTCAGAAATCATCTCGTTCCACCCCCTGCCATGGACAGGAACACCTTCCCCTAGGGCAGGTTGCTCAAGTTTTTCTAGTAATATTTCAGAAATGCCAACTTTTAATTTTTTAAAAACTCATCTGCTTTTGAAAGGCAGAAGTCTTTCACAGCAAGAAAATTCATTAGAAAAATCTTTCAAGATGGGGCATCAATAAATATCCTAAGGCAGTTTTCTGGGTTTGTGTGGGTTTCTGAGCCTGAGCAGCACTACTTTACAGAACACCGTGCAGGCGTGAGGGTGCTGCTGAGGATGCTTTGAACTGTCCTAAAATGAGAATTTTAAAAGTTGAATGATGGGGTTCAAGATCAAGAGTCCAGTGGTTTGTTGGAGAGGTAGAGTGGGTTTAGGAGCTGGAGTGGAGTAGGAGTGATTCCCGCTGGAAAACCAGGAGTGCAGGGTTTGGGGGGAGGGATGGATTTGCATGGCTGATACAGAGCAGGAGCTCCAGGGCAGCAGTGCAGACAGAACATTCTCTTTTTCCAGCTTCGTCACCCAAACCGTCCTCCTGCGTTTCATGATGTGGCTCCCGTAGGGAAAAATAGGGTGGCTTTAGTTACAACAGACACACAAGGATCCAAAGTAACATTATCCTGGTTAGGCAAACATCTGTATTTCCTAGCAATTGAGTTTGATACATCTGTGCCAGCCTGAAAATGTAGTTTTGAGAGTTTAAGGAATATGTGCACAGGTAACTGCATACACTTTTGCATTTTAGTTTTACAGATGTTCTACAAGTGCCCTTTCGGCACCCTTTCTGTATAGTCTTTGTATATTTAAGTCTCCGAGTCTCTTATCAGAGAATTTTGTTGTGTTTTTAAATTGCTGGTGGTCAGGATTTTTTACATTATTATTGAAAACAATACTGGAAGAGAAATAGTTTTTATATTGTGCCATCAAGGTCTTTAGAAAGGAGAACAGAGTGTCTGAAGAAATTGAGAATACTTTCATAAATCCTGCTTTGGTTTGTGTTTGGGGGTTTTTTTGGCATATTCACGTTGTGTTTCTACTCTCTAAAAGCACAGACTTCCTTCCGGTTCTGCTGTTGTGCTGGGCTGATGCAAGCAAGCTTTTCAGTGGTCAGAAAGAAAAAAGATAAGAGAACAGCATATAGATGGCTTTTAAAACCAGCAGCTGATTTGTTTGTTGTCATGATAGTCAGTATTGCCCTTTTCTTAGTTCCTCAGTATTGTTTCCTTCATTCAGTATCTGGGGCTTCTGAAGTGCCTGACTGATCCTTGCAGCTGAATTTCCCAGCTGCTGAGCTCCTGTCAGAGCAGAAGGGCAAAAGCAGCGAAGTGGTGAACAAACCCCTGAACTCCCTCGTGCTGCTCGTGCTCTCACACCAGCCCAGCTCCTCACAGCCTCCTGTCCCAGGTGTCCCAAGGCAGGTGTCCCACGCCAGGCTCCCAGCCCGTGTCCAGCTGGGCCATGGCACTGTCTGCTTCCAGCCACATCTTCCGTGTCCTGTCTGCTTCCAGCCACATCTTCCNGTCCCACGCCAGGCTCCCAGCCCGTGTCTGGCTGGGCCATGGCGCTGTCTGCTTCCAGCCACGTCTTCTGTGTCCTGTCTGCTTGGCTTGGGGGAGGCCTTGGAGAAGTGGCTCCTGGTTTGGGATGTTTGTTAATGTGCTGATACATATTTAGTTCTTCTGAGGAAATGGCTCTTCATTCCAGGCCGCAGACAACTTCTGGCCTTGAAGCTGAAAATGAAGGTGTTGCCTTTAAGGTCATTTACTGTAGAGAATATTTTGTACGTGTTATTACAAATATTAATTAGGCTTTGCTTTACTGGAAATGGAGGGGTTTGGAATGCATATACTATGGAAAAAAGGAAATAAGGAGTTAAGTGATATTTGCAGGGCCATTATGTAGTAGACTACAACAAAATAAGAAACAATAGAATGAATAAACCAGGTAGTCAGCCATTTTTTTTTTGCTGAAATTGTTTGACACAGTAAAGGACTCTGCTTGATTACTGTGAAGTGTTTAATACTGAATCTGAACAGGTTTTGACCAAATTTGGGTGTGGATCTTAGTGTCTGAAAAATACCCACAAGAAAGTGCTGCAAGCCTGTCCTTTCCTGGGTGCTGCAGAGCGACCGGCGCTGGCAGCCCGTGGAACACGCTTTCTGCAGCGGATTGTTTGTAAGAAGTGTCGTGCAAGAAGAGTGTTTGTGTGCCTAAAGTGAATTTATCAGGCTGTCTGGAAGTTACTTGTGCTTCCAGCCTTCTTTTATACATCTTATTTGTAACTCTTCTGTCTAAGTTACCTGTGGTTTACTGGAATTGGGCTGATGACCCAGTACTGGGAGATGCTGTTAATGGAGCAAGAGTTTGGGATGTTAAATAGAAGAACTGGATGACTTTGAAGAAGTGATGAAAATAAGGTGAAATCCAATAGATTCTAGTAAGAATGGCTTTTCTGCTGGCTGGAAGGGTAGTGCTTTCTCAGGAGGAGGGGGCAGGAGCTGACTGTGGTACAACTGTGCCACCAACACAATGGGTTTGTGAAAAAATCATGTGCCACCCTCAGACATGTGAAGGAAAAAGTAATTCCAGAGAGGTTTGCAAAACACTGGTGCTGTTGTAACAGCAACTGCTAGGAGCTCATCTATTTCCAGAGGAAAAATGTGAAATCAGGACTATCTGTTAGTCAGGGAACAGTGCAGGGGGATCTCTGGATCTCATCATTACTCAGGGCTGGAACAATTAACATCGAGTCAGGACTTTGTTTTTCTTTAACAAGGAAAGGACGATGGGTCATTTCTCCTAATGATGCTCCTGAATGCATTTGAGATAAATGATTTGGTAATCTGACAAATTGGGAGAATAACATGAAGTGTAGAATTACTTTTTTTTTCCAAGTGAAATGTGTTAGAGCCTCTATGACACAGGTAGCAGACGAAAGAAGAAAACAGTTCTTGAACTCTTTGCTAAATTGATATACTAATCAGAGTGCCTTTTCCAGAAAAGAAAGAAGAGCCTCGTTTTGCCTGGACCCTATCTTTGCTATTTTCCTTTTTCAGAAATAGAAGATTAGGAGGTGTCTGCACCGATGTGATAAAACGTTCCTGTGGAATTGTATTGTATTTTCGCCTTGAGTTGCTGGCGAAATGAAGTTGTTGGCTTTCAGTGCTGCTTTGTTTTTGACCCCTTTTTGTGAATTCTCTGAGGAAAGAAACATATTCCCATCTTTTATAGTAATCAAATTTATCTGGCATCTCTCAGCCTCTTGCATTACTTATGCTACAGTTGACCAGCCTTGGGAAGGCTTTAGCGGGTTTATTTATTTATTGTTCTAAAGTGAAGGTTTTTGACTTGAGGTCCCCACATAGTCCATGGGGATTCAAAGAGAAAAAAATGGAAGTGCTTTCTGCCATTATTCTGATACAGTTATTTCCTGTGAAACTGTTTAAAAAATACCCCAGACTACCCAAAACCTAAACAAAGCCCCCCATTAGTCCAAAACCCCCAAGAAACACTGAGAGAAGGAAAAACTTGATTACCTGAGTTGTGTTGGAAATTCAACTTTGTCAACTTTCTTTTGTATCTTCTGCTTCTCTTGCTGGTTTTTTCATCAATTTATTTCTATGGTGAAAAAACTAAAGGTTGATTATAAGGGAAATCTGGGGTATCATCAATTATTTTGCTTTCAAATATGATTTATTTGACTAACAGCCTTAAAAGCTGGGACTGATTTAATTTTATTTTATGCTCATGAAATCCACAGAAGGCTGACCTGGCAATCTTCCTTGTCTTCTGCTTTGTAAGTCCCACACAATATTTCCCCTCTGATTCTTTGATTTTATGGAATTTTTCTTTGAGGAGTAAACAACGATAGTGTGAAAATGTTCATATTACGTTTCAGATGTATATACTCATGTAGAAGGATTTTTTTATTGCAGGAGAAAAATCAAATCCTTGTCACCTAAACTGCTAATTATGTTTGATAAATGTATGGTATATGTTTAATGCAAAGAGAATTTAGGAAATAATACACCTTGTGTAATTACAGCGACCGAGCTACTTCCATCAATCTAATTTTTCTGATTCAGGTTCATTTGCATTGCATTATTTTTATTAAATGAGCTTTCAGTGGAGCCCTGCTCTCTGTCAAGAAGAAGAATCAAACACTGAAATATTTCCACGTGCATCGGTCGGGTTTGCAGGTGACACCATGGGCCTGGACACGCTGGGGCCACCTGGGCTGGGCCTGTGCCCAACAGTGCCCGCACCCAGCTCAGCCCTGTGCCCGCACCCAGCTCAGCCCTGTGCCCAACAGTGCCCTCACCCAGCTCAGCCCTGTGCCCGCACCCAGCTCAGCCCTGTGCCCAACAGTGCCCTCACCCAGCTCAGCCCTGTGCCCGCACCCAGCTC
>VZTG01010442.1:358734-373476 GCA_013397845.1 Melanocharis versteri
CAGCCCTGTGCCCACACCCAGCTCAGCCCCGGGCACTGCTCAGCCCTGTGCCCACACCCAGCTCAGCCCTGGCACTGCTCTGCCCTGTGCCCACACCCAGCTCAGCCCTGGGCACTGCTCTGCAGGCTGCACCAGCCCAGGAGATCTGATCCTGCTGCTCCCTCATCCCTCTGACGCCCCAGTGCTGCTGCTGATCCCAAATGATGATGGTTCCTGTGGTGGTAATTAGTATCCAGCAATGGAGTAACTGTGCAAAGATAACTATCATGTATTTCCCTGTCTGTTCCTCTGCATCTTTGCACATTTTCTGTCCTTTCCATCTCTGCAGCACTTGTGTGCTGTCACTGTATTTCACCATAATGCAGCACAGGAATTCTCTCATCTGATATTTAGTGAAAACCAGCCCCTCTCATTCCCCCCACCCAATTTCCAAGCTTCCAATTAAAAGAATAATAATTTGGAACCCCATTTCTATTCACAGTACTGTTAGCATTTAGTATATGTAGTTGTAATTATTATTGAAGGTGAATATAAGCTTAGGTTAGTGTATATATGATTTTATGTAATAATTTTCTTACCGTTACCTGCCATGGATAATTTTCCATTCGTTGCTCTAGAACAGACTTGCTTTTAAAGATAGGACATTAATATTACGTTGGTAATTTAACCTGTGAGAGTTGAAATAAGTTAGAAAGAGAAAGCAGACTTCATATTTGAAAATATCTTCCTGTGTAGTATCCAAACCTGTTCTGTGCTCTCCCGGTGTGTCTGAGGGTGTGCACACACCCTGACCAGTCAGTGCTGGAGCTTGTTTGCAGGCACCTGCCTTTTGTGCTTTTCCATATGTGTGAATTTTGGATCACCTCTAAATACCTGCAACCACAATATTTAGACGATGTTAATTTGCTAATTGCATTAGGAAATGTTCTTTCCTACCTGAAGGCGATGTGTTTGTCGAGCTCGTGAGAGCGGCACGTTCAGAGTGCCCTCAGTCGGCCCCGGGGAAAGGGGAGCTCCTCCTGGCCCCTGGCTGCTCGGCTCTGGGACCTCCCTTCCCGAGTCTAGGAGTGTGAAAACTTTGGAAATGGGAAGAATGTGTCCTGTGTTACAGCTGTAGCACACAGATGGAAGGAGTGCTGGGAGAGGGACAGGAGGTGAAGGTGCTGGCTGATGGCAGACCCTCGTCCTGGTGACCACTGCTTGACTTCAGGGTGCCCTCCTCAAGGCACAGACTTCTAACCTGATTCTCTAAGTGCCACCAGCTGGCTCTGTATTGCAGCAAGCCTGGTCCCCAGCCCCTTCTCCAAGAGAACCCCAAAATGGCCTCTGATGGCAGGAGCAGAGGACGGGAGGTGGCCCAGTTTGCCATGGCAGAGCTTTGTGGCATTCTGCAGGTGTGTGACTGGGGGGAGAACCAAACAGGGCTCTGCTGCTCTCCTTGGAAACGAATCCGTTCATCTTTGTATCTGGAAACAGCATTTTCATATCCGTGTAGCAGGTTAACATCCTGCTCTACCCTGGTTCAAGGCAGTGTTTGTTGGTCACAGAGCGAATTTACAGCTTTTCCTGCTCTAGGAATCAGGGTTGCTTCTCTCAGTTGAACATGCTCCTCCCCTGGGACCCTTCAGAAGAGTCCATCAGACAGGAATGAAAAATTATTTTTTTCAGAATAGTCCTACTCAGTTGCAGATTAAAGTTTGGAGAGTTTCCTTTAAAGGCCGCTGACTGCAGCTCTCGTTACTTTGAAAGAAGCAGAGGATATTCCACATACCATCCCTTGGTGTAATGATTGCTCCTAAAGACTTTTCCCCTGTAAAATAGATGGAATTCATTACGTCCAATTCGTTGGCAAGAAATCTGTGAACTGAGCGTAAGTTGTTAAGTCTCAGGACTAGTTAAAAAATAGTTCATCATGTGCATTAATTCTGTGGAAAACAAAAAAAAAAGTAAATAATTTCCATTAGTTTACTGGAAATGAGATAATGGCACAGTTTCTCCAGCGTATTATAATTACACAGTTTATTTGAAGAATAAGATCCTAGAGTACTCTAAAGAACTCCATATGGTTGTTACTACTGTAAACAATCATAATTATTAAAGTAAAAGGTTTTTTCAGGTCTGAAGGTTTTTTCAGGTCTGCATAACTCTTGCACAAGATATTTGATTTTTAATTTTTTAATTTTTTTTTAAGCTTAAAACAATAATTTTTAGCTGGAGAGAGAATGTAGAAAGTAATTGCTTATCCTGAGCAGATGGCCTAGAATAAGTTGAACTTTTCCAGTTTGTTAGTGGTGTGCAGCAGCTTTGCTGAGGTGCGTGCTTGGTCAGGAGCTCAGTGCAGTGAACTCAGGAGCGCTCTGTTCTCTGGGGTGATCGAAACGGGAGGAGCTCAGTTCCCTGCTCCAGGAGCCCGCAGCAGCACTCTGCCAGTGAGGCTTCACAAGAACATGAGAGAATCTCTCTGAAGTGCAGCTAGTGGATTATTTCATTGATCATAGGTTTGAAGGCCAGGAAGGGGTGTTAAACCATCTAATCTGATATCCTGGATACCATGTGCCATTGAAATGAGCCCGGGTAATTCTGTATTGGGCCTTAAATCTGTGTTTAAATAGTCTGTACTGTGCTGGTTCAGCTTGTGTTGCTGTTTCCAGAGGAGAATCTGTTCTGCCCTCACCACTCAGTCAGACCTTGCAGTGTAAATCTCTGTGTTTGAGTTTCCTCAGCTTCGGCTTCTGGACTTCTCTGGCCAGGACATTTTAGATTTGTCAATCAGCTCGTTCTCACGGAAGCCCAGCCTGGTTTGGGTGGGAAGGGACCTTAAAGCCCACCCAGTGCCACCCCTTCCAGGGCAGGGACACCTTCCAGTGTCCCAGGCTGCTCCTAGCCCCAGTGTCCAGCCTGGCCTGGGCACTGCCAGGGATCCAGGGGCAGCCACAGCTGCACTGGGCAAAGCTCTGAATAGTTTCTGTCCATGGCTTATTGGTAGATCATTGTGCAAAGGGATAATTCAATCTGTTATTGTACTGAAAATAAGGGAGCAGTTTTATCTTTCCCAACACTGTCAACCAAACTTGTTGTCTCATCAAAACTAAAATCTGGGTGGCTGTCTCTCATAATCCCGGAATTTTTCTTTTCTGTATCATTGTACCATGGTGAAAGAAATTAGCTCTGTGGCTACTTTATGGGCTTTGTTTGCCATTAAATATATTTCAACCTAAAGAGGATAATATTTGTTTCTATTTTTTTCTATAAAACAAAATATACATGTGTTATTGTTTTAACAAACTCAGACACTGAAACTCTCTGTTCAGTCCTATTATTTAATTACGTCTTCCAGATTTCTTGGTGTCTTTGATGCTATTGCAGAATTAGCTACCTCTGTAAGAAGAAAAATATTTTGTAACATTAGAAAAACTCTGTGAGGGAAGAAAACGCTCAGTAAGCTTTTTCAATGATCTCCAGAGAAAGGCCTGGGAAAAATAAATTACTTTCTAAAGTTTGGGATGCACATTTAAAATGCGATCTGGCAATTTTATTGGATTATTTGAATTTTCTTTTTAATTGGTTCAATTTTATTGAACTACTTGAAGTTTTAAGCTATATGGTATTTCTGCTATTTGTGTGTTATTAAGTTTCCAGTTCAATTAGCTTCTGGAGCAATTAACAGGGCGTTAGCAGGTGATTTAACAGACAGATTAATCCCTGCCATGGTCTGGGGTAGAGCCTGGGAGGGAAAGGCACCTCTGCTCTGGGCTGTGCACGGGGCTGACCTGTCTGTCTCTGCTTATTAAATAACTTCTGTGATTGACTCCTGTATAAAATAACTCAATACTGCAATTTTGAGGATTTATTTTAAACAGATGGTCTTGTTGGTTTAATTGGACCTGAAAGTGTGTATTTGGCAAAAACTGCAGCCTGTTTCAATCAAATTTTTCAGGCTAATCAACTATAGTTTTTACCCAATCGATCACTAAGAAAATAGTGTTGTTTATAACACTGTATAGTTTATGCTTTAAAAAAATATAATAATCAGTAATTCAGAGAAATTAAAATCCTAAATGCCATGGAAATGTATCTCTGTGGATGTAACTGATAATGCCTTCAAATTTAAAAGCCTTTGTAACAGTTTCCGTATCTTGTATTGCAGTTTCACTGCTGTTCACCAGCAAACCTGATTTTATAACTAAAAAAAAATAACTGCAAATCCCTCTGAACTGTGGCGTTGGCTTTGGTACAGGGCATGAAATAATTTTTCCATCTTACCCCGCCGTTCTCCGAAGGTCAGCCTTTCAATTGGGCTGTTACTGTCTTGCTGCAGAGTTTCCAAGCTACGTTAATTTTTGGGCTGCCATTGATGGATGGAGCAGTTGGAATTCTGACACGCAGCAGCCTGACTGGAATGACCTGCAGAGGCAGATGTCGGCCTCTTATTTCATGCCCGTTTGTCAGAAAGAAAAAACAGCTTTTTTTTTTTTTTTTTTTAAGCAGTCCTGCTTTTCCACACAGAGAGAGCACTTGTGGGTGGGTGTGCTCTCGATACACGTACACAGAGAGGCCTATAAAAAATCACATTTATTTATCATTGCTGGAAAACCTGGTGAGGTCTCTTGAGAATTCGTCAGTGCCCACTATCAAGGATGTGCATATTCCTGTATTTTCTGTGCTGCAAACCAGCGTGCAAGGACCGTCTGGAGGATTTATTATTTCATAGAAAGGTATTATTTTGCCCACAGATAA
Organism: Melanocharis versteri; assembly: GCA_013397845.1. NCBI lineage: Eukaryota > Metazoa > Chordata > Aves > Passeriformes > Melanocharitidae > Melanocharis > Melanocharis versteri. Next base: position 363,472 of record VZTG01010442.1, read on the forward strand.
GATGAGAAAATGCACATTGTTCTTTTGTGGTACCTGGGAATTTACAGTTTCAAAAGGATTTCCTTTGTGATCTGCTTTTGCAGATTCATGGTACATCAGAAAGGTTTTCTGTTCCTTGTCCAAAATTTCTCTGTGAGGATGACACAGACCCTTTTTGGGTGCACCGGGCTCCTCCTTTCATGTGAGAGCCAAACCCTCATCCAGAAATTTACTCGGGGATGGAGTTTTCTCATGAAAATATAAAAAATCAATTTAAGGACTGATGCAGACAGAAAAAGCTGAACTTTCCCACTTGGCTTGTACAGAGTCCTGAGAGAGAAGTGATTTATTTGGTTGATATGGGTAGAAAAAAACAGAAATATTTAAATTAAAGAATGAAATATCAGTATAACTGTCAGGGTTAAATGTGAGCAGATCTCAGTGAAGCCTTTGAGTGCCTTCCTGCCTTTGGACTGTGCCAGGGACTTGGAGGGAAGGAATTCTGGGTTATTCTATCACCTTAATGGAGTGAATACAAGTTTTGCCATTGATTTTGATTGGATCAGAATTTTACCTTATGACCTTTTCTTTGTTTCATTATTCTCCAATTGAGATTGCTTTCCTTTCCTTAATAAACTTTAAATTCTTAGTTTTAATTTTGGAACTAATTCTTAGTTTCTAAAATTCAGAGAGGACATAGAAAAAAAAGAAACATAACTTAAATCCCTTGTGGTCTAGTTAGAATCACGTAAGAGTCGACCCATTGATCATGAAGGTATGAAGCAGTTGTGCAAATCTGCAGATAATGAAAAAATCATATTGTATAAGTAATTATGGGTCCAGGTCCATTTCAGTGACAAACCCAAATAATTTTTAATATCATCTTTTATCATTAATGGACATTTTAATACTCGATAATCCAAAGTTGTGCTTTCATTAAAAAAAAAATAAAGAACTGGAAGTTGTGAAAATAGGAAAAGAGTGGGAGCCTGATCTATGTATAATGTAAATAAATAAAAGATGTGTGTTTTTTGCAGCACGTGTCCTTGTCTGCTAAAACAGCATCTCTAGAGATTGTGTGATCCCTGTCACTGAAAGCCTGGAATTTCAAGGCTGGATATTTTAAAGGTTTTTTTTCCGTGTAACTGGAACAGCCAAAGTAGAAATGTGGGTTTGGTGCAGAGATTATTGCATGAGTTTCTTTGTTCACAGTTCTGTGGAAGACAGTATTATAAGGGCTGACTCTTTTCCTAGCTGCCAGCAGTCTTCAATTTCTTGTGTCTTTCAAAGTGAAAGCAGAAAACAAATGCTGCTGGTGAACACGGGGTTAGTGCAGGTGGAGAGCCTCAAAATACAAAAAAGAGCAAATTTCCAGCAATGTTGCTAACAGCAGCTGGGCTTCCTAGTAAGTGCACAGAATCCCTCTTTGCAAATTACACATAGATGTTTATTGCAAAATTGGTATGGAAAAATACACAGGACTTATTCAAAAATAAGAAGTACTGATTTACTTGTTCTGTGCCTGATAAGAGAAATCTTCTCCCCATGGCCGTGTACCTTGGGATTCTTCTGAGCTCTCAGGCTGTGAAGTCTCTGGCCTCTGCTCCCAAGTAAAGGGCTGTTTTACTTGAGAATTCCATTACTAACATGTAAAATGCTAAAAGTTGCTAAAATCCCAGCCTCGGAGGTGCTGCAGTGCAACGACAAGAGCTGAGCACACGGTTTTCCTTATTGCTGGCAAATTTCTCTGAGTTGTTGATATCCCTGATGTTTTGCCACAGGTGGGAACCCCGGTGTTGCAAATCTCAGGTGTGTTTAAAAATTATTTTATATGGTATTAGGAAGAATTACGCTGTACACGAGTGTTCGTGTGGCAGCTGTGCCTGGTGCAGCCCAGGCTGCGTGGCCGTGTCCTTTGGAAGTCCCTCTGTCACTGCTGGGGGCTGTGGAGCAGCGTGGGCTCCGCTCTGCTCCTGCTATTTGCATGTGATTATCCCAGGTGATGCTGAACGCTACAGCCTGTTCACAGGACTCGCCTCAAGATGCTGCAGATGATCGGGACAGGTTGTCACGTCTGGTTCAGAAGTCCCTGATGGGGACTAACAAAGCTCCTTCCCCATGTGCTGCCACCCGCTCCCACCGGGCAGCTGAGGACACGGACCTTTCACTTCATTGATCTTCTGGGTCAATCACTTGGGTGTTAAAGGACTGGAAAAGGGTTGATGACATGTCTCTCCTCTCGATGTTTGGAATGATGGAAGGAAATGGGTCAGTTAAAATTCTCTCTTTATGAGGTTATTACTATAACCAGATGTTGAGGTTTTCCAAACATGCTCCATGGTTTGTCTTTGCTCTCCAATGTGAATGTGGAAGCCAATTACTTTGGACAGTGTTTCTTAGTGCAAAGCCAGGAACTAAATATGACTGTGCTACTTGAAATGCCAGTTAAAATTGCCTTGGTAGAAATAAACCTTGCTGGGTGTATGGGGGAGTGTGCCTTCTGTTAGGGACGAATGTTCTCATCGTTGTCATCCTGCTCATTCAGAAATCCTACTGCTGCTTTGACTGGCTTTAGGTCGTAAGCACAGGTTGGTGCCAGGTTCGTGTTGGTGTCCTGGGAGGGTGTGGAGCCCTGGGGAGAGCCGGGGACAGCAGGCTGGGTCAGGGCAGGGCGCTCATCCTCCCTCTCGTGGGGCCATTCCCTGTGTCCCCACCCTGCAGTGCCCGAAGGGAGCTGCTCCAGCCAGTGCCCTCCCACTGCCCTGGCCTTGGGCTCTGCCCTCAGGCACTTTTCTTCCACCACGCATTGTCCTCAGAGATGCCACTTCCAACAAGGGGTACTTCAGGTATTTTTTTTCACACCAGTCACCAACTTGCTCTTCTGAAGACCCAGGAGCACCAGGGTGGTTTGGGAGGGGGGCACAGAAGGGTTTGATGGCACTGCCTTCCTTGGAGATGAAAAGGAAACCATTTTTTCTGTGTTCAGGAAGGGAGTGGTAGGAGAGCTTTGGGAGCTTTGGTTTGCAACATGGACGTTTAGAGATTTTAACTCGCTGGAGTCCTCAAGTGATCAGTGCTCTTGGCATATGTTATGTCAGATGCTCCCACGTATCTGCCTGTTATCTGTTCTCATCCCTGCTGTCCCTGTCTCTCCTCTCTGCATACCAGGCAAGGAAGGACATTTTTCCTGTGTCTGCTTGTGAATGTGTTCAGCAATGGTGACACCACGATGGTGTAACCAGTGGTGCCTGTTTTCTGAGCACAACATGCTGTGTTTCTTTCCACAGTCAATCTTTATGTGAGCCCATTGCTGCTGATAAATAAAGAATAAAATGCAATATCAAGGACCACATAGCAAAGTGGGATGATGATTTCTTTGTTAAATTTTCTTGATATGCATCTTCCTGATAAGCTTCTCATTGGGCTGATGTAGTGGAGCCAGATCAGAGTACACTGATGAGCTTTTATTGCCACCAGATTCTGTCATCCTCCCTGTCCATTTTATTGGACAGGAACTACAAACTATTCCATGTTCACATGATTCAGGACATGAAACATTCCCAGCCTTTGAAAGATACAACATTTAAGCAATAGGATCCAGAAAACCAACTTAATAACAATGACGAGCTCTGAAAAATACCAGGCAGTGTTTGGAAGAGACCAGAAATTGACTCCTGGATCTGAGACAGGTAGAATGGGGAGGAATAATTAATTATTCAGGTGTCATCCATTACTAAAAGTATCCTTTCACCAAGACCCAAGAATTGTCTTCCAGTGGAAATTGTACAATTACCTATGGAGTAAATGGTGTAGTGTGCATTCATATGTCAAAATGTGCTTCGAGATGTATGTCAGCACTTTTGTGCAGGAGAAGGAAATAAATCAGAGCCCTGCCTGAACTATCTCCCTGTGCTGGCCTTTGATGGCCCGTTCCATCTGCTGCAGCTGCTGGGAAGCCCATGAAAAACTGTTAAGGCTTCCTTCTTTTGCCAGGGCTTCCTTTTCTCCTTTTTCCCACTTTTGTTATTTAACTTTGTAAATGAAGTGATCAAGTGCAAAAGTTTCTCTTTACAATCTCTTACACTTTGTTTCAGAACCAATTTCTGTAACTGTTTAGTTTGCAAATGAGCATCCTTCATTCTCTTGTGAGAGCGGGGTATTGGAACACTCGATGAGTAACAAGTGCTCAGAGTTTTAAGATCCAGCTCGTCTGGGCAGTTTCCATGGGAGAGCCTTCACTCTGCTCTGATCCGACCACCACGAGCTGCTGGGCACCGAGTGGCTCTGGTGTCCATCACAGCAGACACCAGGGCAGCTCGGCTGGGGGCAGCCTGCCAGCAGGCATCGCTGTTCATGGAGCTTTTCCTACATCGCTGTTCATGGAGCTTTTCCTACATCACTGTTCATGGGGCTTTTCCTACATCGCTGTCCTTGGAGCTTTTCCTGCATCACTGTTTGTGGAGCTTTTCCTACATCACTGTTTGTGGAGCTTTTCCTGCATCACTGTTTGTGGAGCTTTTCCTACATCACTGTTCATGGAGCTTTTCCTACATCACTGTTCGTGGAGCTTTTCCTGCGGGAACGTGGGGATCTGCTGGGTCATGGCAGGACTTTGGTGTTCCCAAGGGCCGGCTCCTATCTGTGATGTTTTCGCAGTATTTACCTTCTGTGTTGCTTAAAACGTTGATCTGGAGGTGTTGCAGGTGCTGGTGGCTGAAGCAGGGCTGGAGCAGACTCAGGACCCAGACTCTTGGTTCCCTGGAGAGCAGGGCTGAGCACGGAGCTCTGAGCACGGAGCTCTGGGTGTCCCTGTGTGTGTGACCTGGCACTCAGCTTCACTTCCCAGGGGTGGCAGCTGCTGTTTGACACCATCTGACCTCACCCAGCAGAGCTCCAGGGAACCGGGGCCCCGTGGGGGCTTGGCTCTGGGGGTTGTTGGCTTGGCTTTTCTTCTTCTGGAGCAAATGACTTTGACTATCCAGCTCCTGTTGCTCAAATAATCATACTTTATTTTTTTCTTACCTCCCTTTGCCTCTCTCTGACAGATTTAAATAACAGCAAGGCTCCTATTTAAAATGATAACATCCAGGAAATTAAAAGTTAAACCATTCCCTGTCCGTAGCTCGGTGTCTCTGCTTTCCCCCTCTCAGCAGTGGTGTAAATGAAGGACGAAGCTCAGCCCGGACTTCCAATTTCCTGGCTGGTGTCTCTGTGTATCAAAGGCTGCTGTTGTACAATCTTCATCTCTGGGAAGGATTCATACACAAAATATTATGGAAAACTAGAGAATAGTCAGAGGAGAAATTAAATACTCTGCAAAGGTTCATATTAACCTAAATTCCCTCAATGTTTTGTTGAGTAAGCATCAAAATTTAGAGACTAAAGTGCTATTAGTAAAATGCTCATCACTTATGAAAGGATTACCTAAAATTAGAGTTTATAATCTCTTCTATCTTGATAGCTTTGCCTTTGAATAGTTGAGGAGTTGTATCGTGATGGTTCCCCTTCAGCCTCCTGGAAGAGCAGGCCTGAGTTACTCTGAATTTGGAGTGCTCACGTGGCCCTGGTGGCACAGGGGGATGGCAGGAGAGGGATTCCAGGTGTGGGAAGGGTGTGGGTGCCAGAGGTGTGCTCCAGGGAGGTTCTGAAAGAGAGACTGTTTAGGAGAGCAGAGAAATAGCAGAGAAAATTAGCAGGTGAAAGACACAAAGGGCAGGTCAGATTTAAGACTAATTAATCTGTTGCTGCAAAAATGTAATTAAATATTTTATGAACTCTTACAAAACACTTCAGTTTCTGATTAGATAAAGGTTGTTGGCCAAAGAGGGTCCATTCACAGCTGAGCTGCACCTCATTGCCTACCATAGCTTACAGAATCCCTTCTCTGGTGCTGCTCCACTGAGTCTCCCAATCTGGAGAAGCAAAACCAACAGCTATTGTTTTAAATTCATCATATGACACGCATCTTTTGGTATGAAATGATAGATGAGCTCTCTTTTTTGTATCAGTACATATTTTTTTCTGGTTTTAACTTTACCAAGTATCTTCCCAGTCTGTTCCCTGGTCAGGCTCCTGGCAGGTGCATCTTTCTTTATTGCTGTGAAAAATGGGGTGCCTTTATTCCTATTAAACTCAAAATATCTGAAATGAATTTCAGATTTATACAGGGAAGTCTCACTATTTGCAGAATGAATCATAAGTGCCAGTAATGCAATTTTAAAGAGACGTTTTCTCACAGAGGAAGAAGAAACCTTAAATCTGGATGTCTGGCTTCCCTGCTCTCAGCAAAGCAGCTGGGAATTTTCTCTGTCTTGTTTGTTGTTTTAGTACTACAAAGCTAAACAGCAACAGAGAAGAGGAAAAAGATGTTTTTTTCTGTCTGTTTAGATATTTGTGGGTGTTTTGTGTTTGAGAGGTGCCGGAGTTATCCTCTGTGCTTGAAACACATGCCCAGACCAACAGAACAAACGCAGTCAGTGCCCGTGCACGGGAGAGAAAGATTTCAGTTCCTATTGATTTCCAGGGCTCCGGTCGCTCTCTGTGCTGTGTGTGCTGCCCGGGAATCGGGAGCTCAGCCCTGGCTGCGGGCGTGGGCAAGGACAGCACGAGCCCCTGCTCCTCATTCCAGTGGATTTGTGCTGACCAGAGCTGCCTCTGCTCAGGGAACATTTGGGGCCTTTTCTGTGCTCTTTGCTATGTTGAGAAAAAGCTGCTGTTTGTGGGCTTGGAGGGAAACGGGGTGGGGCGGGGGGAAGAGTTGCTTGTTTTTATCACTTTGTGGGACTATAAATCTGTTCTTTCCAATTACATTCACAGATTTTACTCCAGAATTTGATCCCTCTTCAGTCAGTTTATAGTAAAACTGGGAGAAAACAGTCTAAGCAATTCACAGCCTAATTCCTCCCTCCCTACAAACAGCAAGACATGTCCCACCTTATCTTTTCCATCACTTTTTTCTGCATTTGCCAAAATTAAGGATCAGATATTGGTTGGTTTAGTTAGGAAAGGTTTCAAATCACTCTCTATTTCAGAAGGCAAATAAGATCCAAACATTACCAAGTAGCTGGAAACATAATAGTTGTTATTTCATTTTTACCGAACTCTGAAGTTCAGAAGTTAAATATCCATTTGTGTTCTCATTTCCATTAGAATAATTTGTAACTTTAGATATTAGTTCTCTGTGTAGCCCAACTGCGAGAGTCAAAACAAGGAAATAATTAACAGAACCCCCCCAGACAAACCTATACAAAACCCAAAGGTTTGTGAAGATCCAACTAAGAAAATCCATGCACTGAGAAAACCCCCAAACATTCGAATTTCTTGGTAGTTGGTTACAGTAGCAGCTGGTTTCTGTCCCTGGGGGGGCGGGTGCTGCCTGGCTGCAGGTGACATTCCCACCTGGTGCCAGGTGAAGCCCCGTGGGCACCGTGCTCGGGCTGTGGGGTGGCCTCGTGCTGCCCCTGCTCGTGCTCTGCAGTTCATCTTTGCCCCCCTTGCACTTTCAGTGAGTGTGAATCGTAAAATGCTGAGTCTATTTCAGAGGATATTGTTATTTTTAATTACTCTCAACTTAATCAATGATCTTAATTTTGTATAATATGATGGAGTTTTGGTTTTCAAACCAATTCACATGTCCTTTCCTGGGCTCCCTCTCCTCCTCTGTCACTATCTGAGCTTCTGGCAGATGCATTTTTTCTTTCTTATGTTTTATTTTCTTTTTTTCCTTTGCCTTTCCTCTGCCCTAGAAAAAAAAACACAAGCCTTTCCCATATTAAACCTGCACAGTGAAATTTCAATTTATAACCAGAAGTGGCTCTATCTGGAGCAGCAAAGTAATAGTGAGAATTTTTTTCTGTTTTTTCTTTCTCTGAATTTCACCTATGTGAGTCAAGTATTGTTTAACATTTATAGAAGCCACATGATTATTGATAAGGGCTCTTCAGCAGCATCCAGCACCATCCTGCAGGGTACAAAGTGAACCCTCACAGGAGCTGGGCTAAAAATCTTGCATTAGCACTTAGAGAAAAGGAAGCTTGTGCTTGACGTGCTCCTGGTTGTAGGGATGCAGCTCAGGAGGGTTTGAGCCGTGCCTTCCCTGCGGGGAAGCTGTGCCATGCGGGGAATTTCCATGGCCGGTTGGTGTGGCTGGCAGCGCCCCGGCTGCACTGGGCACGGTTGGGTTGGGTCCCTGCGGGGTGGCAGTCACAGTCCAGCCCTGCAAGGGCCCAGAGGAGCCCCAGAGGAACGAGCTGGGCATCCTCTGGCTCCCAGGTGCTGTTTTGGGGATGCTCTGGGAAGGTACAAGTTGGGTATGTTTGGGAGCTGATATTTTCCCCTCCCCTTTATCATTTCAGGAGAGTGATTTTCATCATAAACCAACATGTCAGCCAAAGCATCTACATTTAAAAAAAATATTATTTCACAATTTTCCACAGGCACATTTGATGTAAACCCTGGAGGTGTATTCCCTGAGTACCTATTACCTCCATTTTAGGGAAATTACATTAAATTATTAGTGACAAATTTACTTGTCTGCCAATGTGTTTTTCTTGAATTTTACTACAACATCAATACTTGGCTGTTTTATATGGGCCCTCATTTACCTGTCTTTGAAGGCAGTCACCCCTCTGGGAGCTTTGCCTGTCACTAACATGCACTAGGAAGAGTCTTTAAGTTTAACATTTGCTGTTTTGAATCAGAGGAAAAAAATATGTTGCACTTTAAAAATATAATCTGTTTCTCCAACCTTTTAGTGTGTGCTGGCTCTTTTTTAGAGACCAAAGCCAGTTAGGAGGGCAGAGGAGATTCTGGTTTGTCAGTGTAAAGGTGTTCGCCAGGAGGGACTTAAACCCTGCTCTGGTACACCTTGGGTTGGGGAAATGACCAGATTTTGCTTGTATTTGTGTCTGTTCAAGAATCCAGTCTGATGCCAAAATAAAAGCAGATGGGGAAAAAAAATCAGACTGGGATCTGAATTCAGTGAAATTCAAAGCTCTTCCAATTGCATAAGAAAATACAGCCATGAGGCATATGGAAAATAATTTAGGCTTTTTCGAGCAGTCCCAGCGTGCTGGGAGTGAGGGTCACTTGCTGCCTTTATAAAATCTTTAAAGTCTTTGTCTTCAGCTGCAATTAGTGTTAATTCCAAATAAATGAATGTTTCTGGATTTACTATGCTGCAGTAATGTTTGTGTAAGCCCACAAAAAATATTCTTGGAATATTATTGAAACAGAAGCTTTTTCAGCTGGAGTTCACAGAACCCTGGAATGGTTTGGGTGGGAAGGGACCTCAAAGCTCATCCCGTGCCACCCCTGCCATGGCAGGGACACCTTGCACTGTCCCAGGCTGCTCCCAGCCCCGTCCAGCCTGGCCTGGGACACTGCCGGGGGTGGGACGTGGCTCCTGGGGACTGCAGGAAGGCAGGATTCCTGCGGGGAAAGGCTCTGGCTGCTTTCATCTCTGGCACCGCTGATGGAGGAGCAGCACTGTCCTACCTTCTGTTGGAATCAGCTCCAGTCTTGAAAAGGAGCAAGATTCTAGGTCTGGCTAGAGGTTTCTGGGGAATACTTTGGTGCTTCAACAAGTACTTCTGGCTATAGAATAGTCCAGTATTTTGTTCCCTAAAATCCTGATTGCTAGTATTGCAGTTGTCTGCATTTTACTGGACACAAGGGGATGTTGCTCCTCCACATCCCTAACTCAGAGTTTTAAAATCTCAAATGAAGGAGTGCTTCAGCCTGTGTGTGAGGGTTCCCAGGGACAGAGCTGGCAGAGCCCCATCGTTACCGGGGTGTTGTTCTGGGAGGGACCCTGGGCCTGGAAAGGATTTCAGTGGCTCTCCTGAAGCAGCCGCGCTGTGAGCAGCAAACAGCCTGTCCTGGGGCTTCGTCCCTCTGTGCACCGTTCCCTGCCTCGTGAGCCAGGCCTGGGAGAGCTGGGCCTGGGAGAGCTGGGTCTGGGAGAGCCGGGTCTGGGAGAGCCAGGTCTGGGAGAGCTGGGTCTGGGAGAGCCAGGTGTGGGAGAGC
>VZTG01010442.1:373602-392619 GCA_013397845.1 Melanocharis versteri
TCGGGGACAGCCGGGTCTGGGACAGCCAGGGCTGGGAGAGCCGGGTCTGGGAGAGCCAGGTTCTGGGACAGCCAGGTCTGGGAGAGCCAGGCCTAGGACAGCCAGGTCTGGGAGAGCCAGGTTCTGGGACAGCCGGGTTCTGGGACAGCCGGGTTCTGGGACAGCCAGGTTCTGGGAGAGCTGGGTCTGGGAGAGCTGGGTCTGGGAGAGCTGGGTCTGGGACAGCCAGGTCTGGGACAGCCGGGTTCTGGGACAGCCAGGTTCTGGGAGAGCTGGGTCTGGGAGAGCCAAGTTCTGGGACAGCCCTCCGGGTGTCCCACATTGCAAACAAGGAGGGATTGTGCTGGTAGCCGTAAATTCCTTGTCATGCTTCCAGCAGTTGGGATTTCCAGTGCTGGAGCATCAGGTTTCTGGGAGCTGTTCTGTCCTCCTCAAGAAAACTTGAGGAGGTGAAAATGGATTATGAAGGTACTACCACTGAGTAGGTTAAAAAGCTTTAATCAAATTCCTCTCAATTTAGCAAAGCAGCTGATTAAAATCAGCTTTTAAGTGGGACTTTAGTTACCCCAGAATAGCTTGTGCTCTGAAAAGAGAGAGAGAGAGAGGATCTCTGAGTACAAGTTTGTGGGAGGAAGATGATGGTAGTGCCAGGATAATTCACTTCCACTACTGAACACAACAGGAGTAAGAAATATACTAAAAGGAATTATATTAATTCTTAATCTTTTTCATTTCTGTTTATAAACTGCTGATAAATTCAATTTTTCTTTCACATCTTCCCTCACTCTTAAGTATTATTTCAGAGACTTTGCTTTGCCTCTTTGGCACTGGGACTACCATAGATCCATGAGAATTCTGTGGGATAAGTGTTACTTTCCCTTGTATTATATCCAAATCTTGAACAAGCAGCAAAATGGAGCATATACTTAAGATGTACCTCATAATTCATTTCAATTTATTCCCTCACCAAATCAAAATGATTATATAAATCAATGCAATTTTAAACTGATTAACGTCAAACCCTCTTAATAAGAAAGTGGGGGCCACAGAGTTCAGGGGATGTAAAACGCCTTTATGTTGGTTTGCTGATTTTTTATCCTAGGACTGAAAATAGAAGATGCCTATTATTGCCATCAGATATAATATGATGAGGAAATTATATTCGTCAAGGACTTTCCTCCTCCTTTTTTAGATGTTGCTGTGCCAAAATCCAATGTCAGTGCAATGTGTTTCAGCCTAAAATGAAGGTGAGGAAGCAAAGGGGACCTTGCTGCTTCCTTGGGGTTTCTTAATATGCATTAATTTTAAAAGAGCTTTACACTTTTTTTGAGGGCCTGGTAGAAATTTTGGAAGGATCACTTAAAACTGTTTCTGACAAGTTCCTCACTGCTCTGTGAGACTCTGGGAAAAGGGCTCCTTTTCTCTTCTGTGCTTCTTCCCACACGTGTGTCCGTGCAGGACGTGGTTAATGGTGCACACGGTGCTGCTGGGCTGAGGGTTGGACTGGAGCATCCTCAGGGCTTTTCCCATCCATAAGGATTCTGTGTTCTGTGCAGAACTCACAGTCCAGGCAAGCTCTAAGTAGGCAACAACCAGCAAAGCCCCAGTGTCAGAGTTTCCCTTTGCTTCCTACAAAACCTGCCCAGAGAGACAGAGGAAAGTGGGAGCCTTCGCTCTTGGTGCTTTGTTTTGGCACTCCAGCACCTGGGAGGGCAGGGACTGTTCACTGCCTGTCCAGCTGAGCTCTCAGTATGTGGAAATGGGCAGATGAAGGCTTTTCTGTGGGAGCTTTCAGTAAAATGTGGGTGTCCTTAAGATCAGTGTTTCGTTTACGTGTTCTCTTCATGTTTTGGACAGTCCATTGTTCGAGGGGGTCAGTTTGTTGGTGAGCAGGGCGAGCCCAGTGATGAAATGTGGCTGGATGTCCCTGGCTGGGAGAGGGGAGGTGATACTTGGGGTAATTACATTTTGGGAAAGGGGAGATGATACTTAGGGTAATGACATGCTGAAATGCTACTGCTGCCAGTGACTAATTGAATTGGGATCAAGCTTACCCAGGGTGGAACAGTGGTCACGTAAGTGAAACACTTCTCAAAATACAAGCGAGACAATTCTGAATGGAACAGTCACCTTGGGTGACGTCTGCAGATCCTGCTGGGAATTGTTCCTGTTTCCATTCAGAGCCTGGCTCACCTTTGGAGGACAGGTCACTTGTTAAAGCTTCAGCCAGCGTGCTTGTACGGAAGATGTGACCTCATGCTGTCTGCCAAATATTGTAAAGAAATATATTTAAATAATTGTACAGTAATTTGTTTCCTTTTTCTAGCATAGAATTGTAAATTCAGATGGAAGTTTATTAAAATATGTTTTTCTTCATGTCCCCTCCATCTTAAATGTGTGAGGAAACCTGGGTGGGAGCTGTTTTTCCTAAAGTACTTCCACTAAGCGATTTGCTCGGAGGAATATCTGAAGTATCACTGAAGAGTCCTGTTAATATGTTAAGGATTATTTTTATCTCAGGTTGGAGAACAAACAGCATAATTACGTCTGTTTATTCTAAACCTTAGTGCTTGCTTGTTCTAAACTTTACCTCTGTTTCTGTCTTGGGATTTTTGTTTTGGTGTTTTTGTTTTGGTTTTGTTTTTTTTTTTATTATGGCTTGAAATACAAAATATTTGAGATTCTTAGTGCCGCGTTCCGTCCCTTCTGTTCCTGTTTCAGGTATTCTCTCTCTCTGCAGCAAACACACGTGTTTGTCCCTTGCTGTAGCTCAAGATGGAGGGTTGTGATGAACCCAGTTGATGCAGAAAATGGCCGGATCCTTGGGCTCCTGGAGCCGTCTCATGCTCGGTGCACACGGGCTCTGAGCCTCCCTGGGAGGGACGTGGCAGCAGCCCTGACCTTTCTCTCCAGCTCACAGGGGATAGGGCCAGAATTAGCACCATCCAGCTGTGTTCCAGCTTGTTTTAACTGATAACTTTCATATTTAGAGACCCTAATGTGTTCTGGAAATACAAAATCCTTTCTAGCAAATGTGGTCACATGTTCGTTTAAATGAGATTTAAGAATTTCACCTCTCTACGCATAACAAAATGCCTTTAAGATATTTTACTGACTTGGATAATGCTCCTGAAAGGTCAATACAAATATTTAGCTTCTACTTTTACTTGTGCTGTTTCACAGATTGGACCCGTTTTTAATTTAGAGTCATCTCACCGAATATTTTAAGGACTCTTTAGACGGCTTGTGGGAAGGCAGGAACAATAGGTCCTACGTGCAGGAAGGTGTTGGTTATAAAAGGGCTTAAATTGGCTTTAGTGTAACTGGAAACCAAATAAATGGTGCTGGAAACTCCGGGAGGAGTTTGAGCAGGTTTTTCTGTAGTCCCCAATTAGTGCCATTACAAAGTCTAATGCGCGCAGCGTGGCCGGCAGCAGCTGTGATTGATACAAAGCTCAGCCAATCGCGCCGGGGCCCTGTCAGCTCTCATTAGGCTGGGATCAATTACCAGGGCTTGAGACCAATTTGAATGAAAAGTAAAAACACATTGTTACCACAAATTTCATCAAGTGAATATGCTGTATAAGGAAATAGATCAGCTATGACCTCTTTGACATTTTCAAAATGTTTAAAAGCTGAAGTTAATTCTTTGTGATGTCCTTTCATCTTGAGTTGACAACAGAGAGACCTGGAGTGGTGACAGGCCTTGTCAAGTGGCTCTGCCTTATCAAAAACAATACCCTCCAGATCTTTCAAGCCAAATATTCTAATCTAAGATAATTGCAGTTACGATTTCATGAGCTTTTCTGCCTTTTCCTGAACCATTTTTTTGTGTGAAGTAGCAACCCTTTTCTTTCCCTCAGTGCTTTTTTCCCTATGAAGGCTGTGATGGTCGCTGAGGGTGGTGGTGGTGGGCACGAAGGGGAGCCCAGGATGCCTCTGCCATCCCTGTGCCATCCCTGTGCCGTCCCTGTGCTGTCCCTCTGCCATCCCTCTGCCGTCCATCCGCCGTCCCTGCGCTGTCCCCCACTGTCCCTGTGCCGTCCCTCTGCCAACCATCCGCTGTCCATCCGCTGTCCCTCCGCCGTCCCTGCGCTGTCCCCCACTGTCCCTGTGCCGTCCCTCTGCCATCCCTCCGCCGTCCCTGCAGTGTCCCCCGCTGTCCCTGTGCCATCCCTCTGCCATCCATCTGCCATCCATCCACCATCCATCCGCTGTCCCTGCACTGTCCCCCACTGTCCCTGTGCCATCCCTGTGCCATCCCTGTGCCGTCCCTGTGCTGTCCCTCTGCCATCCCTCTGCCGTCCATCCGCCGTCCCTGCAGTGTCCCCCGCTGTCCCCGTGCCGTCCCTCAGCTCCTGGGCAGTGCTGTGGGTGCAGGCCCTTGGGTGTGACCGTTGTGTGGGTTCTTGCACCGCAGCCTCTCTCGTCCCCTGCTCCCCTGTCTCTCCCCGTGGAGCGAGCGTTCCCGCAGGAATCCCAGCTCTGGCTGTGCAGCTGAGAGCAGTGAGACAGCGCCTGGTGCTGCTGTCCTGGCACCGGCCCACCCGACCCAGTCCCCTCCAGTAAACTGCATTATTGAACGGGTTCCGACCCACAAAGCTCATTTCAACAGCAAAAAGGAAAAACATCTGAGCCAAATTTCGTTTTCCTATCATGGTAGATTTTTCCTAGTAATTTTCTCTGCGTATCTTTCAAATCAAAATATAAACCAGATCAAAGACTGAGGTGGTAGCAGAAGAAGTCTGTATTATGAGCTGGTGTTTTGGAGCACATCGAACATTGGACAGATCTGAAGGGAAGGAGACTCAGGGACCTGAGCTGTTAATTACCTGGTTTACTCAGGACGATGTATTTTCTTGGCTGACGTTTTCCTTAGATTAATTCTTTTCTCCTTTTGGTGATCACTCCAGTCTCTTCAGGTGTGCATTTACATGCCATGTCAGTAACCCCTCGCATGCATTTTTGCTGTGTCAGTAAACATTTCTGAAAAGAAGATTTTCTAGTGTGAATTATTTATACTATATGATAAGCAAGTAGAATGTTGAAATTCAAGACTAGTTCGTAAGATTTTTTTTTTGCGTGATTTCCCTGTGTCTCCTACCCTAACCCAGCTTGTGTTGGAAAGAGCACTTTCTTCTCTTCTGACACATTACTAAAGGTATTATGCACACCTAAGATGTTGTTCATTATAATCTCTTGAAAATGGAGGTGGCAGAGAGCTGAATTTCATTGTATAACTTGATCTAAGGGAAGACTCTAATGGCAAACAACAGTCAGCTGAAGGTTGCAAAGGCTGATTTTATTAGGATTATGGAAATTCTTCCTACTTTTGGACAGTTTTGTTTGTTAGGTCAATTCTGTAATTCCTGTGGACCATCTCATCTGCCCTGTGTTTCCCTTTGTCACCTGTGAGTTACCTCAGTACCACAGGGTTGTAGTTGTTTGCTTGGGGCATATGGAAATCCAGGCTCTATTAGTTTGCACAAGCCCTTTTGAAGATAGAAATTAAGACTATATTTAGAAATGTGTCAGCAGTGTTTACATTTAGTAAAATATAAACTTCTTACTGGGTTTCTGCATGGTTTTGTACCTCCTTTAATCAGCGAGTGTGCATAACTACACTCTGTACATACAACACACACACACACAAATACTCAGTGGAAGTGCTGTGTCCAGAAACTCCACAAAGGGACTTACCATTTCAAACTGGGAACTGGTTTGGTTTATTTTTCTCTTCAAGCTGTAGAAATCCTAAATTATTTAGACTTGCTGTTTAGGCTGTAATATAAATAAGTGTAGTCTAATGTGTTTTTCATTCGATACCGACAGTGTGAGATGTGAGCTTGGACTAGGGTGGAATTTTCTGTGAGATGAAACCTCGGGAGCTTTTGCCATGGCTCAAAACCTCTTCACTCTAAGCACTGAAACACTCTGATTTCCTGCGTCCCTCTCCCACCCACCAGTATTCCTTAGCAAGGCATTGGATGGTGGATGAGCTTCTCCTACAAAAAAGGAGTCCTGACATAAGTATCTCAAAAACAGAGTTATTTCAGGACTGTTGAGAGTTCTAACCCAGGTGCATCCAGCAGGCTGTGGTTTTACTTGGAGAACTCTTTAATAAACTATTTCTGTAACACAGAGCTGCTTACATCAGTGGCCCAAGAAATTCAGGGTTGCAGGGCTGTGGGAGTAGTGATGTAGTATCCACAGATGTATTCTCTTATGAAGGATTCTGGCTAGAAGCTGAAGAGACCAAGGGTTTGTTGGGTTTTTTGTAGTGGATGGAGAAAAATGTTACCAAGAATTTTGTTTTGGGGAAATGTTTGCCTTTTAAGTGCAGGGAAGAGAAATACACACACGTGTATGTAAGGCTTTTTCAATAGCTGGGGTTCGTGCACGAAGGCAAACGCACAGAATCCTTGAGGTTGGAAAAGACCTGTGAGATGGCCGAGTCCAGCTGTCAAACCAGGGCCACCATAACCACCCCTGAACCATGTCCCCAGGTGTCACAGACATATACACACGTATATACATATATATACACAGAAATACGAATATGGGTATAGTCCTTAAATAATGGAATTGTTTTGGTGGATGCATGATTTCCCATGTGAAACTGAATGTTTATTTCTACCCTTAAAATCAGATATTATATCAAAGCCACTAGGTTATTGCAGTACATTTAATTACTAACTGCCCTCAGAATGCTGCCAAGCTCCACAAGCTTTGCTCACACCAGCTCACAAAGGAGAGCTCTCTTCTCCAGCAGATTCCAGCTCTCATGATTGGTGTGGAAAGGAGCTTAATTTACCTGGAGTAGCACAAGCCCTTTGGAAAGAGGTGCCCCGTTCCACAGAAGTGTCATTCTCCGCATACTCTAAATACTGTACATATTTACCAAATTTAAATACATATTTACATATGTCAGAATGACCCAATTGAAGGGAATGACTCCCTTGATACCTTTTAGAGTCTATTAGGTAAATAAGCGGCTGCTCCTGGCACAGCAGGCAGGGATGCAGCTGGGATCAGGGGTGGGGGCTGGCAGCTTCCTGGGGAAAATGCTGCTTTTTCTCCATTCTGGAGCCTGGCTGGCAGCAGAGCTGAGGGAGGTCAGGGAGGCAGCAGTGCTGGTGGTGACAGCCACGCGATGCCACTCAGAGCTGGGTGGCCAAAGCCACCTCAGAGCTGCCTCTGCCCTCCCTTGCCCCCCTCCCCTCTGTAAATCTGCGCTTCCTCGGACTGACAAAATGCTGGGCTGTAATCCTCGGCTGTGGAGGAACATGTTTTATTTAACACATTTTGTCTTAATTAATCCTTTATAGATTTCTCGCTTACTTGATACAAACAGATGAGAAGCAGAGAGAGAAAGCAGCTCCTGTTTAGCTCTGTGGAAGCCTTTGGGCCTCACGGTACCAGCAGTGCCAGGGAATTGCTGCACTTTCTGCCTGTGCTGGGGGAGCACAGCCCCAGCACCCAGGAACCCCCATGGCTGAAGGTTCTGGAAAAGCTGGAGCTGGGCTGTGCCCTGTGGCTGCCCCGTTCTTCAGGCTGGGGCAGTGCCAGGCCATCGTCACGCTGCTGCTGGGGTTCTGGGGGCCTGGAGTTGGACAGAGGTTGGTGTTACTGATCGCACAGTCACAAAATTCCAGGATGATCCGGGTGGGAAGGGACTTTACAGCTGACCCAGTCCCACCCCCTGCCGTGGGCAGGGAACATCTTCCCTTAGACTGGGATGTGTTAAGGTCCCTTCCAACCCAAACCGTTCTGGGATTCTGTTCCTCTATGAAATCAAATGCTGACCTCCAAGCAGGGTGTGGGCGCTGCCTACACACCCTGTGCTGATGATCTATCTGTTGTTCCGTGTGGAGTCTGTTGCTTTTGGAGATTAGAATCAGGAATTGCAAATTGTCCTGTGAAGGCAAGTGCCTCCTGACTGTAAATACACACAGGGTGACACACTGACAGGGGCTGCTCAGCTTATTCCACTCCGGGTCAATTCATCACCCCTTGATTTACAGAGCTGTTCTACTTTTATCTTACTGATTTGCAAATTCGAGTGACCAATTACATTTCAAACATCAGTTATTTTTATTACGTAGTTTGTTTTAACGGAGCATATAGAAAAGCCAAGCCCTACTTCCGAGAGCTTATGCACTGGTTTGAGATAAATAGTGAGGATCACGGAGAGAAAAATGGGGCAGCCCATGGAGCAGTGACAGTTGCCTGCTCTTGGCATGTGCCCATCCTGCTGCTGTTAAAGCTCCTTGACTCTGGTGGGAAAAGAAATTTAATAAATCACTTCTTATAGACAGTGAGACAAAAACTAATTTCCAGAGGAAGTTCTGATCCTGAGCCCATGGTGGATGTCAGTGGAGTAAAGATGGAGGCAGGCTGGGTGAAGTGCAAAGGGCAGGCTCAGAGGGCAGCGTGGTGCCTGTTGTGGCAGTGGCACAAGGTGACGGAAGGTGACAGTGCCAGGTGACCCATGTGTGACTTGGGGAAGCAGGGCACTGCCAGGGCAGTGCCTTCCTGGCCAAGTGCAAGGTGGGGGGATGGATTTGGGAGCCTGCAGGATCCACAGGCAGAAAGTGCAGTAACTGGGGAGCCCCAAGGCCAGGGACAGTTGTGCGGCTGAGGTGGGACACAGGCACAGGAGGATCAGGAGCCAACGAGAGGCATCATGATAGGAGATTGTTCTGGTGCCATATCAGTTGTCCTGTTCTTTGGGAGAAGCTCTAGGAAAGACAGAATGGGAGGGGTTTCATATTAGGAGCACACTTTGCATTGAAGGATGATGTAAAAAGCCTTTCCTCCTGGGAGTATCCATTACCAGTCGAGGCTTCAGACTTCCTTAATTTCTGTTCCTTACTACGTTGAAATATCAGTAGCAAAAGTGTTAGAACTTCTGTGCGAGAGGTGGTATTTCTATTAATATCCAGGGCACTTAGTACATTGATCTGTGATTTATTGTTAAAATTTGTCTTTCTGTTATATTTTAAAACTTAAAAATAGACTCATGCCATTGCACTTCCTCAGGGAGCATTCAGCCTGGTTTGCAGAATCACTGAAGGAATGATAGCAAGGGGATGAAAGAACTTTGAATGTGTCTTAGAATAAATCCCAAATGTGCATATTTACAAACAGTTATGGATTAGATGCTGAATTAATATCCAAGGTGAAACTGAAACAGTGACACTTTCAAAAAGAGCTGTAATTTCAACCTGATTTTAAAGCTGGAATTATTTTAGGATCCCCCGCACTTCAGGACTGTACCAACACTTGGAGTCAGAATGGGAAACTGTCCCAAAATTGACCAAGGCAGCTCCTTTGCTGGGGGGTTGTGAAGTGCAAAACACAAGGAAATCCCAGGAGCCTGGGAAAGCAAATAGGATTCCATGTATTGTTCTGTGATGCTGAGTAGTGGTAGGGGTGTAGGTTTAAGAGGAGCTGCTGCAGTCCAGGTTTTTACAGCTGCCATTTCGTGGGTGAGACATTTCTCTGGAAATAGTGACCTGCTCCTGCAGCCCCAGGTTGTTGTTGGGGCTGTCCCGTGCACATGGTGGTAAGATTGGGAAAAGACTCGTGGTGATTCCTTGAAATGTATTTTTTCAGGTGCCATTATCTGGACTCTTTCTTCGCTGTCACTGTTCTTGCAGCCTGGGCCGGGGCATCCTCCTAAAACCAACCCACTGTGGTGTAACCACGCTTCGACTGTTGCTGCACTGAAATATCAGCAGCACAGGCTCTACAAAATGGCTTTTTAAAAATTCCTATGGGCATGTAATTAATTTTCAAGTTGTCTCAGAGTACAGGCAACATAGAAATTGGGAATTCTTAAATGGTTGCTCTTGAACTTTTTGAAAACTTTGTTGCGGAAGGAAGAGCATGTGTTAGTTGCATCATTGTTAACCTAAAGTCTATCCCCAGCACCACGGAGTCCCAGACCAGGTTGGGTTGGAAGGGACCTTAAAGCTCATCGCTTCCACTCTCCCAGGGTGCTCCAAGCCCCATCTGACCTGGCTTTGGACACTGCCAGGGATGGGGCAGCCACAGCTGCCCTGGACAACCTGGGCCACGTCCAGGAGGTCAGAGGAGGCTCTCAGCTGCACACAGACCCCGTGGGCAGAGAGGACATGTGTGGGATTCCAGATCCTGCACTAATGCCTCTGACTGCTTTACTGGCTGCATTTTAAAAGGATCAGTGGGGGTTTAGTATTGGAGGGGAATATACACAAAATAACGTCCTTCCAAGGCAAAGTGTAAAGCTGCATAAATGAACTGCCCAGGATCACGTGGAGACATGAGGCAGCAGCACACACAGGCACCCTCCACGCTGGGAAAATACCCTCCCTGCAGAGAGTATCCTGCGTGCTGGGCATACATTTTAAGGATATTTAAAGCAAAAAGCTGAATTCCAGTCTCGTTTCTAGGAATACAGGCAGGGCAGAAGGTCTCAGCGCTTTGGACTCTTCAGTAATTTTTTGCTGCCTATGTTCTTATAATGTAATTTATTGTGAATGTTATAAGGGAGGACTAGAATCAGAGCAACTCAAGTGTCTGGAGACATGCATGTTAAAAATCCCAAAATGGGAAGGATGTTGCCTGGGTCACTGCCCATTTCACAGCCCCTGAGCAGGACGTGAGAATGCTGCTTACAGCAGAGGCTTCACTTGCTTTTTTCCCTCTCCTTTGTAATAATTCTTTATCCAAATACTCCCAGTGAATGAAACCTGCTGCAGCGACAGCCACATTATCTATTCTTGCCCACTCTCCAGGTCCTTTGGTTGTCCTAATGTCTACTGTGGTGAGGGGTAAATATTTGACCACTCTGCTCGCCATTGCCTCAGCGGCTCCGAGTGACCCTGCATTAATTAGTTGGGAATTTCGGGGCTTTGAATCTGATTGAATCAAAATATTGTTTTTACAAGTTGATGAAGGCTTGATTGATGTGGGTTCTGCTGATTCTTGAAAGGATTAAATTGTATGTACAGATTACAGAGTCCTGCCTGTCACTGCTTAAATGGGAATTGTTTTTTAACAACGCCAAGAGGAAACAGTGTTTTCCTTTAAATCAGAGAAAGAAAGAAGTCCCATGGTTTCCCAAGGTCTTGCTCTCCCTGTCTTTGTGGGCGGTGTATTTCAGTCAGTCTAAAAATAATCTTTTCAGGCTTGATCTGTGCTTCCCTTCTCCTCAGTTCTGCTGTCCTGCACCCTGGTCGTAGGAAAGGGGATATCTGGGTGTTAGGCTCAGAGGCGACCGAGATCACAATTTGCAGGAGCATCTGCCGCTGGCCCCTGGATTCTCCTGGACAATAGCAGGAACATCTATCCGTCTCTTAGGCCTTCCTTTTTAGAAGAGGAAGGGATGTCAGGGGACTCAGTAAATGTGCTGGGGAGAATAAAGGGAGATGGAGTGACAGTCACATACCAGGAGTTGACAGAGTAAAGCCCTTCAGCTGTCTGAGAAGGGGGAGATGCAGAGTAGCTGTTCCTTAAAGAAGGACTCTGTGGGCAATAGGTCCCTTTCTGCACGTAGGGGATCCATGGGGTTTGTCTGAGGGCTTTAAAAAGCCATCATCTCATTTTACTGTAAACCTATTATGCTGAAAAATGGCTCATTCCTAGAGACCCTGTGATGTGATGGATCAGCCCCAGTAAACACAGAACCAGGAAAACCAAAGTGATCTGGTGTGGGCTCTGCTTGGAATTGCTGCTTAAAATGCAGGTGCTCATTTCCTGAATTCCTGCGCTCTGGAATTGCTGCTGCAGGGAGGCTGTGGGAGCAGTGGGCAGTGGGGCTCCTGCCCCATTCCCACAGGCACCGTGGGGACAGGGGCACACGGGCCTGACAGTGAGTTCTGCTGAAATGGCATTGTGCAGCCTCAGTGTAAAAATGGCAGGAAACCTCCCCACGTGCCCATGACTTGGTAAACAAACAATAAATCCCACTGTCTGGTTCTGCTTGCTGGAAGAACAACATTTGTGGAACAAAAGTCTTACAAAAATCATGGAAGCTGTGGATAAAAGTTAAAGTCTAATTAAAGGTGAAGCAAGGACTGGTACAGTGAAGTCAAACAAGAGGTTGTTTTCTAGTGGTAGAGGAGGGGAAAGGTAAAGCAGGAATGAGAGGGAGAAGGGAAAATTTTTATTTACTTCTCAAGGAAATTAAAACCTCTGTTGTGAATGTGAGGTCAAGCATTCTTTTTGTGGTCACCATGTTCCTAGAAGTTTTCTGGGGAGCAAATTGTCCCACTGTTCCTTAGTGTGTCTTTTTTCTTGAGAATATGCTTTAAATCCCTTTTAATTTATTTTCACATGCTGCTACAAAATATAGATGGATATCACGTGAACAGATTTGGTTTTTTCATTTTATTTTAGAGCTCTGCCTACGAAAGTGCTGCTTAATAAAATTTCTGGTGATGTCCTAGGAGTAGGGAGCCTTGTGGATAGAACTGTACCTTCCTGCTACTCGTGAAAGCCAAACCCATAAATTACTCTTGGTCTGGTTATATACTGGGCATTCTTCCTTGCTGGGGATCTTCATCTCATTGTCTTTGGGTCAAGTTTGGGTGTTTTCCTGGAGGTGTGTGTGTGCAGGAGCTTCTGGCACCGGTGTTCTGTGAACATCATCCTGGAAATGACCCGGCAGCTCCTGTGGGGCGTTACTGGGGGGGAAAGGGGATTTGGGTTCCCAAGTGCAGGAAAGACAGGTTTCCCTCTCTGTCTGTGGCATCATGTAGCAGATAAATGCCAGCCTGGATTTTAGGATTGCTTAAGGAAACACTTGAGTGATGTGAAATAAAACAACCTGGGGAGTCTCTTCCCAGTAGAAACTTCCATGGGACTAAATTTCTGAAAATGATGGTAAAATAGAGTTCTTGGGGTTTGTAACTTTTCCGTTAAAATCACAAATATTCTTCAGTTGGCTTCCACCAGCCCAAAGGAGCCATTAATTAATGTAGCTGTGTTTAACAGAAAGCTCTTTTAAAGGAGAAGCTGAGGGATGGGTGCAGCCCCGAGCTGATGTCCACTCTGGGGGCAGTGGGGCGGTGTCACACCAGGACACGGAGCAGCTGCACTCAGCTCTTTGTGCTCTGAGCACTAAATCATATCAGGGTTGTTTTGTGAACAAACCGAAACTGCTCTGGAAAGCACCGCTGTGCTTTGGGCTTGGCTTTTCTCCCTCTCTTTAATCCTGTCAGGAGCCTCCGTATTTCTCCAGTGTCATCCCGCTCGCCAGCCAGTCACAACATCCTGAGAGGGAAAAGTGTGTAGAAACCTGCTTCCATTTTAGCTTTCAGATGTGTTCCTCGGCAGGCAGAGCTGTGCAGAGGCTCTGCAGGCAGCTGCTGTGCTCTGCCTTTCCTGCCTGGTGGATTCACAGAACCCCCTCCGAGCCAGCAGGGCCAGTGCCACCGTCCCTGTCCGGAGCCCAGAGCCCCAGCCGCTGCCTCTGAGTGTCCTTTTCCCTCAGGATTACCTGCAGGCTTTGGGAAATAGTTCTGGTTTGTACTTATATTTGTACCAGACAGATACTGGTGGTATTTACTGATTTAAGGTATTGCCATTGACCATTTTCGTTAAGCAAATTGCCATGAAAAATGAACACCGAGTGATTTTCATCCAGTTTTTATAACCTTGTCTTTATTCAGTGTATTTTCCTAATACATGTATGTGCTCAGATCTGTGTAACAAACAGTTCTGAAAGATAGCAAGGGACTTTAATAACAAATAAAAGAGCACTTCCCATTCAGCTCTGAATTGCCCACAGCTAAATTCAAGGGAACATATCTGCAGCCGGAGCGAGCAGGCAGGGATGGGTTTAATCATTTAACCTCGGCATTACGAGCCAGGACGTTTGAAAATCCAGAGCGTGGGCTTTGCTTATTACTTATATGAATCACGTCTCTTTACTGCAAAAACCACCCTGGAAAGTGGCATTCCCCTGCTAATGGTGGGGTTGATTTCCCTGTTTGTCAGGCTCACCCTCGGGAAAGAAAGGGAGAAGAACAGTGAAATTGTTTAAAATAGGGACATTTAATTTCTGTCAACAATTTGTTAATTATTGCTCTGAAAGAGAAGCTTCAGTGTGTCGGTAAATAGCACTACAAAAGGCTTTTTAAGAGATCCCAAATTAAGCTGCTAACATTTGCCATTCTCAGATATCCTGATTAGATTAAATTATTTCTCCTGATTTTGCTCCCGAGCGAGCTGTGTCTGGTCAGATCAGAGCAGCTCAACGAAATTACAGACAAACAGCGGCTGAGGGCAACGGTTGCACTTGGATTCAAACAGGGAAGTGTCAAGGTTCTCGTTTTATGCAATATTTACTGAATTAAAATATCTTAGAAATGTAAAGGCTTCGATATTTTCTGCCTTTCCTGTGGCAAAACACTGTGTTTAGAGTATTCTTCATTTTTGCTACTTGGAATAAAAATGAAATAACAAATGTCCAGGTTGAATAGCTGCTTGTAAGCTATTCATGAAAATAGTTCCTAAAGTTTAAAATTGAACCAAGTCTAATTAACAGCAATATCTGCCAGACTCTTTTACCATAAAGAACAGAAAAGCAAATCGTTTTAACCGGGTGAAACAGAGTCCGGAATAAAGGTTTAGTCAGGGCTGCTGTTTTAAAATGGTAATGTCGTCGATTTTATTTGTCCTGTTGTAAATACTTTGAATCGAGGATTTTAACACCATTACAGAGAATTCACATCATGGTTTCAATCCTAAAACCCCTCGTGCTTTGCAGCAGGAGGCTCTGACTTTCGTTCTGAACTCAGGGCTATTATCAAAATTAGAAATGTCATTTTCTCCATTATTTTAATGGAAAGTTTCCTTTGGAAGAATAAGTCCATTTTGACATGATATAAATGTTTTAAAATAAAAAAGCATTGAGGGAATCACAGAAACATTTTAATCTTAATTATTCATAAATAGCTACCTCAAGTCCATTTGAACAAAATGTCAGTTGACCAAGAAACATGCTTATTTTGCATGAGAAAAAAGGATATTTGGGCTGTAAGAGGAGGATTTATCAATGTAGATTTAACTTAAAATGAAACCTGCAAATCAGAATCAACCATCTATCATGAAAGTGCATTAACCTTACAGCATTTGCTGCTGAAAATTCAGCAATATTATGAAATTTTTAACTCTAACTAAAAAGGAAATGGCAAATTACTCCTTTTATTTATCAAGAATTTAGCATGAATTTTTTGATAAATCGATCTGAAATATTTGGAGGAGCTTGATCTGAAGGAAAAAAACCTATTTAAAATGTTATAATGGTAAAGTTTTGAAATATAACTAACATTTTAAATATTTGAGCAGCTTTGTATTATTTTCCCCTGCCCTGCCCTTGAGAGCTGAAGTCCCCAATGGATGTTTTGATATACTGGGCACTTTGCACTTAAACATTTCCTTCCTATAAAGACATGTAGAAAAAGACATGCCATTGGACTGCTAAATGCATTCTGCAGCAATTGATTGTTTTGTTCTTTTTAACTATGCAGATTAAAGTAATAAAAAAGGACTTTTTGGAGTTAGGGGAAGAATTAATTGTTCCTTTCAGCCCCTCTAGAACCCATAATTCCTGTGTTCATGCTGCCCTGCATGGCTGCTGCTGTGTTTGTACATCCAGGTTT
The DNA here is from genome assembly GCA_013397845.1 of Melanocharis versteri. NCBI lineage: Eukaryota > Metazoa > Chordata > Aves > Passeriformes > Melanocharitidae > Melanocharis > Melanocharis versteri. The sequence goes on from VZTG01010442.1 coordinate 389,256, forward strand.
CATTGGCAGACCTAATTTCAGGATACATAATGCATGATTTTGAAACCAATTTGTTATTGTAATAAAATATTTTTCGGAATGCATGGTGGTACTGGAGAGGAGCATGTTAAATTATACATGTATTGTGGCCGAGCGCATTCATTTCGCTCGGTGTGCAGGTGAATCTCCCCGTGACCTTGGCACTCGCGGGGTAGCACAGAATAACAATCGAATCCAGGATCGGAAATCCGACCATTTCCAAATATTAACAACTTCTTTCAAAGGAAATGCTGATTTCAGCAGTTATGGTAATGGAACATCAGTATATCTTTCAGAGAACTTAAAAAAAAAAAGAAAAGGCATGATCTTAATAGGATTAAAAGCCAGGCTTTTTATTTCCAAAATGCTAATTTGTTTTCTGCATTCTGTTTTCATAGCAGGTCTTGTTAGGCAGCGCGCTGGGATCTAGAGGACACTGAGAGCTGCCAGAAATGCATGGGTAATGATAGGAAAGCTACATAAAAGGTTTCTTTCTGATAGAAATTCTCTATTCCTCACAAGCCCGTTTCCCCTCTCTGCGAGTTGGTTGGAGAAGCCAAACACAGCGAGGCTGGGGAGAGCGAGGGGAGAGCGTTTCGCTCTCTGTGGCTGTTTTGTGTATTCCGCATCTATTCCTTTCCCATTAAGGAACAAATGTTGGTCATTAGAGGTGCATTAATTGCAATAGCCTGTGACCCACGTGTGGGAGATGAACGGACTGTGCCGCGAAGTTGGGCTGTGAAAGCCCGAGCAGCCCGAGGCACCTGACATCCTGTAATCTGCTTATCTGGCCGCCTTTCACAAGGGCTCTCCCACCGCCATTCATGCCGAACAGTGGGGTGTGCAGAGGAGGCCAGAACACAGATAATAATTTACCATGTAATTTGTTTTGAGATTCCTTTGATAGATTTCAAACCCGGAGCATCCTGCGAGAGCACGGGGCCTTTGGAGGCTCTGAGGCGCGGCAGTGCCGTGCTGGCTGTGGGTCCTGCCCGTGCCCAGCGGGACGTGGCCCCAGCCAAGGGACACCCAGGGCCGGCCGCTCGCCGGGGACCGCGGGCTCTGCGGGCTGCGAAACGCCGCTGCTGCTCCTCTCCGCCTGGCACGGCTCCGAGCCCGTGCTGCAAATCCGGGGACAGCCGTGCAGGCTGATGAAAACCATTTGCAGCAATCAAGAGGGGCAGGTAATTTTGGAGGCAGATTTGTTTTGTAAATGAGGTGTTCCATTTGGGCAGCGGCACACCTGGCGAGCAGGGCTGTGCTCAGGACAGCTTGCTTTAATTCCCTGCCACTTAGGGGATATTTCTTCAGCCCGCAAACTGCCGTTTTAATGCCTTCGTGGAGGCATAAAACATAACAAAAATTCAGGGATTTTATATTCCCAACTTCAAAACTTTCATCCAAAAGGGAAAAGGATCAAAAGGAAAAGGTGGTGCGTTTCATGTTCTCTTGTGGCTTTAATACTTGTTAACTGACCTATAAACTGAGTTTTCCAAGTAAGGAAACGTGAGGGAATTTTATTACAGAAAAATCTACTACGAATCATCCCCAGCTGCTTGTAGAGATAGGAGAGACTTTTCCACTCCTGCTTTCCAGGGTGATGTATGCTGTCTCCTCACCTTTCCTTTGTTTCCTACAACATTGTGCATCCATGGCCATATTGCTCTTTTTGTTTACTGCGTCTCTGAATATTTTTTCTCATTTAGAGGAGCTGCTTTGGGCTTTCTTTTTCAGCCAAAGGAAGGAGAATCACATCAAATCATGTTATTTTTGCCTGATTATTTCTTCAGTGCAGGCCAGTTTGTATCATCTTGATGCTTACAAGTACCTTGCATGTCCTTGGATCCAAAGGACTTTTTGAATCCTCGCTGTTAAGATTTCACGGGTGATCTTGGAGCCTGTTGCTGTGTTAATTATGGGATTGTATCTGGAAGTGGAAGGAGAGGTGCTGGGAAACTTCTAAACCTTTAGTTCTGTGAAAAAGAATTCTAATTATTATTAGGATGATAAAAATGATGAATGCCTAGAGAGATGTGTCTGGGAACCTTTAGGCTGAATTTTTCTGATCAGCGTGTTGTATGTTCTGTATGTGCCCAGCACAGGAACCCTGGCAGGGGCCTCGGGTACCACTGTAATGCAAAACACAATAAATCATAATAATGGACAAACCATGTTGCTGTTGGAATGCACGGCCTTCTGCTGAGCACTTAAAATGGTTGTCGGGGAACGCCAGCGCCGTCAGTTCCGTAATGGCAATCACAGCAGTTGGGGAAAAAAGCTGTAACGCTGAGAGAACTGAAGCATTCAAGAGCCCCTGTTTTGTTTTGAATAGAGAAGCAGGAGGGAAAGGAAATTACCTGAGCTGTACCCCCAGGTCCCTGTGGAACTGCAGGAGGCACCAGGAGAGATGTGCAGGAGGCTCTGTGGCACACAGGGCTGGCTGACCCGAGGACTGCCAGCATCCTGAAAGCTCTGAAATCAGAAAAGAGCAAATGCAGAGCTGAGGCTCCTTCTGCAGAGAGAGGAGGGCTCTCCGTGGCAGGCAGTGCCCACTGTGAGCAGTGGGGATGGGAGGCTGTGTCTGGGCCGTGGCTCCCATCAGACCCATTCCCAGGGCTTTCTCCAGCACATTCCAGTTCTCACTGTGCCGTTTCAGTGGTCCCACAGCAGCAAGGATTGCTACAACACCAAACATACCCATTACTTTTTGTATCATGTGCCATTTTTCAGAAGCAGCAAATTCCTAATTTTGCAAGTGGGGGGTTTCATTCTGTTTACCCTCTGGCTCAAGTGACCTGGAGGTTCATTTGGGTTATTAGCAAAAAGAGTTGGAGCTGCAGCTTTTGTAACAGAATTTGGGATAATTACCTGAACTAGGAATTTTTCTTTTCCCATTAGTTCCCCGTGTAGCAAAGTGTTCCAGGCCCGTAAGTCATGTCAGTGGTTTCAGACCTCCAGGTTTATGTTGTATCAGGACAGCCACGGTGTTTGCAGGAAGGATTTTCTGCTTATCTGTCTGTGCTGGTGTGGGAGCTTTGCTACGGGGCGGATTCTCAAGTGTCACTTAACATCAATCCATTTCCTTAAGATGGTTGATAACGTGGTTTGTATTTCACAACTAATAAACAGGCCACATCGCTTGGCAAGGTTTTGAAAAAAGCCAGCCAAAGGCTCCGCACCCAAGTTCTCGTTCCACCTGCGTTTTCCCTCAGAGTCCTGATTCTGGAGTTGTGTGGTCCCTGGGGTATGGGCAGAGGAGTGTTCTCCACTCTGCTGGGATCCCGGGCGGGGTCTGTGCCTGCCTGTGGGCATTCTGCCTGTGGTCATCCTGCCTGTGGTCATTCTG
>VZTG01010442.1:411329-422770 GCA_013397845.1 Melanocharis versteri
GTGTGTGTGTACATGTGTGTGTGTGTTAGCCGTGTGCGTGCCTTCCCTGCCCAGGCAGTGATGCCGCCCTTTCCCGTGGCAGCTCCACGTTTGGCAGGTGCCCCGCAGCTGCTGGCGCTGCCTGAGCTCGGGAGCTTTCCAGGAGCAGAGGGAAGGAGGGAGCACGTGCCTCAGGTGATGAGCGCAGTGCAGAGCCCGGGGGTCGTGGGCAACGTTCAGTTTATATTTCTGTAGTAACCCAGACTGATTGATAGCTATTATTTATTCCTGTTACATATTCTGTGTAATTACTTGTTTGCTGGATTTCACCTGCACTAATGTTGGCTGGTCTGTGCCCCAGGAGCCGAGCACCTGCGGGCCCCACAGCCGGCAGTGCTCCCGGAGCTGCTGATCCACGCGTGCCTCTGCTGCTGCCCTGGGCTGACACGAGTGGGGCAGCGGGGCTGATGCGTAAACTGGGGGGGATTCTTGGGAATAGTCTTTTCAGAAGGAAAACGGGAATCAATCTGAATGATGCTGCTAGAAAATAAGTTGAAACTTTGGTTTGGATTAAAAAGTAAATTACTTTTCAGTCTAATTAACAACCTAGCCACAGGTGTTTGGCTGTTTGTCTCAATTCCCTTTCTCAGGTGTTGGCTCTTTACCAAGTGCCCAACAGACATTCCCAGGGAGATGTCTTGGAATCCTTGATGGTGGATTATAAGAAGCAGGTGATGATCAAAAGTTAGTGGTTAGGACAGAGTTTTGCTTTTCTTTGCTGCTGTGTTTTGCGTCTGTGTGGTGAGAACACAGGGAAGACACTGGGTGTCATTAGGCCACTGACACCCTAAAAAACTGCCGCTCAGATTTAACTTCTATTCTTCTTTATGATTCCTTTTTGTCATAATGTATTGAGCATAGAAAATGTGGGCTCTGAAAAAATCAGCTGTGGCGAGTTAACGAGTTAATTGATGGTGATTAGCAGAGAGCAGGGTCACCTGTGGGGGGTGGGGGAGTGGTCTGACTGCTCCCCACACGGGGCAGAGCCACCAAGGGCTGGGAGCACGGTACAGGAATGGAGCCACGGAGGTTCTTCTGCCTCAGGAATGCTGTGAGGGACTGCTGGGGTGAGGTTTTATCTGAAGAGTCTGGAGGATTCCAGCCTGGAGGACATGGTGGGGTGCCAGATTCTCGGAGCTGTCTGCAGGCTGGGCGCTGCTGTGAAGGGTGAGTGATTTGCGTCACCAAAATCTTGGCTGGGGCTGAGGAGAAGGTCCTGTCTAGGGACCATTGTAAGGTAAAATCCCAGGAGTCATCCTGGCTTCCAGGGCCTGAGCAGCTGGAAGGTGTCAGTGTTGTGGGGAACAGTTGAATATCGGCAACACTTGACTGTAATCTTGCAGAGCTGTTGAGGTGGCTTCATTTAGGTCAGTTGAAGCTGTGTGTGCTGAGAATCTTGGAAAATTAGGTTCTTCTTGCTCAGGCAGATCTGGAGTACTCTGTCTTTGTTGAAAGGTGCTTTTCTACTGACTCATAAACCTCAGACAGAGCTGTTGGCAGCACCCCCAGCACGGTGAAAATGAAGTGGGTTTCTCTCTTTCTGTTGAAACAGCTACACCAAGCCCAGTTCAGTGTGCTGTGGGCTCGAGTAAGCAGGCTGATTCCCAGGCTCTTGTGGGGGGAGATCTGAGACTGAGGTGGTGTCCAAAGACATTTTCTCTGAATAATGAGTCTAGATGGTCCTGAGCTTATCTTTGCTGAGAGCCATCTCTCCTGGTTTCATAGCATGACGCGAGTTTGGGGTGGCACAGTGGGCTCGCTGTCCCAGGGCCTGGAGAGCGAAGTGTCCTGGGTTATCAGAGGGTGCATTACTGCTTTGGAAAGCCTGGCCTGCTCACAGGCTCTGGGGCCCACTCATTGCTGACCATGAGCCAGTGTATGTTCTGGTGTTTGCTCTGCATCTCTCCGAGTGCCTGGCACAAACCTGCAAACCTTGGGACTTATTTTTTATTCTAAATTTGCTCTGGAGATGCAGTTAATTGTGAACAGCAGTCTCTTGTGCCTCCATGCAGTGTAAGTCAGTGACTTATGGCAAGAAGGAAGAAAAGCATAAACTAAAGACTCTAAAAGTTGGGATGAGAGCCCAAGTAATTTAAACCAGTAAAGAAGCATCTTTTGTGTATCCTGCTCATGAATTGCTGGAATGTGGTGGCAGGCTGAAGGAGCAGGGTGGTGGCTGAGAGTTTGGGGAGGTGCACAGCCATGGAGGTGTGAGTCTGGCCCCTCCTTGCCAGGCACCGTTTATTTTTCAGCACTTCTGTCTAATTAATATAAGGCCTGCTCAGGCACAGCCGCCCTCATTGGACGTGTCACTCGTTAATCATGCGACCCTCCTAGCCTTGGGTAATGACCTTGAAAGAATATATCAGCCCATGATGGCGGGAGTGAGGAATTAAATTGTTTCTCTGAGTGCTTATGGTCATTGCTGACAATTTATATGACACAGCTGCCCTAAGCTGGCCGTGCCGGCCATTGTGCCGCAATCATTTTCCCTCCGGGAAGCGCTGCCTGGGCAGGCCCCGCGCGGCTGCCCCGGCCTGGGGAGCTCCTTTGTGTGAGGAGGAGGAGGAGGAGAAGGGCTCTGCAGCCTGGAATCCTGCCCGAAGGACTGAGCCCAAAATCCCGGAGGCTTTGCTGAAGCCTCGCGCCCCGGGTGTGTCGGCATTGCCGGAACGCCGGGAATGGCGTTAGCTCGGCTCTTCCAGCCTCAGGAGGGTTCCCAAGTCCAGGATCGAGCTCCCTTTCAGCAGGGCGTTCCTAAGGTTTGGAACGTGAGAAATGGGCAGCACAGCTTGAATAGGCTTGAGATTCGGATGAGATTTGGTAAGATTCGGGTACAAACACATCACATAACCGTGCGCATTTGTGTGCAAAATTAGGCAGACCCTTTAATTACCATTAGAACCCACATAATACTGTGTGCGTGTCTGTGGAAATTAAGAAGTAAATTTTAAGATGCATCAATGTAAGCATTTATGGGTTAATATCTGTATTATTATATTTTGCTCTTTTCCTAAGTGTTAAATGTACTTGGGAAGGTATTTATTATTTGCAGATAATGAGTAAATGGCTTTCTTAGTTGTTATATATTGATATCTGCTTTTAGACTGATGAAATAATTTGTTACAGTTATTCAATCATATTATTTATAGAAAACATGTAGCTGAGGATCTAAACATCAGATTGTTCTGCTGTCGCCATATGGGCTGCTTTTATCTAAATATAAACAGTTGATAATTATCACTAGAACTATTGGCTAAAATCACAAAATAGACCAAGAACAAATAACAATCTCATTCTTCATTAACATTTTAAAAATGAAATAGATGTCCTTGTTTATGCCTTCAGTAAATTTGGCTCTGCTTTTACAGAACTGTAAATGAACCAGAACATTTGTTTGGTATAATCTATACAGTATTTTAGATGTATATTTGTATTGGTGAGCTCAGGCTGCTGGATTTTGAGAAGGCTGGTATATATCCAGCTCTACAGAACTGTTATAAAGTACATGTATTAATGTTTTTATAGAATCATGGCATGGTTTGGGTGGGAAGGGACCTTAAAGCCCATCTCATCCCACCCCCTGCCATGGGCAGGGACACCTTCCACTGTCCCAGGCTGCTCCAAGCCCTGTCCAACCTTGAACACGTCCAGGAATGGGCCAGCCACAGCTTCTCTGGACAGATATTGATTGCTTCCATCTCAGATTCCTTTAAAAGTCCTGGCCTTCTCATTGGGTCTAGTGGCTTATTATTCCTTTATTTTTCAATTTTTTCCTGTTTCTCGTCTCTAGCACCTCCATGTGTGGGTAGGACACAACAAAGGATGTGTTGTCACTTCAGTGTTCTGCTGGCTTGAATACCTCAGGGAAAATTACGCAAGTCAGCAGCAGCCACATGAAACTTTCCTGTAAAATACAGACAAAAACAGGTAACAAGGAAGAAGCAAAGACAGTGACTGGGAGGAAATACTGTCTTTGTATGGACATCCTTTTTTAGTATGTGGTTAGAACAGAGAATGAGGAGTTTATGTTCCCTTTTTAGTTATGCCAATGATTTACTGTATGAAAAAGGACAGATTAATTCGTGTTGTTATTCCCATTTCTGTGTTTAAGATTAGAGTTAAAAAATGGTAGTGGTTCAGTATCAAAATTATGGTTCACCTGGGTTTGGTTGGGTTGTGCTTTCCCTTTCCAAACCTGAGGAGGTTCCTTGTGAAGGCACCTGTCCCTGTCCCGGGTGAGCTGTGGAGGGCCTTGGCTGCAGGTGCAGCTGGCTCAGGGGCTCGGCAGCGCTCTGACACCCCCTGAGAGCTCCCTGAGCTCTCTCTGAGCCCGCCCACGTTGGTCTGTGTCCCCTCGGGTCCCTCCGTGTCGTGTGTGGGGGCTGTGTCCGTCCCCCCAGGCCGGCTCTGTCCCACCTGCGGGAGGGCAGCGACCTGCAGGTCACCTGCACACAAAGAATCCCTCCCGAGGGCGAATCCCACTGCAGCGGGGGCTCCTCTGAGCACATTCTGGTTTGAAGGTGAAGGCCAAGTTGGTGGCAATTGCTTTAATTCCCTGTGGGAGACGTGTGATCTGGACATGACTCCAGGGCTCCGCAGGGCAGAACCAGCTCATGGCCAGGACTCGTGCTGGACAACAGGATGGTCCCTTTCTTCCCATTGGGAAGAGAACCCTAAATGCCTCCTCGGCTCAGGCACCCAGCAAGATGTCGCCATTCCTTATTCAAATTCCCTCTCTAATCGGCTGAAGGGCGAGCGAGCGCTGCAGCCCCGTCCTCGCACTGCGCTCGCCACGCTGACGTCAGCCTTCTTGTGCGGCAAGGATATTTTAAATTTGTTTATCTCTGTGATATCAGGTGGTTTGGTTGCTGGCAGCCCACATTAGCATGGCAGAGCAGCAAATATGTACATATATATTTATATTTAGCATTTTTTTCTGGTATGTTCAGCTGAAAAGGCTTGGCTTGATTAATATTTTCCGCTGTCCGGTAACCATGGCAATGGGGTCAGCAGATATAATACTTAATTTAATCTTCCAACTGCCTCAGTGTGCATCACCAGTGTCCCGAATAATAGAAAGCCTTTTGCTTCTCTCTCCCTTCCTCCCTCCTTCCCTCCCCTCCCTCCCTCTTTCTCCCTCTCGTTCTCTTGCTTCATATATTATTATCTTCGCCAGTGGCTCCCTCATATGACCCAGAAGGAATAAATGGAGGTTTTGCATTCCATGTATGTAGCTTATAAAATAAAAAAACCAAAATAAAAAATGTGAAGCCCCTCTCCCCAGGCAGGCAGATTCCCCCAGCAGCTCGTGTCGGTCCCCCCTCCCCGGCAGGCTCGGCAGCCAATCTCCACGGCGTGCCGGGGCCGTGGGCAGACGTGGAGCGCTCGGCGCGGCTGCGGCGCGGCCGCCACACGCTCTCCAGCCACATGCGCCCGAGCGGACCTTCCTCCCGCCGCAAAGCCCGGCCGACTGGCTTTGCTCTCCAGGTGGGTCCAGTCCCTTGCTTTGTCTTTGCTCGGCCCAGGTCTCCCATAGGTATTTCAATTTGCTCTTTCAGCTTGAATTTTTTAAGTTGTTTTGGGTTTTTTTGGTGTTTTTTTTTTTTTAAACCATTGCAGTCCTTTTTCACAGCGAACACCGTCGCTTTTGGGTTGGTTTTGGGGAAGGAGATGACCTGTATACAACCTCCCAGACAGACTTAGTCATACTATTTTAAAAAAGGGGGGGAAGAGAGCATTTTCCTGCTCAAATACTTCTTTGAATTGCCCAGTGACCAGAGGGGACTGACTTGGTGCAGGTCAGGCTGCTGCTCTCCTCTTCCCAGCTGTCCCGTGTCACATCTCTAGTGAACAGAGAGGAACGTTACCAGCAGCGATTAGGGTCGTTATTCTAGAGACAGAAAGGACATCAGGAGGGAGAGACGCGTGAAATCTCCATAACCAAAATTCTTCCTCTTATTTTTTTGGTCAGTTTACATTTTAACCCATCCTTGAATTTAATCAAAGAATAGTTATTCTTTTTTGTTTGTTTTTCTCTTTTCTAATGTGGTATTTGGGAAACAGAATGACTGTGACCTCAGCATGGGTAAATGAGAGACGTTTTCCTTTCCCACTCAGTGGGAATGAGCTTGTGGGTTTGTTTGTTGCCTCCAACACCATTTCTGTGGGCACAAGGAGCGAGTGAGCCCGCCAGGGTCTTAGCAGGGTTTTCACTCTGCTCTCACTCTCTGATGATGGTCAAAGCCATTAGATGTTGCTATGGCTTGGTTCTTGCCCAGGTGTTGAGCGGTGGCTGGAAGGGCTAAAATTGGGAAGGAGCTGGAGTTCGTCCCACGAGCCCAGATCTGAGCCTCTGATTTGCCTGTGGTCCCAGGCAGTGACTGGTGTGAGGACAAACATTCCTGCCCTTTCCCAAAGGGTGTCCATCACTTCTCTGCGAGTGCGGGATCATGACCAAGCTATGAACAGGTGAGAACCCAGCAGCAGCAAAACCCAACAATTTCAGTCAGAAATGGCCCAAATGGGTTCAGTTGCCTGTAGTTGAGGGTTTGACAGTGAACGTAGTGGACATGCTGAGTTTGAACATGATGAGCCTAAAGGTCCTTTCCCGTCTTAACAATTCTGAGATTCTATACATTAAAAAAAAACCAAGCAAACCAAATATTGGTCCTCTCTCATGTATCTGAAGTGCTCAACCATTTCGTTGGGTAATGTTTCCTTTACCTTGTGTGTGCAGCCTGTTTTATGGTTCTTCTTCAGGAAAGCCTTCGGTCATTTCATCTCTTGAAATAAATCCTGCGCACGTTTTTGAGTGGAGAGGAGGCCTGAATTAGGGAGACTGCTCTGTCCTGCCCAAGAGGGAATGAGGAGGCAGGACAGTGTATGGGCTGTCGGAGTCCAGTTTGGGTGAGGATCCCACAGGTTCAAGGCTTCCTAGTGGTGGACTCCAGCCTTGACTGAATAAATATACAGTAACCTTTGTAGTAACTACATCTTTATTTTCTTGGTTCCAGAATATTCCATATATCCTACTTTTTCTTCCGTCTTTTTCCCTTCTGTGTCATTAGCAGAAGTACTGATGCCTGCATAGGCTTCATGAAAACAATTACTGGGATAGCCTTTAGATTTGATTTCACCTTATTTTGACTATTCTAGTCCCATGATTTTTCTTCTTTTAATATGTATTTAAAACGTTTTATAAAGTCTCTTTCTGTCCCATAAATCTACTACATAACCTGCCATAATGCAACTCAGATAAAAAAAATTAGAAATTGAAATTTTTAGTTTAAAAATTCTTTAAAATAGATTAATGTTTTTCGATCCTAAAACATCGCCAATCATAAACTTATTTCTCAGGAACATCAGGAATGGAGAGAAAATGCCAGATCTGTTAGAATTACAGACTCTCTCTTTTCTGGTGAAAAATCCAGACTTGGCTGTTGCATCTCACTGGGTAGAGCTGGCCCTGAGCCCCAAACAGGCTTGTGTTAAGTGCATTTTACCACATGTCCTTGGATCTAATCACGTGGACATCATGATCACACACCCTGTAAGTGTGTAAATATAAGAGCTCTCCCTCTCATGCATATTTATGCCATAGCATTAAAACATTACATGCACTAATCTCTGAAAATGTAGGAGAAAAATGTGGGAACTAAATGAGCATCCTTTCAGATTTACAGGATTCCTACCAATCATTTGCTATTTGCTCTAGAAAGAACAACAAAAGTGAGTATAAAAGAGAAGTGAGCCCCAAAAGCAATACCAAAGCACCGCTCGCTCCTCGGCCCAGACTAGATCAGTCAGGTCAGTTTAAAATGTGTCTGCCATGAACAAATACTGCGAGTACCTGCTCTGAGCAAGCATCTCTGCTTCTCTCCCCTTGCTCTTCTTGGAGCCTTCCACGGGGGCTGGTCCTGCTCAGCCTGACTTGCTCTCCCACTGAGATTGATGGGAACTTCCAAAGAAAGAGGGTCAGTAATTGTTCCTTTCTAAGGAAAATTATTTGTGTAAATAAAGAGTATTTCTGGCCTTCCCTTTCCTCCCAAAATACCTGGCTCCTTTGCCTGCAATTGTTGGGCAGGATCTCTTTGTTAGAAAGTGAAGCTGTAGTTCACAAACCCCTTGAGTGACACCACTGAAACCCTCTTTGCCTGTGTGGAAGAGCTGAGGGTGCAGAGATTTGGTAGATCTGGGAATGTTTTCTTTGCTGTATTTTGGCAAATCAGGTTTATTTTTTTCTGGTGATTTTATTGTTTGTTTGAAATTAAGTCTTAGATGGTGTGACTGAGCATCTGAAGTATATCTTCAATACTGGAGCAGCTTGGAAGCTTGGAGCACAGGAGCGTGTTGCAGTGCTGGTGCAGAGTAGGAATTTGTGTGCTCTGAAGGGGTAGAATGCCAGGGCTGCTCCATAGGGTTTGTGCTCTGCTCTTTTTCTTTGTAAAGTCTTGAAAAACAGGTTGGAAGAGACCTTGGGAGATCATTTATTCCATATTTTCGTTTGAGATGTGATGTATCAGAGCCAGCTCTTGCTATACAGAAAGCACTTCACTATTATAAATAGCAAGATTTTTGCCAAGTTGAGGTTTGCTGGCAGTTCCCAGATTTTACACTTCAGGCAGTGTATTTAAATGACTTACAAGGTGTAAATTGCTGCGTAGCTGCTGTGGAAGTCCTGGCCTTTTTACTCCATTCGAAGCAGAAGCAGCAATGTGCAGGAGGAGATGTGGGGTGTGACAGGAGCTGGGTCGTGTTTTCCCCGTGGTCCGTGGGCACCTCAAGAGAAATGGCCCTGTAAGGAATTTCTCCCCAGAACACACTACACCTGTGGGTGCGTGCAGGTCAGCGATGCCCTGAGGCCTCGCAGGGGTCAGCCTGTGTTGCTGTGCATTTTACAAACAAAGATAATCCTTGCTCTGAAGGGTTTGTGTTCTGTTTGGGACCAAAGAGAAAAATATTAAAGAAAAAAGCTGTTATTGGAAAAGCTTAATCCAATATTGTTTATTGCTCAGAGTTGTTCTCTGCTGTTTGTAGTTCGAACAGTAACCACCTCCTGCTTTTTCCTTAATCATAATTTTCTCATGCTATAGCATCTTTTATCCTTCTCTAATTTTCTGTTGCACTTTGCTTTAGTGTGGAGCCGTTGGTTGGTTTGTTTTCCTGACCTTGTGCTGTTTCTAATTTGTGCCCCGTATGCACCGTCTGGAGCCCCGGGAGTAGGGAAGCGCAGGAGGGGGGATCAGGGCTGGTGCTGGAAGGAGAAGTAGAAAGGGCTTTCGGAGTGAGCAGGGCGGGGCTGGGTGCGGCTGTGGCAGCCCGGGGCGGAGGCTGCAGAGCCTGGCGGGCACCGGGCACCGGGCACCGGGCAGGGCGAGCGCCCGGCTCGGGGCTGCGCTCGGGGATGCGCCGGGGCTGCGCTCGGGGATGCGCTGGGGCTCCGGGATGCGCCTTCCGCTCCCGGCCGCGGCTCCGTTCCGCCGGCAGCCCTCGGAGCAGCCCCTCCATCCTGCAGACATTTGCTTTACGTAAAGCAGCTCGCAGCTCAGTGAGTATTGATGTAGACATTACCACAAATCGCCACTTAGGGACCGGGAAGAATTGACTAACTGGTTTCAGATCCAATACACATAACCTGATCAGACGCAAACTTTAAGTACACTTGCAGTCGTGCCAACTGCACCAGCGGGGAAGTGACTCTTCTGCCGGCTCTTTAAAGAGGCCCTGAGGGGAAACCATGAAAAAATAAAGATATGGGCTTGAGGCTTGTGCTGCAATGCTTGTATGGTGAAGAGTTAGTCCTGGCATGAAAAGTTAAAACACGACTGCTCTTTGTAAGGCTTGGTTTATAATTATTTTTTTTCATAAAACTCACCAGTTTGGGCTTTACAGCTACCACAGTCAGTGTGGATTCCTGAGGTCATTCTGAATCTTCTTTGTATTAAAAGGCCTGGATGCTCTCCTGTTCCTTGAAAAGGGACTGTTCATGCTGCCAGTTAGGCAAAACATTGACTTAGGGAAGGAATACAAAAGCAAGTGAGACCATTTCCTAATTTTCATTGTAAGTGTGATGTTTTCCACAACTCTTGAGATTTGCAGGACAGAAGAGAGGCTGGAGCATTGCCCAGACGTGGCTGATGGCTCATGTGGGTTGATCTCATGGCCGGGGCTCGGTGTGGGGAGTTCAGCAGGGGACCTCAGGCACGAGGGCTCGTGAGAACAGTGAGCTCTGCTCTGGGAGCCTTGGAGACAACAGCACGTAATGTTTTTGGCGTTGACTCGTGGTGTCACAGCTGAGAGCTCCACTCAAAAAGTTGGCAGTTGCGAATTTTTTAGTAGATCATAACAATCAAACAGGATTCTGCATGCTGGGATTGAGAACTATGGAATGATCAAAGAAGGTGGGAAGAGTGAAAGACAAATTCAAATAATTAGTGGGAAATGGAGCCTGTTGTGCAGCTAAGTTGGGTGATTCAGAGAACAAATCTGTGTTTAGCTGCGTGAATCTGAGACAGGGAGGAAAAGTGGCTGATGCTCTGCGGCCTGTGCAAAGGAAAGAACCAGCTCTGGGCTTTTCATCCCAATCCTGGCTCACGGAGCAGCGTCAGCCTCGTCAGCCTGAGCACGGGGCCTGCTCAGGGCTTCTGCTCGGGGAATTCTCAACTGATGCTGCTGTCCCATGTTTAGTATTCCCAGAACTCAGTATTGCCATGGAAAGCCCAGGAGGGTCCAGCAGGGCGCTGAGGACTGTTTTCTTATTACTAAACAGAGAGATATTAACAACACAATGGAGGAATAAAAAAAAAAAAAAAAAAGAAAGCAAGTAAAGCCGGCCGCCTGCTCTTTTCTTCTCAGCATTATTATTTGTGACAAAGCCTTTGGTCCATTTTTCTTCATAATTTGCAGGACTCCTAATGGGAACAGCACCTCCCAATTACCATGGTTGCCAAAGGCTAATTTGGTTACCCTCAGGATCCACAATAGAGAAACTGTGTCGGCCCTTTGTAGATATTTGCATACTATACATACCGGGAATGTAAAACAGCTGCCCGGGCCCTATTCCACTATCATGGCAATTATGGGTCATTAGCTTTTTCTTTTTTCTCCCCTTTCTCTCTCTTCTTTCCTTGTTCTCATCTTCTAAACTCTGCCAGGCAGCAGAAGCAGCTGATGGGTTCGGAGGGAGCAGCAGCAGGACGAGGAGCTGCCCGGTCCCATTCAGGGGCTGCGGCTGACAAACGCGCGTGCCTTTCTTGCCGATTGCTCTCTTTCTCCTCGCTGTTCCCCCGGGTGCTCCCGGACATCTGCACTCGGGGCGTGTGCCCGACCCGCGCGTGTGCCCGACCGCGCGTGTGCCCGGCCCGCGCGTGTGCCCGGCGCCGCGCGTGTGCCCGACCCGC
>VZTG01010442.1:423380-475872 GCA_013397845.1 Melanocharis versteri
TTCCCCCGGGTGCTCCCGGACATCTGCACTCGGGGCGTGTGCCCGGTGCCGCGTGTGCCCGGTGCCGCGTGTGCCCGGTGCCGCGCGTGTGCCCGACCCGCGCGTGTGCCCCGTGCCGCGCGTGTGCCCGGCCCGCGCGTGTGCCCGGCCCGCGCGTGTGCCCGAAACAGCCCCGTGCCACGCACCCTGTCAACACCCCGCTCCCCCAGGACACCTCCCCGCACTGCCGAAACTTTCCTGCGCTCCCAGAGGCCCAGAAATTAAGAGAGGGGACAAAAGAGAGCTCCTCTTAATTTGGTTGGGATTCAATTTGTTAATGGCCGGAGCCTTTTAATAGTTTATCTCCCTTTTGTTCTGGGCAACGTTTACAGTCTCGGTGCAGTTTACAAGGAAGTGACGGTTTTGCATATACATTAATTTTTTTATGAACTGCTAATTTTATTGACAATAAGGATAGATTGAAAGACCCGAAGCTTTTGTGTTGTTTTGTTAAAGCAAATAAGTAAAGCACAAATGTAAATTACATCTCCAGGTTCACATTAGAGGTTTGCAAATAATACTGAGCTAATGGTTATTGCTAAGGAAAATAGCACTGGGATCAATATTCTATACAGTAGAACGCAATACCTCTCTCTCTTTTAATCACCTCATTGCAGAAATGGCATTGAAATTTGAAATCTCATTTTCTCCATTTGTACAAATTGAACATAAATCATTGTGAGTGAGGGGAGGTTTCGGGCAACTTCACTCTTTGTGGGATTGCATTGCTAATTAGTGCTGGAGGGAAAGGGGGATAGAGCCAGGGCTCCACCGGACTCTGACCTGCCCGCGGATGGGTCTGTAAATAAAAATCCGGGGGGAATAAATGGTGGGCTCCATCTTCTCTGCACCGGGGTCTTCAGAACAAGGGCAGCACTTGTGATAGTCATTTCTCACCACCATTAAGAATGGATAAATAATTAAGAACGAAACGCTGCCATGGCTCCTGTTAGTGTGGAGCGTACCTGGTGCTGTACAAAACACAAGCTCGTGTTTGGGGGTGTCGCTGCTTCCCCAGGAGCCTGGAGGGTGAGGCTGGCCGTGCTGCAGTGCTGGGAGCTCCCAGGTGTGGGCTGGGGGATCTGGTGCTGGTCACACTGTTCGGGGGGTTAAGGGTAGGTCTTGAAACAGTGTCATTCCTGCTGGTGAGGGTCTGATTTGCTTAAGCAGTGTTTACGGGGGAAATAGCCACAGAAGAACCTTTGTGGATAACTTTGAAACCCTTTTCTTGTGGGGTCCACGAGCTGCTGTGCAGTATGCTGGCAGTGCCATGTGTCTGCCCCCAGCACTTACCCAGCATGATTCAGGACATCACAAACGCTGAGAGAAAGGTGAGAGCTGTTGGGTGAGTGATTCAGGCCAAGAGATGGGAGAGATTTGGAATAAACAGGGTTTTATTTGTCTGTGTGGAGACAAATCCTAGGAGTAGGATGCTACTGTGAGTGTTATGGAAGGAGGAGTCAAAGTGACTGGGAAAGGTTCACACAGAGTAGGAGGGTTCCAAGCATCACCCCATGGATAAAGACTGTTTTAAATTATTCACTATCAGTCCCAGAGATTTATCACTACACCTGTATTTTTCCATCATTTTTGGTCTTTCTAAACCACTACAATAGGAGATAAATAGGGAACTTTATGGGAGAAACTGTTATTAAGGCTCATTATATAAATTTGTTCTTGCCATTTTCAATAGCTGAAAGTGAAGAAAATAAATAAAATACCCTTGAAAGTGAAGAACAAACACTGAGCTGGCAGAGCTGCTAGCAGAGAAGAAATAACTCAAATAATTTTAGAATGTTGGGGGCAGAAAGCTCAGACTCAAACCAAGGGGTGGTTTGGGTCTTGACTATTTAAGAGGATGAAAAAGAGATCAAAATTACTGGAAATGTTGATTTTAAATCAAGATGCTATTTAAAATGCATATTTAATTTTAAGGGAAGATAAGGATACATGGCAGAAGTTGGCTCATCCATGGCTTGGTCTGTGCTGTCAAGTTCCAGTGCATTGAGAAAACATAAAAATATGCATGTTTGAACAAAAATAGAGTTTAAATAAAACTCTTCTGGGAAAACACTCTTAAGAGTGGGCAGCAAAAGAAATCTGGGGTGAAATACCTTCCTGATAAATGTCTTCCTTCAAAAGTGATGGACTTTGGGTTTAGGCAGCTGTCAATGCTGGAGCAATGGGGAAATGAGCTCTTTAAGCAGTAAATTATGCAGAGACATTTATTTATTTATTGTGTGATTGACTGAAGCGTTTGCAGTTTTGCACATAGAACAGCTTATTTTGAAAAGACAAAAATAATTTGGAAGTTGAGTAATTTGCTAACACGTAGGCAGCCACAGGATCTCACAGAGTCCCCAGGGATCAGTCGTGGGCAGAGGACTGGGTAAGCTGAGCTCAGGAGGTTGGCAGGGCTGGTGTGCTCAGGACTGCTGTGGAAAACATCCCATGGAAGAGATTTGCTGAAAATTGCTCTTCCCAAGTCTGAAGCCTTTGGGATTGCTGGCAGGAAGGTCCGGGTCAGGGCACCTGGACGAGGGACAGAGCTCTTGGCTCAACGAGGCAGGGGGGTCGTGCTCTATGAGTCGGTATTTTTCTTCTGAATTTATCGTCTTGTGTTCTGCAGTATAAATGTTTATAAATTAAATACATTCATAACTAAGTGCTGCATAAACAATTGATAAATAACTACAGGCTGCGTGCACGGATACACTGATGTTTGTGTGCCCAGTATGGATGAGGCACAGCAGCTCCTGATGCTGCAGAGTGCTTGGAACAGTGGCTGTGAATTATCTGCTCCTCATATTGATGGGATATTTCTGGAGCATAAAGATAATAATTAAAGTGTCACTTTTTTTTAGTTGCATTCCATATGAAGATCTGCTCAATATTTTATAAGTTGTATTTAGCTTCGCTGGTGCCAGTAGAGAGAATTCATTTTGGGAGCAGACGAGATGAGGAGCTGCTATAATTTTAAAGAAGCTCCCAGTGCAGGCAGGCTCCAGGAATCCCAGCTGGCATGTGCCTGGAATGCTGCACGCCTTTGGTGGAGGCAAGTGTTATAAAGAGCACGGATTCCATGTGGAATAAAGGTCTGTCCTTCCTCCTGCCCAGGTGCGGGAGCCGGCCAAAGCACGCGAGCAGGAGCTCACAGCGAGGTGTTTCAGAGCCAGGCACCCTGAGGAAAGGGAGCTTCTCCCTGGAACAGCTGGAGCAAACGATGCTCTGAGTAAACAGAACAGCTCCTCGGAGTTTGTGCCTCCAGGCCAGAAGAGAGGGCGTGTGAGGAGGACAAAGAGGCTGAAGGGAGGTGAAGGCCCTTGCCCGAGGGCTGCCTCGTGGGAAGGATGCTCCTCCTGCAGGGTTATGTGTGTAGTGGTACCAAACGTGTCCTTAGGCTCTGCCAGCTGCCTGACCCAGAGCAGAGGGCAGCTGGCAGAGGCTGTGGGGACACACAGGGGCCGAGGTGTCCCCAGCACGGGGGCAGGTGTCAGGAGGGCACGGTCGGCCGTGCTCCGGAGCACCGGTGTGCAGAATCCACGCACGGACAGCCGTGTGTGGCCAGCCCGTGGTCCAGATCATCTCCCCTGCCCCAAAAGAACCTCACGTGTGTGATGGAAGAGGTATTTACAAACCTACGGAGCCCAGAAGGAGAGAATTATTGTATGAGTAATAATAAGCACTTAAATGCACTTGACAACTTGATTGATACAAACATTAACAGATTAACTCCTGCAGGACCTGGTGATGGATCTGTGTTTCCCTGTATTGTAGTTGGAGAAACTGAGGTATAGAGGCAGATTAATTTCCTCACTGACCCACAGTGTGTTGCTGGCAAAGGCAGAATTAGAATTAGAGACTTTTTAATGACCAATTAGCAAAATTATGAAACAAAAGAGCGATAGCTCCCACAGCAACCTCCAGGATCAGCACGAGAGGACACTGCATATCCTCAGCATCCTATACCCAAGTAGTAATTTTAGTCAAGAGTTCATAATTGTATCTAGAAATAAGGACTATTTTTATCATGTGTCTTGCCTTGCATTTATCCCGTTCTCTATTTCACGTCTGCAGATTCTGGCTTTGCAGATATTTATCTATATTTAGATGCATGCAAATATGGCTTTAGCAGTACAACCATAAAATACAGCCATCCATAAACTAACTGGGATATATGACTCTCCCTACTTATTGGCACTGCACTTTTGGGTATGTACATTAAATATGTGTCTATTTTACTACCTGGAGAACACAAAATGAGTGAAATCCAGCTATTTGCCTATTACTCTTTGACTGAAAAATTGTGTATGTTTATAGTTGAGATAGATACACAGTTCCTGCTCAGCTGCGATGGAGCCAAGGTGTTATTGATGACTTTGGGATGACGGCAGTGCTCACCAGGAGCAGGGCCCTGCGTGACTTATGGGGCTCAGCCCAGACTAATGCCAATAAATCGTTTGTGTCACGCCACGTCTCGGTGTATTTTGGGCGTGCTGCATATTTTACAGGCAAACTATTTCAGAAGGATGTTAGAGACATTAATAAATGATTTGTACCATTTCTCATAGACTTCTCCATGTGAAGGCACACTGGCAGTTGCCAGGCCTCCAAGTTGTACAAATAAGATTTTAGAAACCTTTACTTATACAAAGTATCGTTTTTGTGTATTTATAATGGGAAGATTTTAAGATCATACGTATCTCAAACTTCCTAGGTGTAAAGTGCTTTCCTCATTTGGTAAAATACCAACAGCTTTATTCTGTTCTTAGTGAGCTGCAATAACACTTGGTGGCCAATGTCCCGTCACCAGTGCCTGGATGCTGTTCTGTGCCTCACCTCAAACTTGGGCATTGGGGATGAGATTTTAGCAGAAGCTTAGGGACGTTTGAAGTGAAAGGGATGGAGGAGGGTGAGGGTGCAAAGAGTGCTGTGTCCACTCATGAGCACCTGCACCCAGCCCCTCTGATGGCAGCGTGGGGCACTCAGGACTTGATCAGGGGCGTGGAAAACATCCTGATACACGTCAGCTAGCATTAGTTGATGAGAGAAAATCCTACATTTCTGAGGTATTGACCTTACTTTTAGACTGCTCGTGCCCAGCCTGGGGCCACGTGCCTCTGAGTCCTTCTCTGTTCCCCTCAGAGCCGGCCTGGCTTGGCACGGTGCGTTCCAAACGTGGGAGCTGGCTGAGTTGTCATCTAGAAACGAAGGAATTCCCAACAAAACCAGGCAGTGCTATAGGACAGGAATTCTAACACAGGCCTAGAAGGCTCTTCCAGTGCTTGGTGAGGGAGTGGAGGAGGCCAGGGCGCCAGGAGGGATTGCCTTAAGCCCTCTGCTGCCCCGTGCCCGAGGCCAGCCCGCGTTAATCCCTCGCGCTGCCCCGCCAGGCTCTGAGCCCGGCCCCCATGGCCCAGCAGTGGCTCCAGTGCTCCCAAAATAAACTCCAGAGCCCCGGGAGAGGGACCCCAGCCCCTCGGTGTGCCCGTGTCCAGCCCAGCTGGGACATCAGCAGCCCAGCATTTGGAGCATAATAATAATTCTGCAGATCAAAGCAGCTCTTCTTCAGACAATTACAGTAAAATTGAAGCTCTCCTCCAAGAGGAACGTGTGCCCTTGTTGTGGTTTCCCTTTTTTGCCCTCCTTTTCTTTCTTTCTGTTCCCCCCCCTTCCCTTTTTTTTTTTTTTTTTATCCTTTATGAGCAAATTGCTTTTTCAGGGCTATAGAAAGAACCGATTGGAAGCTGAAATCCTCCCTCTCTGCCCAGGGGTGGGATTCCCAGGGTTAGACATGTAACATCTGAAGGGTGATTTTTTTTAAAATTGATATCCGAGAATAAAAGAGAGAATAGTAGGAGAAGCTGATCAGGAATGAATAAAGTCTCCTTTTAAGCTGAAATAACCTTCCCCCCCCCCCCCCCAATTTTCCCTCCAGAAAAGCCGGACTGTAATTGCTTGCAATCACTCGGCACAAATTGTCTGTGCGTATTTGCTTTTTAATTTTGTATAATCTGGTCCATTTCGCTCTCTCTGCCTTTGAGCTTAACCTCTCTCTTTCTCTCCCTCCTTTTCTCCCTCGCATGCCTTCCCTTTCTCTCTTGCTTTAATTCTTCGATGCTGCTAAAAAAAATTATTACTAATTCACAATGATCTTTGATGGCTTTTACTAAGGAAAAGGCACTCAGGAAAAAAAAAAAGAAACTGAGTGGACATGTGCTGCAACTGGTGAGATTTCCTTGTTATCTTTGAAGTGTTTGTTAATTTGTGTGTTTATTTCATTTCCATTTCCTAAGGCTCAGCAGGCTGGTTTAATGCCTCCACGGGATGCTGTTCCCCCTCTCGGAGCAGGACGCGCGTGTCCCGGGCGAGGCCGGGCTGTGACCCTGCTGTGGCACTGCTGCTCCTCTCTGTCAGGGAGCCCCGGGGTCCCAGCCGTGCTTCATGTCTCCTCCAGCTGAACTTGGGGCTTCGTAAAGAATGTTTCTGAGACTGGGTGCTTAGAATTTAAGGTTCTCGTTCAGATTTTGCACTAAAATTTTCTTCAAGCAGATGCCTGTGGGAGCCACTCTCTCAAAGTTTGGCCCAAGGTTTGAGTAGAAGCCTAGTTGATGTTCTGAAAAAAATTTCATGTGTTACAAGATGATAACAGAGATCCTGGGAATGAGAAAGTGCAGAGATAGTGTAGCTGCTCATCATTAATGCTTTAAACATTTAAAGATGGGTCCATATAGCTCAGTGGTCTGTGGGCACCAGGGAGGGGATCGAAGGGCTGAAAACTCTGACCTATTGCAGCTTTTTGGTTTGATTTTTTAAGCAGCCCCAGGGCAGCTGGGTTGTCCTGCCCTGTCAGTGCAGCACCCAGAGCAACGCTCTGCCCTGGGGACCCTCAACCACGGGCTCCTCTTCCTCCTCGTGGCCCCGCTTTGGCTTCCGAAAGCAGGGCGCAGTGTCCTGGCTCAGTGCACGTGACCCTGCTGCCCGGCAGCGTCTGAGACGTCCCAGAGCTTTTCTGAGATTCCTGTGGTTTGGTTTGGTGTGCTGCAGTATCATATTATATATTTTATTTGGGAATTCTTGGTTCAGTATTACATTTTAGGGCTTTTCCGTGCCCTGTTGTTCGGGGTTTGTTTGGTTTGGTTTTTTTTCATTCTGACAGTGAAAAATGTTTAAAAACAAAAACCAATGAAAATTAATGTAGTAATATGTATCTTCTTGTAACTTGGGATTTTTCCGTGCTCTTTCCAGAAGCAGTGCTCTCACCCCTCTCGGATTTTGGTGGTAGTTTGTTTGTTACAAATGCTGTGAATGGTTTACTTCAAAGGAAGCATTAAGGCTTTATTTTCTTTTTAAATAACTTCTAATGAGTAGTTCTAATCATGAGCAGAGATATTTGTATGAACAGTCCCCAGATCTCCCAGAACAATTTTGGAAAGAGCCCCACATGCTTCCCCCATGTCACAGGAGGGTGGGGGCTCCAGACCTGTCTGAAATCCTGTTGCTGTTCCACCGAGTCCTACTTTCTGCAGATGAGAATTTAACTTCCTATTTGGAGTCTTTCTCTGGTGGGATGCTGCTCAGGATCTGGTTTCTCTTGAAATTTCTCCCACAGGTAAATATTTTAATTTTTTTACTCATAATACCTTGAAAGGAAAAAGAAAGCAAGCCCATGGCTGCATAGAGAAACCTGAAAGGGTCTGGATTCCATTCTTCAAGCTCTGGAGGGATCAAGGGGCTGGCAGGCCCTGGCCTTCAATCTAAACAAGAAAAGTAAATTTTAAAAAAAGGAAAAAAAGGAAAGGCAGCTTTACTCTAAAATCAAATAGTTGCTGATTCCCAGCAAACAAACCTGTAGGAAAAACCTGAGCAGTTTCAGAAGGAAAATTCCATGTATATTTCTCTTGATGCGTTTTAGGTTTGTTTGTAACAGATTTATAATCCTGTATTATTCAGCTTTTCATTTGAAATTCCAATGAGCTGTTTGAATGGTCTGGTGCAGGCTAGGAAGTAAAGAGCATAAAATAGTCCCATTGACTTATGATTTTCTGCTGACTTTTTCATTGTCATCCCATATCTTCATTCTCTGTCATCAGAGCGTTCCGGGAATGTCCTCTGTTGCCTGTCTGATAGCGCTCTGGAATATAGGAAATGGGATGAATTGCAGATGACTCAATAATTTATTCAGATGTGGTCTGTCGTCTCTGGGCAGGCTTCAAGCGCACGTGGAGAGTGGGTGGGAGATTTTATACACGTTTTCCTCTGACTTCCTTCCCAGACCGTTTTTCCTTTGACTCGTGGTGTCTTCCTGAACAGCAGAGCCCTGTCCTGGAGGTTTCAAACCTGGAGGTTTCAGCCAGAACAGGCTGAGAAGATGGGAATGGCTGATCAAAGCAGCGCCTTGTCTGTGTTATATCTCGGCAGCGAATGCCACAACTCCTGCTGAAACACAGGAAGCAGTTTCTGTCAGTTGAATTGTTTTTACAGATTGACCTTATGCTTTTAAATAAGATCTTGGAGGGAAGAGCAGGACCTCTGTGCTGGACCACAGGGTTTGAGAGCGGAGAGCCCCACTCTGAGCTGGTTGAGGGTGAAGGTGTTCTGTTCAGTTTGAGCTGACTCTCATCCAACCCCTGTGTGAGATTTCTGGTAACTAGGAGTGTTTGGACCTTTTTGTTCCCCTGAGCTGTCTCTCCACAAAAGATATTTCAGGGTCTTTCAACCAGTTAGGAAAGTTCATTATATTTTTAATACAATGTGGGAAAAAAATTAAAATAATGATTTGATATACAGGCATTGATGAAAGATGTATTTTTAAAGTAGTAAATTAAAATCTCATTAATATTTCAGTGAGAATATTTTGTGCTTATCTGTTTCATCTCTATTTTTGACCTATGGCTTGGAGTTCACAGCATGAAGGAGATGGTGAAATCTGTTCACCATAAAATGTTAATTATAAGTAAATTACAGCACAAACGTTCAATCAGCCACATTAATTCTACATAAAGTGAATTATTGTAGCAGAAAATTTTAAAATGTGACTGAATTTTATAATCTGCATCCTCCATTTTCTACCTTTGCTCTTAGTGCTGTGCTGTTCCTCCCCAGCATGGCTGAACTCTGTGTGCTGATGGGAAGCGCTTTCTCCTTAGATGATGTTAAAAATGGAAGAGCACAATTTGATCCAGTTGTTTGCAGCTACTAAATGCCTCTTAAATACAGAAAATTTTCTTTGCCCAGCGAGAAAGTGCAGCAGCAGCTGCAGGGTTGGAGAGGCAGGAGCTGTGGGTGCTGCAGCTGGGGCCGGTGCTGGCTCCCGCAGCCCGAGCACTGACCTGGGGCCGGAGTTACTGCAGCCCCACGAGCCTCTGCAGCACCCTGCATTTGCCTTAAATCCTCTGTTTGTTTTGACAACCAAAAGGCACGTGAAGCCCCATGTAGTTTTGAAAATGTAGCTGGAGGTCTTGCTGGCTTTCTGACCCTGAGGGGGAAGGCTTCATCTGAATCCCAGACTGGTCTGTAGTGTCGCTGCCTTTGTAAATCCCAATGTTGCATGGCATTATAAAAGAATTTCTGCCAAAGTGCAGGAATTCCCTCGGAGGGAAGGGAGCAGAAGAAATTCCTGATTTGCTCGTGGGAGGCATGCGGGTGGGTGCAGGAGCAGGTGATCCTGCAGCCCGGTGAGATGAGCCTCGGGGTGAAGCCTGCCACAGGGAAGGGTCAGAGCGCTGATCCCATGGGCGGAAAGGGGGGAGCCAGGGCAGACTGGATCTCGCAGCCCTGGCAGGTTGGTGAGGCACAGAGCTTGTGCCATGTGCTTGGATGTGTCCTGGCAGTGCTTGTGTTCCCACAGGTGCCATTGGGTGTCTCTGAGCCGTTGTGCCTCCACACCTGAATCATCTCCTGTGAGATGTGGGCTCCAGAAAACGTGTGCGAGTCACTGCGATCGGAGCTGCAAAGAGCTGCAGAGCTCCTGGGGACAGTCTCTCACCATTTATTGGGAAATGGAGGTCTCTTTTGTGGGAAAACGGAACGAAACTCAGACACCCAAAGGAAGTTATTTGTGAAAAGATAATCATTATGAGATGGTTTATTTGCATATATGTACATCATATGTAAAACAGTCGCTGTGGTGTGTGCGTGTCCGGGTGATGGGACTGAGAATGGCGATGGGCAGTGACCACGCCCTTGGTCCCTGCCAGGCACAGGCTGTGTCCATCCAGGTCTGCTGGGAGTTCTGCATCCTCTGCCTTTACCCTCAAAGCTGTGCTGGCACCACATCCTGGGCAGCCGCATTTACTCCCACAGCCCTGTTCCCACAGGCTGGCTGGATGGGAAACCCTCCCCCTCGTCCAGCCACGGTGTGATCCCACAGCTCTTCGGGAGAGGTCAGAGTGTGCGTGGGCTCTGCCAGCTTGCTGTGCTGGGTGGACACCACCTCGGGACAGCCTTATCCAGCCCACGCTGGGCACAGGCTGTCCCCCAGGGCACGGCGTTCCGGCTGGGATGGGGACGTGTGAGGAGATGGGGGTTATTTTCATTTGAAGGCTCGAAGGACTCAAAGTGTAACTGTTGGAACGGTATGGCTAACAACAGGGTGGGAAAAATGCATTATCACAGGGACCTGAGGGGTCACCAGTGCGTTGGAACTGGACCAAGCAAACGTTTTTGAAGTACCTGAGATGTTCTCAATGTTCAGGCATTGAGAGGCACTGTATTATGAGGAGACCAAGCTCAAATACAAAGGCTTCTCCTGGCTGCATTCCCCTTTCATGGTTTCTGTCAGGCCACAGCATAGTGAAATGATTTTCATTTCGTTATTTTCATTTGAAATCAAGGGTAAAAAAAATAGATAGTCAACTGCCTTCATCAGCTAATAGTAAACTTATTTGTCTCTTCTTTTCTACTCTCACATTCCACCCGGCGAGTTGCTGCCGGGGTGAATTGTGCCCCATGTATAAAGATGGATCCTGGTAAAGCCCAAAGGTTCCTGGGCCAGGTGTAATCTTAAGGCCGAGTTCATCAGGGTGTTGAAAGAATGAGATGTGCTCGGTTAAGCCCCTCAGAATGCACAAGCACAGAGGGGAAGTGTGAGGCAGGCTGGAAGCTCCAAGCCCTTGTTTTCCAGTAAGCAGCGTGATTGGCAGCAGGAATAAACACGAGCGGGAAGCTTGTGTATCAATCTAATTGTATAATTGCAGGTTGCTTTCTGCCTGGTTTGATGTGCAGATTGTAGTAATGTGGAGTGTCTCTTTGGTAATTTGCTATTAAATCCAACATTAGGAAGTAGTTCAGTGGCTTCCTGGATGGATACCTGGTGTTTGTGATCTTTACCTGCTGGAGCAGCGCCCGTGCCTGCCTTTTCCTTTCCCTCTTATTTTTGCTTATATAGTGGTCAAAGTTTTTTCAGCAAGTTGCCAAGGTGAGTTAGACATAAAGGTCAAAATGTGATAACTCATTACCCAGTGTTGTAAAAGTCACTGCCAAGAGCTGAGAGCAATGTTTAATTATTCCCTCTGAACTTGTACAAAGTATTATTTTATATATGTTGTAATCAGTACACTGGGAACGCTGCCTGCCCAGACCTCAGCACTGGCTCTGCTCAGAGCTCCCAGTCAGTCACTGGGCAGGAGGGGAAGGGTGGTGTTCGGTGAAACCCATGCAGGAAAAAATCCTTGGGATGGGAAAAATGTCCAGTAGTATCTTTGATGATGGATGGCTCCTTCTTACTGGGAGAACAGGAGAAGGCTCCAGCCCTGCAGGGTCCCATGCCCGTCTGGCCCATTCCCCTTTCCTTGGTTACGATTAATCAGCTGCTTTTCCAGTGCAAATATCTCTTTCCTAGTCCTCAGACATGAATTGACTTCTGGCTGACAATGCTGTAATTCCACACCAGAAGTTCATAGCTTTATCTTGGAGCACTGAGGTCTGTTACAGAGTGACAAAGATATACTTGTCTGAATTCTTGAAGAATCTTCCCAACTGTTCTGCTTCTTACCTGCAACTGGGTTTTTGTACGATGGTGGTTACATCCTTCTCTGGCTTTGTCATGGTTGGCAAACTGCTTAATAATAATAATAATAAAAAAAATAGAGCCAAAGCCATCATGGCTTGCAGAGAAACGTTTTTTAATAAATTCTGCTAAAAACATCAGTTGAAAGGTAATTCCAAGTAGGTATTGCCAGGTCAGGAGCTTTTCCGGTCAGGCGAGTGTCTCCTCGTGCATTATTTCTGCCCTTGTCTATGCCCCAGTGTTGATGATAGGATCATTTTTTTGGTACGTTGTGTTGCAAATTCATATTAGACCAACAGGTAACCAGAAATGCTGATTAAAAATCTGCAATATCTCCCTGAATAAAGAGCGTCGGCGTCTGTTGACCTTTGGTCTTGCTGGAGTTGGCAGAGGCTTGGTGAGGCACTGGTGAGACATCCTGCTCTTGGGGCAACATCTGGGAATTGGTGGGTGAATAAATAACAGACACCTGTAGGAGTCAGGGTTTTCTTCCTCTCTCAGCAGTGTTTTGCCATGACCTTGGTGCAGCTCCATCCTGCCTGGCTCAGACACTGGTTGCATCCCCAAAACTTAACCTCTGAACTCCCCGGGGTTATGCTCAAGCCAAAGATCACTGAGCTTTTAGAGATCAAGAGGATGTCAGTGAGGAGGGACGGCGCGATGAGCCTCAGACACTCATTAGTCCTCGCTGAATGCCTGAAAATAACGAATTTCAGCTTAGTCAACAGCAGTGAAAGACACTTATTGTGTTCAGATTGCCTTGGGATGGCTTCTGCTTGTTGGGGCTGGCAAATGGCATTATCCAAAGGGAAAAGCCCTCTGTGTGGTGTTCCCATGAGGGCGGCTGTGTCCTCACTCCTGCAAATACAAAGTGTTCTTGGCAAGCAGAGTTTAATTAAGAGCCTCCCTGAGACCAGCCAGGCCGGGCGTTAGTAGCCGAGAGGGGCCCTGGCACCTGTGTGGGGGAACGTGCTGGAATGGGAAAAAGGCTGGATTTCTGGCAAGTGTCATTGCTGCTGCCTCGCTTGGTGCGTCCTCACGCGCGTTTTTAATACGGCTGCGCTTTGTCTACCTGGAATATGCAAATTGTATTCAAATTAGAGCTCAGCTTTGTGACTGTCAGCACATACCCCCCAGCTTCCCTCTAGCAAGTGACTAATGGGAACATGTGTTCTTTCTATTTTTGTAAAGCGGGGGGAAGGAGGGGAAGGAGGGCCGGAGCTGGCGGGACTGAGCCACGGCCTCCTCCTCCTCCCCAGAGGGAGCAGAGCCCGCAGCAGAGGCTGGGGATGGGGCCTGGGGCTGCTCTCTGGAGCCCCTGCCCGGGGCAGGGCTGAGGGCTGAGGCCCACTGCCCACCCTGCGCCTGCCCCACGGCCCTGCCGCTGCCAGCACCCAGACCAGCAGCACAGAGTCCAAACTTTGTCCTTGGCATAGGCCATTTTCTTCCTTTCCCCCGTCCCTTTTATTCACAATTATACCCATCCCTGTATTTGTTAGTGTTCCTATGGCAACAGCTCTAACTGCTTACACAGAATTGTAATGTCAGGAAACTCTTTAATGTTTCTGTGGATGACTTAATGTGATTTAGGAGAAATCCACCTCATCCAGCGCTGGGCACTGGCTCTGGGCCCTGGGGGCTTCCCACCACTTAAGGTCTCTGAACCTGCCTTCCGTGTGGAGCATGACTTTTGCCTTCTATTGATTCTGAAAGTTGGTCAGCAACAAAAATTAGAATAATAGCACACACTCAGCACACATTTGCTATTCCTAGAGGACTGTAAACCAAGGGCCAAAGGCTCAGATAGTGCTGAAGCTCCTGGTGGCTCCAGGCTTTTCCAGTCACATATAACGAGTTCTTGAGGTAAGGACATCTCATGTCTTGCAGAAACTGTGGTTGGTTGTGAAGTAGGAGCCAGGCTGGGTGTCAGTCTGCTCTCCAGATCCGCTGGAGCCACAGCCACGCTGCTGGAGTCAGTGTGACAGAACACCAGCAAGACACCCCTGCTCTGTCCTGTGCAGCCAGCAGGTCTGTGGGGGAGTAATGCCAGGAGATAAAGAGTGTCTGAATGCAACTGCAGTAAGGATCTGATACTGAGAGAACCAGAATTGGTACTTTGCAAATACTGGTGGCTCCATACAACTGTGCTCCGAGGCTGCTCAGGATCTGTGTTCTGATGGAGAGGCACACTGCCACTCTGCCAACAGGGCTGTGTTGTAAATATGCTCATTTTGGCTATTCTGCTTTCGAGCAGATGTTTCCAAAGCAGAATGCTCTACCCACCTCTCCCTGAGGTACAGATCTCCAGGTCCCAGGGCATGTGTCATTTCTCTCCCTCCCCTCCTGCCCCATGCAGCCTCACTGTCCCCACAGAAGGACAGAGCAGCTCAAAGCGTGACTGAGGTGTTGCCTTCTGTTTTTAGTAAGGTTGTCAGCACTCCTTTCTGCTCTGGAGGAGAAGAGGAGGGTGATTTAAGCAGCCAGGATAGGAAAGTCACTCTTCTTAATTAGCACTAATGCAGTGAAGGTTGTTTTCTGGCCCTGGCAGAGGAAATGGTAATTAATATGGCAGGGAGACAGCAGAGAGGCAGACGGAGAGTTCAAGGCCGGTGTGCGAGGCTCCGAGCCCGGGGCAGTGCTGGCAGAGGTGCTGGGGCACCAGGCCTGTCCCTGGGGCTGGATGGAGCACTGGCCGTGTCCCCTGGACCCCTGCCCAATTCTGCACCACCAGCCGTGGGGGTCCTTCACCTGCTGCAGCCTGAGCAGCCTTTCCCACTCACAGTTTAACTGCTTTTGTGTCCTAGTGAACAACGTCCTTTGCACCTCTCAGTGCAGCCTTGGGCCTGGCTCTTGCTGCTGCCCTCAGGTCACGTCAGCAAAGCCAAGGCCAGAGGAGAGCAGGGCTCCCATATTGCCACCAGGAAGATCCGTGTCTCTGCAGGCAACGACAGGTGGCCCAAGGGCAAGCAAACCCAAAATGTCTGTGTGGCCATGGTGACCTCTGCCACGGATTTGTGTGTGGTTGTAGGTTTTGGGACCCTGTGTTCAGCTGTACCTCAATGTTTGGGCAGAATTAAGGGTATCTGAGGTAAGGGAGAGGTGAGCAAGGACACATTATTGTGGGTGGAGTTGTGAAGGACAGAAGATGATTACACAAAGCAGGATCTCTTGTCGTTGCATTTGAGTCCCCCTCTGTGCTGCTCCAATGCTCTTGCACGTCACTGTTGATGGCGAGTTTGTCTGCTCAGGACTGTGGTGCTGAGCTGGAAGGTGCTGTGCTAATTCTCTGTCTTGGTGAACTAACGTGGTTTTTTTCAGAATATTTATTCCTCAACAGTTTTTTTTGGGCATGTTATGTACCCACCAGCTCCTAGCGTGTTTGCTTGGCACTGTGACGTGGATACCTAATGTTATGCCCAGGAGCAATGGAGCAGGTTTCCTTAATTTGATGTTCCCAGTTTTGTTGGGAAGTAAAACCTGGGTGCTGCCTGGTGCAAGGGTCTGGAGTTAGTTGTACAGTTTGTAAAGACACTGAGACTTGTCATTTTAGCTGAGAGAGAAGTCAACCAAACCCCTAATATGAGATTTTCCTGAGTCCTTGGAAGCTTGATAAATCAGATAAACACATGTGCTACAGGATTCACTCCTTAAATGTTCTAATAAAAATTGTTTAGCTGAGGAATTGACTTCTTCATTAGGTGGCCTTGGAATCACCTTTTGAAAAGCCAGGCGATATTCAGGTAGTGAAGAAAAAGCAGTGAGTGGAGTGGCCAAGGTGTTCATGTACCTGGAGCAGCATTCCTTTAAAGCAGCTTGGGAAACTCTTACAGGGAAGTGTGATCCTGGTCATGGTACCTGTTTGATGACTGGAGGAGCCTCTAAAACCAAAACCAGTGCCCAGGGCTGGAGGTGGTTGTTCCACCTCAGAAGTGTCACCAAGGAGGCAACGCTGCTCACGTTCCTCAGCTGGGGCACGGAGGAGTTGGGCTCAGAGCTGCTCTCTCTGCTTCTCCTCTTCCCTGTGGTGATAACCCAGACTGAATAAAGCTAATAATTGCATTTTGGATAAGAGTAACCTGTGTAATGTTCACTGTGGCTGGCAGCACCGTTCTCTCTGAAGTGAGCAGCAAATGCTTCTTTCCAATGAGAAAAACCAAGTCCCAGCTCATATGTGACCCCTCCTGTTCAGGCTTTTGGTGGTTGTTTTTTTGGGGGTAATTTTCCGGTTTTCTTCACTGTGGATTTAGGGGTTTCTCCTTCTGTATTCCAGAGGATTTGTTGGCATCTTTTCTGTGCCTGTTCTGGGAGCCAAAGTCTTTCTTCCTAGAAGAGAAAACGAAGGCAAGTGTTTCCTGTGGGGGGCTGGGGCTGCAGGAGGCATCTGCCCCCCTGCCTGCAGCCCCTGCCTGCCCTTGTTGATTCAAGGCCCTGGTGTCCTGTCTGCCACGGTCCATCAAGGGCTGCAGGGGGACCAGGAGACTCGTGTCACCTCAGACTGAAGTTGAAGTGAGGTCAGAAAGGTGAAAAGGCAGTATTTTATCCAATAAGAAACCCAAGGATTTGGATTTGTGCCAGAGCAGCAAGTGCTAAATCATCATATCCCAACTCGGGGATTTATGGCAGAGTTACAAAGATGATAATTTATTTAAGCACTTGTGCTAAGAATTTTTTTTCCCTTGTTGATTCTTATTAGCATGGAATGTTTTACACTTTTTAAAGGGTATCATAGTGAAAGAGGGAACATTTGCAGGGAAATGTTATCCAGAATACATACATTGTTTAAATGAGCTGCTCTCCAGCTTCCAGACACGCAAATGTTTAAAGCAAGAGGCAGCACCTGATGTTTTATTAATCGTACACACATCGGCAAACTTTCAATATCTCATGTTTGTAAATACAAGTAGCAGTTTAGAACCTCTTTTAAGATAAAGCATAGTAAAATATGGGTTTTCTCTACAAAGCTGACTTCAGGAACTGGTCACGGTGTGCCAGAGGGATGCTCCCCAGGGGATGCTTCCCAGTGCCGTCCATACTCTGCTCCTGCATGCTGGGTAGGATCTGTTCCATGCCCCATTCCATCTTGCACTGGTACCACAGATACTTTTTTAAATGGAAAATGTTTTCATTGTTGTGTCCTCAGCTAATAGCGTGGGGGAAGGTGTGCTGGCTTGCTCTCAAGGGTTTGCAGTGAAGAGTGTGGGATGATGCTCAAAGGCACATAGGCAATGAGGAAGGACAGTGGAGCTGTGCAAAATGCTGCACTCACAGAAGTCACAGAATCCCAGAGTGGTTTGTGTTGGAAGGCACCTTAAACCTCTTCCACCCCCCAGCCATGGGCAGGGACACCTTGCACCAGACATCTCACATCTCTGAGTTATACTCTGGCCCTGGTCTGTTCACAAATAGATGTTAATGTGTAGGTTGTGTGCTGACCTGTGACCATGGGTTATGTCTGTGAAATGCAGAAGCCAAAATTTAGAATAGACATATCCCAGAGTTTAGGGTGAGATTCCTTCAGGTGAGGAAGGCTGCAGGGAGACGCCAAGTGCTTCTCCTTGCTTCAGGTAGGAGACAGATCCTTGAGATGGCAGCCAGCGCTGTTATTGGGGATTGCAAGCAGCACTTACTGGTGCTTCCAGGGAGTGACAATCCAGCACAACAATAACGGGAGGGGAGGAGATTTCCCATTTAGACTGAGTCTACCCAATAGATTGATGTGTTGAATATGAACTTGTACCAGTGAGGCTTCAGGGTTTGTGTACAGATTTAATCCAGTGGCTAAACATTCCTCCTGGCAGCAAACACAACTCATCAGTTGTTACCATGAGCCAGAGCTCTGGGTTTAGTTGTTTCAAGCTGAATCAGCATGTAGGTAGTACTTCAGTCCTACTCTGCAAGCATCTGATTTTGAGTAAATTATTACAGATTTAATCTTTATTCAGGTCTTTGTGTGTGAGTCAGTGACATATTAAGATTGAAAGGTGGCAGGAAAATGTTGGTTGATTCCTCATCAGTTTGTGTGTCTTTCTCTGCCAATTACAGATTCTTCATTGTCTGCTATCAAAAATTACATGAGTAAGAGCATCAGCAGTCTAAAGTGGGCACTCCTGGAATCAATCTTAATTTCATTCTGCAACAGCTAGATTTTGTTTGATTCTAAAAGAACTTCGCCTGAAAGTGGTCTGGTGCTTGTGACCCTGCGCTGGGGTCTCTGGGCTGGGCTGGGCTCTGGCCCCGTCTCTGGGAGTGGGGGAGTCCCTCTGCTGTCACTGCTGGGACACCGTGGGTGCTCCCTGGCCTTCAGGGTCCTGCCCTGAACCCCTGAGAACCCCGGGTTTCCATGGCTGAAGCTGTCGCTTGTGCAGGGTCCTCTCCCTGCAAGACTCTTGCTCAGGATCGTTTTCTCTCTGCTGCTATTTTTGATGGTGTCTCCAACAATAGACTCGTGTTCTTCCTCCGTCTGTTCCAGCCTGACACAGTTCAGTGCTGCGGCGCCTACAGAGGCTTGAAAAGAGCAGTCCCCCCTTTATCCCTCCCCCCCTTTTTTTTTGGCTGAGGCCAAATTCCTTCACCCAGGCAGAAAGATCGGCCGCTCTTACCGGCTTTTACTTTTCGAGAGCATTTTCCACCCGGCCGTGGCTTCCCTGCGGAGCGAGGCTCCCGCTCCATTCACAGGAGAAGGGTGCACTTTGCGCATCTGCCTTTTGTTTGGCCTGAGCCTCTGGGACTTGGAGAAGGGGGAGGAATTGATAAAAGCAAAGCATTTTGCCATAAAAAGAACCGAAGAGGGCAATGGAAGGCCATTTGTGTAATTCCCCAGGCTGTGTCTCTCTGAAAGCGAAGGTCTGGCGCAGTCTGCATAACCCGCTGCCTTCGGATCTGCCTTTATCCTTTACCACGTGCAATCCGTTCTTGTACAGGAATTAGAGATTAAAGGCAACTTAACCTGTGTTTTTCTTCTTGTTTTTTTTGCAGCATTCTTTGGCAGTGAAATGGTGGAGCTGCATTTCAGATCAGACAAGGGGGGGTGGGTGTGAGCAGGTAGGGAAAACCCCCAGCAGTTTCCCACCTCCCAGCCCAGAGCTGCTGTTTCACTGTGTCTGGGCACTGGGGAAAGGCCTTGCAGGCCTAAGGGAATTACTGGGATTTAGTCAGGGCTCCCTTTGATGGATCTAGCAGTGGTTTGTGGTGCTCAGGGGTTGGCCCATGGAGAGTGGGTGTCCAGCAGAGCAGGGGGTTCCATGGGGGACGTGTCCTGCAGGGCCGGGCAGCTCTGGCTCCATCACAGGACAGTTCAGGGACCCTTTGCACCTGAATACATCAAATTGTCAGCTCTTGCATTGAAGAAATCACTCTTTTGGAGGGGCTGCCCATATTCTGCCACTTCCACTGTTGAGAAATGAAAGCAGAGGCACCTTCTTGGGGTGTGGTGAGAAATACCTCATTTGTACTGTGGTGCCAAAGCAGCCAAGCCAGTGTGTCATTACGGAGAAATCACTTCCCAGTGCAAGAACGTGTTCTGGAAGCTTCTCTGTTGACGTGGGGCTCCCTGTGCGTGGAGCGTCGCGTTCTGTTCCGGGCACCGAGGCTGAGAGGTATCGACAAAGCACGAGGAGATTAGAGAAGAGCAACAAAAAGGATTAAGGGGCTGAGGGATTGATCTCTGAGGAGAGATTAAAGGAGCTGACTATGTGTAGCCTGGCAGAGAGAGAAGTAAAAGGCAGCTTGATAACGGTGTACAAGTGTTTGAAGATCTAAATGTGAAGGGGTTGATCATGCACACCTCACTTCCATGATGTCCCTGCAAAATCAGGGGGCATTGGGGGTTACATTTGCAGGCCTGAGCCCCAATACCAAACCAAACTTGGTTATGATAATATATGTATTTATACAGGGAAGCTGGTGAAGTCATGTAAATAGCAACAAGAAGTTTGCAACACTGCTATGCTGAAATTTTAGATTTCTCCTTAAATGGAAGGCACCAAATCCTTCAGCCTGGACATTTAATCTGCAGAGCTCACTCGGCAGTGAGGGAAGAGTGATCCCCACAGTGGAGGGTCTGCACTGGGTTCTGCTTTCTTTCACTGCTCCAACTCTGCTCGTCAGAGCTCAGGGTCTGCATGACCCAGGGCAGCCGTGCTGCCAGGCTTCACTGGGGGTGTGTGCTGGGGGAGTAAGGGCTGCAAGGGATGCTTTGGGTTTGGGTTTGTTTTTTTAATACATGGCAAGAGTGGCTTTGCGGTGGTTATACAACACTGGATGAAAACCCGAGTTTCTGCCAGGGGTTATTTGATGTTGGAGCACCAGGATTAGTTTCCCTTTTGGTACTTCAAACAGTGACTTCTGTTTGCAGGTGCAGAAAATGAATGTGACACCTCTCAATCAGGTAGTAAAATGTCATGTTTCTCCTTTTCTTTTTTTTTTCCAAGATTGTATTTACCTGGCAAAATTCCCAACTGTCACTCTAAAATTAATATTCCCGACTGGGGCAGCTTCCAAGCTACTGCTCACCCTTCTCTGAGCTGGCAGAAAGAATTATATCCCTTCCATGTGCTCAACAAGTCCAGCTATTTCCCTTCATTTCCAAAAGACTCCAACTAAACATAAATCTGTCTGCATTCCTGACAGCCCCCAGTCATCTGTTTACCAAAATAAACTTTAAGCATATATTGAAAAATAATTTCTATTGAAATATGCATCCCTATGGCATTTCAGCTCGGTATTTAATGCCTTTTTTATGGTTAATAATGCATCAAAAGCATTTCGAGTCTCAAGCTGTCATTACATCACATACATGATGTGCCGGATGCGTTTAATTGACTAAAAAAACTTGGAGTCAGTTTTTATTTTAAAAAATACTAATGTATGATTACCAAGTCCTACTTCTCCTGATCTGTGTCTTGCCGTACATTGTCAGCTGGTGACGGTGCTCACAGAGCTCAGAGAGGGAGACAGGTCACAGAACAGGAAAAGCTGCTTGTTCAGAGCCTTTTCCTGAAGCAGAGTTTGCTGGGGTTTGGTTTCTGCAATGGAAAAGCAAGTTAATGCAGTAAAATAACATTAGACCTGGCACATGCCTAAATTAGAGGCCTCTTGCCTGAGAGCAGAGTAGGTGGTTCTGCCCCACGGGAGTGTTTTCCTCCCGCAGTCCCCAGGCATTTGCAGCCACACCCGTGCACTGGGGTCATTGTCACCTGTCCTAGGTCCAGGTTGGGCAGCCTGGGGCCTTTTATCTATGGCCTTGTGGACAAATCTAATGCATGGGAAGGTTTTCTTTGTTTTTGGGGGGTTTTCATCCCTCAGAAAAACCTAAATACATGTGGAAGACCCTGCTGCAGTCAAAATCTCCCCGTATGACTGTGATGGTGTAAGCAAACAGATGATAAGTACTCTTGGAGAAGGACAGACACATTTCCTTCATGCCATGTTTGTGCCTTATTTCAGTTCACTTTTTGATGTGATTGACTCTGTTCTGTTTTGTAACAAGAAAGTCATTGTCTCCCTTCCCTCTTAGGTCAGTTGTTTTGGCTTATTTTTACTTTTGTCTTGTAAGTTTCTGTTAAGCCTTTAAAAATACTTTTTGATTGATTGGTAGGGTTTAAAATCCTGTGATTATATTCCAGTGGAGGCACAGGAAGGAGGAGAGAAGACTCATGTTTTAGAAGGACTGAGGTGGTCACGTTTGTGAGGGTGGTGTGAGCATGATTTTGGAGAGGAGACTTGGCCATAAGTTGGAATTATTCTGTTAGTGCAGGTTAAACTCAGTGCTCTGGGCACATCTTTGCCCTCTTCTCGAGTGTGACGTGGCTTGGGTTTGAGGTGGATGTGTTGAATCCCCCAATGCTCGGCTCCCCTCTCACTTCTCCCGCTGGCCAGGGCAAGTGCTGATCTCTGCCAGCTGGGACCCTCCACGCAGACTGGAACATCTGTTCCTTTGGGATCGCTCTGTTAGATGGGTGACATGCCACCTTTCAGCTCTATTTCTAAACTCCATATTCCATGGTTTTAAATCCTCAGAGTTTAAATTACGAATGGGATAATTCCCTAAGCTTTCTTTTGGTTTTCCCTATTCCTCCTCCACCTGCTCATCGTGCTCCCAGCAGCTGCCCCGTTTCCTGGTAAATGTTTGTATCTCTTCCAGCAGGTCATGTTCTGCTGTCCCTGCTCTGGCGCTGCTCTCCCGTGGTCCTGTCTCAGCTCTCCCATCCCAGCCGTGCAGTGCTGCTCGAGTGCGGGGCAGTTCCTCCCCAGCAGCCGGGGCAGGTGTCCAGCCCCAGAGCCGGGTGCTGTCCGGGGCCGGACGCCGGCGCTGTGCCCAGGACCGGCCGTTCCCAGCACAGCCCCGCTCCCTGCTCCCTGCTCGGCCTCACGTTCGTGTTTCCAGGTCAGCTCAGGCAGGGCACTGCGAAGGGCCAGTCACTTAATGAACCCCTCGGGGACCTCCCTCAGTGCTCACGATTTCTCTCCCCCTCGTCAGGCAGGGAAGCACAGCCCATGCTGTTTCACTCCATCGCTTTTTTCCGATGCCTTTTCTGCCTGCTTGCTGCACACAAACAAACCAATTATCAATGAAGACACAAACTGGGCCCTTC
The DNA here is from genome assembly GCA_013397845.1 of Melanocharis versteri. Taxonomy (NCBI): domain Eukaryota; kingdom Metazoa; phylum Chordata; class Aves; order Passeriformes; family Melanocharitidae; genus Melanocharis; species Melanocharis versteri. The sequence continues at coordinate 446,022 of VZTG01010442.1, forward strand.
TTCCTTGAAAGTTCCTCCAGCCTTGCCCTTACCCACCTTTCACAGGTGTACATCAACTTGCATTTTTCTGCCCCTTCTCTCTCTGTCTGTGCCTTGCAGGTGCTGAATTGCCTGTTCCCAGCTGCACACAGTTCATACTTCAGACCTGCTGTTGACTTGTGCAAAGCCAGTCAGTATCCACGTGCTTGTGTGCGTGGGCTCTTACACAAGCCCAGGAAAGACAGCTGGGGCCATTCATTAATTGGAGAATTTCTTTGTTTCCTTTGGATGGAGATGACCCTACCTGCATGTGTTTCAGACAAAAATAGCCTCAAAATCATCTGTTTATCCTCAGTTTACATCAGTGAGGCTTTCATGTACCATAAAATGGGATTAATACCTCTTGACATAGCTGGTTTGTGTGTGCTGCGTGCAGGCAGGTGTGTTTTCTGAGGGTGCATGTGTGTCTCTGTCTTCTTGTAACACTAAATATTTCACAGGGAATGTGAGATGACAGCTGGGACCATCTGGAGTCTTTGTCCAGTTCTGGAGCCATGCCCTGATGTTGGATCTGTACTTAGTGTGTGGAAATTCGGCATCATGCATATTTAATATAAGGAAGTAAAACTGATCAAGTCTTCCCAAAGTGTATGTGGAGCTGAGCTTCCCTCTACCTCGCACTGGCCGCCTCTGGCATTCCAGCTTCTCTCCACACCTCAACGCACTGATCAACCCCTGGCACCTTTGTGAGGCTGTGAAATCACCTTGGACAGCTTTAGGTGGCAAAAGTGGGAGGTGACCTGCAGAGAACCAGTAACTTCCTTAAAACAGAAAGCTGAAAGAAAGGGCTCTAAGCTGTGCAGGGTTTTGTCGAGGTATCTGTCACATGTTTGAGGGAAATGTGCTTCCAGCCCCAACCTCTTGGCACGTGCTCCAAGTGTTTCTGTGGCACCGGCGTCTCTCATCCCCTCGTGCCCTGTGGGGGAGAATCTATTCCTGCACTCAGGCAAACCATGTTTGCCAGGCCGTGTCTGTTCCTTGGAGGGAAGGCTCTTCTGGGCTGCCCTGCTGGCTCACCCCTCGCTCCCACCGCTGCCCTGGGGAGTCTCTGCCCCTGGGGAGTCTCTGCAAGGGCTTTCTCACTCCACCCACAGCTCCCCTGCGTGGGAAGGCTGAGCTGGTGCTGCTGGAAGGGGCTGTTGGCAGGTGGGGCTGGTCCCTGGGTGGGATGAGCCCGTTCTGTCCCTGGGCCTCGTGCTGGTTCCTTCTCCTCGCTGCACACACGGGCGCGGTGCGAGGGCTGGTGGGCACCAGCCCCATCTCCAGTACCCACACGCTCCAGAAACCTCCCTCAGAACGGGCTGCCTGGATAAGAGTCATTCTATCAGTAGTGAAATTCCTATTTTAATGTAATTTTACAGACCCTGATTCACTGTCCCTTAACTGCAGCTTGTTATTTCTGGCATTAGAGGGTAAAAAAAAAATAGCTTCTGGGCATGTGACACTATTCACAGGCCTTTAATGTCAGAAATAATGATCATGTTAAATTGGAGCTCATTACGACGAAATGAGACCTCATTGAGCCCTCTTTTTGGGGGGTTGTTTAATGATTTTCCTTTTTCTCTCCTTTTTTTCCTTCTAAGTAGCCCTGAATTGGTACACTGGGGGAGAAGCTGGGAGGTTTGGTGGTAAATTTAAATCGCAAGAACTGTATACCTTTAAAATCTATTAAAAAAAAAAAAAGCCTGATTTTTCTACTGTTCTCCCCAAGTACTCTGGTCCTTTGTTACGTTTTTAGATATAGAAATTTCTCGCACCTCTTAAGGCCACTAATAATGGTGATATCTAAGGCAACTACAAAACATATTTGGGACTTTATTTCAAGCACTACTTTTCTCATAATGAACATGAGGATCCCATTTTCCAGTCTTTTCTCTAATCACATTGAGAAGTGCGGAAGCTCCTCCTGTGAGAGCTGCACTGAAGCAGCTCTGCAGTGTGGATGGAGCTGTGGGGCCAGGGAGGTGCCCACACACCCCAGCCTCCTCAGGGCCCCGTGGCCAGCAGCACTGCCAGCTCTGCAGTGTGGATGGAGCTGTGGGGCCGGGCAGGTGCCCACACACCCCTGCCTTCTCGGGGCCCCGTGGCCAGCAGCACTGCCAGCTCTGCAGTGTGGATGGAGCTGTGGGGCCAGGCAGGTGCCCACACACCCCTGCCTCCTCAGGGCCCCGTGGCCAGCAGCACTGCCAGCTCTGCAGTGTGGATGGAGCTGTGGGGCCAGGCAGGTGCCCACACACCCCAGCCTTCTCAGGGCCCCGTGGCCAGCAGCACTGCCAGCTCTGCAGCCTTTCTGGACACGTGGCACAGCTGTGTGTCCTTCCATCCCCGTGTCCTGTTGGTGGCCTCTTCACCCCTTGTGGATTTGCTGTTTCGCAGTCCAGATGTACTGTAGGAGAAAGAGGCTCTAGTTCAGAGGGAAAGTAGTTTTGATAAATTTGTTGGGATAAAACCAATCTCTGCCTAAGGGGTTTTCTTGTAAAGTGTGAGATGAGTGGCAAGTGTTGCTGAAATCAAGAGGTGACACAAAAACTGTGGGGATATGGGATGGTGTGATCAGCTGTGGGCTGCAGACACAGTTGGCATAACTGCAGCCAACACAGAAAAGGAGAGCTTGCATAAACAATTCAAAAATAGTGGGTTTGTTTTATGGGTCTTAGAGGAGGCCCAGTTAAAAGAGCAGCACAGGAGAGAACATGAAGACAGGAAAGAATTGTGGTGGAGGCTGATGGAAAGAAAAGTACAAAGATGGAATTAGCTGCTGGATACCAAAAGGGAAGTGGTAAAGAATGGATCATAAGGGACTATAAAGGAGGGAGATAATATACATGCACTAAAAAGGAAGCACCTGTAGATGGTTGCAGTGCCATGGTGATAAACTTGGAAGATTTTTTTTGCCCTGGCTCTCGGAGGAATGAGAAGCTGTTAAGACTGGAGAAAGGATGTTTCCATTCCGTGTGTGACAAGCAGTGGGTGTATTTAAGCAATAAAGATGTTTAGTAAAAGATTTTTAGGGGTGTTAGGGAGAAAGAAAGTCAAAAGTAGACAAAAATCTGAGAATGATGGCAGAGAAAAGCTGAAGTGAAAGCTGATGGCTGAGATAGGGACTTCAGTGTCAAGGTATTTGAGAAAGCTGGGAGTGAAAAAGGCTCTGCAGGGCAGATTAGGACCTGTGCTCCAGCTGAGTGGGGTTCTTCATGTGATGGACAAGATTTTGAATTGTATCTTTAGATAAAGGGACAGGCCTTTGAATCCTCACAGAGAGGCAACTGCATCTCTTTGTGGCTGGGAACATCCATCTCCTGTTCTGTAACACGTACTTGTGTGTATGTATGTACAGCTAGATGGGATGTGCAGTGGGTTCTCTTGCAAGGAATTTTAGATCATGGAGCACAGAAAAAATGACTCCTGTTGATGTTTGGTCGCTGGGAAAGGGGTGGAGATTCAGCCCGGTGCTGAGATTCTGGGGAGCCAAGGGAGCTCCTCGTGGGACTGACAGAGAATCCCTCCTGTTCCAGCGATCCTGCAGACTGGCAGTCTGAAGCTGTAGGGAAATGTCTCTGCACATGCTCTAAAATGACCCAGAAATGGGCATGTTCAGGAAAATGACTCCCTGTTCCTGCTCCACTTTGCCTCGGCATTGCTGGTGGCACTGTGACTGTTACTTAGCTCAGAGAAAACAACACTTGAATTGTGTTCAGCATCTTCCAGTGTAAAGAAAAATCCTGAAGATAATTATTTGTATCCAAATTATTTTCCATTCTTTAGCAGATGTTTTCAGACTTCAAATATGTTGTTTTCTGCAAGTGCTGCATAATAAATTAATTGTTTAATTAGTAATAGATGTGTCACTCCTGGGAGCAAATCCCTTACTTTGAACAAGTAAACCAGACACTGCTTTCATGTTTAATATGTTGGGTTTAAGACTTTTACCTCTTTTTAAATACATGCACTTCCATAGATCAGATAATACCTTAAACTATTGTCAGTGATTATGAGAGATCTCATAACACAGAATGGAGCAAAGTACAGACATTTCTTCACTTTAATCAGCAATAAAAGCAGGAAGAAATTAGAATTTGCTTCCCATCAGTAAATCTCCTGCACATGTTCCACCTACTCTAAGGGGTCCTCATTACCATAGATGTGAAAATCTCAGCTCTGAAAATCTTTGTAACGTAATCCAGCATGAAAACATCATCTTGTTGTGGAAGGAAATTGAGGCACAGAGAGTCTCATGGAACTGGAAGACTTTTGACCCAAGACTGGCTTTCTTACTGGGGAAACACTGACCCAAGACACTGGCCTTCCTGGTAGGAAACTTTCTTCTTGAGCCCGAAAATAAAAGGAGCCATGATGACCACCAGTTGCTTCAGCTCCATTGTATAGGAGCTTTTTTATGAGAAAGGTTTTGTTTCAAAAATATTTCTGTATTCATATATTTAGTGATTTAACTCTTTGTAACTACACAGTCCTCAGTGTGAGTATCTAGTGATTCTAGAGAGTCAGTTCAGACATATTGACCTTATTTTGAATGGATGCCTTGCTTCTGCCTTGCCAGTAGGAATTGCCAGCTTCATCAGAAGAGTTTTCCTTATCTCATGGGGTATGGTCCTGGAGAGAAGAGGGTTTTGGAAGAGCTAGGTTAGTTTTAGGGATCGCCTCCTCCTAGGCAGGAGGTCCAGCAGGATTGCAGGAATAATACCCCAGCGTGCTCTGGCCTGGTGGCAAGGTGTGGGCTCTGCTCTGGGAGGGCTTTTCCAACCACAGTGACTCTGGGACTGGTTCAGGTGTAGAGGAGCACGAGGGACAATCTGGGGCTGCTGAGGAACGTGTGGCTGTGTCCGTAGCAGCACTGGAGCATATCTGAGACTTGAGATGTGCTTTAGGTTTGGGGAACACCGGCCCCAGGAGAAGGCTGTGGTGAGAGTGTGCAGGTGGTGACTCACAGCATAAAGGTTCAGCCTGGCAATGTACTGGTTGAAGGACAGTGTTTGTGACGTGGCAGGTTTTAATAGTCAAATGTGTTGGTAAAAAGAGGAGGAGAGAGAATAAGGAGAATTGCCAAATTTTAAGGAGCAGTTCAGAATTTACCAAGTGTAAAGGAATCCAGAGAATCCCAAGTCCCTCCTGTGCTGTCAGCTTTGCACTGCTGTCCCTGGTTCTTGATGACCCAGCCCAGGACAGCATTGCCTCTTTGCCCAGCTCCACAGGGACACTTGGCTGTGGTGGGGTTTGCAGGATGTACAGCTACCTGCTGCAGGGAGATAGGAGACCTAAGTTACTGAAGCAAAGCTGAGTTCTCACGAAACATCCCCTCGACTGGTGTTACCCCGGGCTGGGCGTTCGCAGGTGACCGGGGCGTGGCAGCTCTTTGTTCTGGTGCTGTCCCCTGGCACACCCCTCTCCCTGAGCTTTGTTATCTATCCAAATTGTTAGCAGAAAAGATAGATGTATGCAAAGCGCTTTCACTGAGTCCAAGCTGGAACAGCTGTCAGAGATGCAATCCCACTTAGTTGGTCTTCATAAAATGCGTGCGGCATTTTTAAGAGTCTGGATAAAGGGTAAAGGCAAACTGCGCCCATTTAGCAGGAGGCAGCATGTGACAGCTGACAAAGTGACAGTGGGCCCCTGAACAGCCCATGTCACTCTTCAGCAGGAGGCCCTGAAATGCCCATTTTAATTTAAATGTTATTTTCAAATAAAATTGCCACTTTGGGATAATTGCTTCATACTGTGTAACTTTGAGAACACCGTACCGAGCAAAGTGGGTGCAGCTTTCCTTATTGTTGTTCTTATTTGTTATTGTGTGGCACCATATGGGGCTGCAGCCCCGTGCTCTAGGTGGTCCCCAGCCCTGCCTGCTGCACAAATCAGCTTTTTGTTCTGGGAGCCATTGTTTTAAAAAACAGAACAACCCCCCTGCCCCCCCCCGGCTCCACGCAAGGTGAGGGCCGGGAATTGGGGTGATCTCAGCCATGAGCATTGTTTGGGGGCTGTTGGCGCAGTTTGCTGGTGACCACATCCGCATCAACGGGCACGACAGAAATGCTTGTTTTCCTTTGTGCAGAGTGACTTGGGAGTCTTTTCATCTGAAAGCTCCACTAACTATTCACTTTCCCTTTTCCCTCTGGCCTCTGGAGCCTCCTGGTATGGCACAAACAAAAAAGCAAAGCCCATTTCTAGCCATTCAGCAAATGAAATCAGTGTGTTTACAAATTCTGGTTATTTAAATCTTCCCCTCATTTGGAGAGGAAAGTGTCACCGGTGGCTGCAATGGGTGTGGGGGTTCTTTTCCTTGTGTTTTGGTTTTTGATACCCCGAGGCTTGGGATGTCCTGGTAATGGAGCGGAGAGGCCAGGAGAGCGGTGGCGAGAGCCTCCATCTAATTCACACCTTGGCACCAGCACGCTGGGGCTGACACGTCCAATTTGCGGTGGCACTGTGTGACAGGTGTCAGCACTCGGCAGCCGCTCAGGAGCACGCGCGGCCGCGGAGTCAGGAGAGAGGGGATGATTGAACATTCTGCAAATGAGACACCCAGGGAAAGAAAAACACACGCGCACCCGCACACCCGCGCACAACAATTCCGTAGGAAATCTGGGCTAATTAACGCCTGCTGTTGCCTGATGCGTGGCACGGCCCCTCAAGGACTCTTTGCCATTCGAGAGTTGAAAACATGTCAGGAGGCTCTTCTTTTCTCTTGCATGAAGAATATTATGACATTTTAGTGCTAAAAAAAGTTATGATAACTTTCTGAGTTTTCATGGCAAGTTGTGAAAGTTCTTGAAGTTCAGCCTTACCAGCTCCATCCCTTCCCTCCCCATCTCGTGTCTTAATCAGGTCACCTGGCAAGATAAACCTCCTGAAACCCGACCTTCTCCTGGATACATGGCTGGGGATGCATCTGGTGTGTCCATGGCTGTGAGGGGCACAGCCCGTGCCAGCCACCCCTAATGAGCTTTGCATTAGTGTCACGAGAGGCAGCTTCCCAGACCTTAAATTTGCCATGGAACGTGAGAAATGCAGCTCGATCCTTATTCTCCATCCTGTGACCTTCCCATCACAGCTTCTGCCGCGGTGCAGATCAGTGGCTTTGTGCTTTCCTGGGACTGAATTCTAGAGTGGGTTAGCAGTGGGGGACTGCGATCCTTGAAATTTGCCTGAAGTGGGAGGATCCCATCATTTGGGGAAACAGCTCTGTACAATGCTGCAAATCAACGGGACACAGGCTTGTCCTGCTGAGAAAGTCAGCAGAGCCAAAACTGAATTTAAAGGAAGCCTTTATTATTGTTATTATTATTATTATTATTCATGTCAGGGCTCCATTGGGAAAATCTTCATCTGCATTAAAACGTACATAAGAAGAGGAAAGAAGAAAAGGCCAAGAAGAGGGTGTACTACAAAGCATCTCTTTGAGCTCAGCTCCATGCTTCTGTAAAGTTCATTGCCAGACTCTTTGCAGGGAGAGAATTTGGGTTCAAGGTTGAGCTGGAGACGTTTCCTGGCAGAATGTATATCCCCTGATCACACCTTTAGGAGATTATCCCGTCATTAAATATTTGTAGGATAACAGGAGAAGCCTAATTTAGTTTTTGTTTCTTTTTCTCTGTGGTTTAATCACAGATGAAAGAGACTAATAGCACTACAGAGCTTTCTGGTGATCAAAGGCCAATCAATCCTCTTTGTGGAGTAATTAACTATTTGCTAAACTTGCAGAATTGATTTCCATTTAGGGCTAAGAGAGAGGGTTTTAAATGAAGACCGATTTACCAGGCGTGAGGAGGGAATCTCAGCACTGATGCCAGGAGATACTCAGAGTGATGAATTGGAGCCTGCTAATTGGAGGATGAAAAATACAGCTGGAATCTGGCCCCGTTTGCTCCTACTTTGGTGGAAGACAGGAAAAGGGAAATCAGGCTGAGAACCTGACAGATGGCTTTGTGCAGCAGCAGCAGGGAGAGCACAGTGTGGTTGGAGCAGCGTCCGACTGGCTGGAGGAGACGTGGATGGAGCCAGCACAGCACTGGGTTGCAGTGAATCCGTCATCCAGGTAGATGTTCTGTCAAGGAACGATTCTGGCTGCTCAGACACAGCTCTGGGCTGGTTGCAGCTGCACCACTTCCCTCAATACAAAATCACTCAGGCAGCTTCGTATGGCTGCAGCTTTAGTTTGCCAAGATATTTTTAGGCCCATGGATTAAATCATGGCTTTTTGAAAAGCTGAGGGATAGAACATCCTTTGGCACTCCAGGGTGGAGGTATGGGGGATGCTCTGTGTTCATATGTGCTGCAGCCTCGGAAGGATAATCAGGATGCTGGGCCTTACCTGAGAGTGTCCAAACAGGCAGCTGAATTATCAGGCAGTCAGACTGTTTATGGATATGGGGCATCTGCTACAAGCAGAGGAACTAAAAAGATTGGAATTCATAATCCATGATAGTAAATGGGATGGAGAGGTGTAGTAGCAGAAACTTGTAAACTGTGAGTGGCACAGGAAAAATGGTTGGGGAACAATTAGAAGAAGCAAGTGGGGTATTCACTAAACAGAGAAAGTTTAAACCAAAGACAAGTCGGTACCTTTTCTTAGAGCACAGAATTAACTCATGGGATTTATTGCACAGAATGTTGTGGAGAACAGAAGAATAAATGAGTTCAAGATAGCTGAAATTCGTGGAGAAGAGGTTCATTGGTGGGTACTGAACACAGGAGCTGGATGAAATACCAGCTGGGGAGTCCCTGAGCAACTGCCCATGTGCCCATGTTCCCTGGCCCTGGCTTTCAGCTGGACCCACCGTGGTGGTTCTCAGTCCCCATCCAGTGGTGTATGGTGCCCTTCATTGCCAGGGCACGAGATAGCAGCACTGAGATGTGCCGGGCACTTAACTTCTGGGATTTGGGGCGTTTTGTACAGCTCTCACAACCCCAGGCCTTCCAGGGTCACCTCCTGGCTCTCAGAGTAAGTCCAAACCTTCCCTGAGAAAAAAAACAAATTGGAGGAAACACAGTAAATCTGATCTTGCTCCATCCAGTCGGTGCACAAATCTGATGTTACTGTATCATGGAGCAGTTTGGCTCTCCCGTGTCAGAGGATCCGTGTGCGGCAGCAGCCGGGCAGGCGTTGTTGCGGCGCTGGTGTCGAGATGATTGTATTTGCTTGTCATAAATTGAATTCACCTATTAGAGAGCTAAGACTTGATTTTTTTCATTAACACACAAAGCTGGAAGGGAAAGTTTCTTCTGAGGTCCCTCCAGACCTCTTTAAGCAGGGGTATAATTATTCTCTGTTGAGAAAGAGCAAAAGGAATTCCAGAGCTGTTTAAACAATTAGGAGGGAGCTGTGGCGGCGCGGCCGAGCGCGGCACCTCCTCGCGCTGCCCGCCGGCCTGGGCTGCCTCGCTGCAGGGTAATTGCGTTAGGGACCCGTGCTCTGCCTGAAAATCAATTCTGTTGGGCCAGCGTGTTTGTTGGGAAATCCACTCAGGCAATTGAGGAGTCCATTAGGCTGCGGGCCCCGCGCGTGACCTCCCCAGGATTGGGGTTGACACTTGAACGAAGGCGTTTGTCCAGCTAAAGGACAGTGCTACCAGCAGACTCTTATCTCCCCTAAATTGGATTACTCAGATCTGCTTGTTCTCTTTAAAGATAGCTGCTTCAGGTTTTTTACCCCTCTCTTCCTGTCTGTCTGAGACAGTTACCTGTGATTACCGTTAACATCCCCTCCCCAGCTGTTCCCAGGCCGTTACTGTCTGATAGTGCCCTGTGGGCTGGCTTGGGCCAGGGAGTCTGTTCTTCCAGCCCTTCTCCAGCAACAGTCTCTTCACAGAATCCCAGACTGGTCTGGGATGGAAGGGACCCGAAAGCTCACCCAGTTCCACCCCTGCCATGGGCAGGGACACCTTCCACTGTCCCAGGCTGCTCCAAGCCCTGTCCAACCTGGCCTTGGACACTGCCAGGGATCCAGGGGCAGCCACAGCTTCTCTGGGCACCCTGTGCCAGGGCCTTAGCACTCTGTGAGTAAAGAAAATAATGGGTGATAACACAAGACTTACCTTAAAATGCTCAACCCATAACGTATCCAGAAAATCCCAGCAGTCTTGAACAGTTCTACATAGGTAACTTCCACTTTGTGTTTTTAGTTCCAGGAACAGCTGTTAGTGGACTCTTACAGTGATTATACTCCAACATCTTCTGCTAGAGCAGGTTATCAGCTTATTCTGTCTTCTAGTGCAGAAGATATTGTATGAGGACATAAAACAGAAATGTTTTCTTGATTTTCTCCAAAAGTATGGAGGGAAAAATGGAAAATAAGGTTGAGGAAGAAATAACTAGTTTGAAAGAAGAATTTTTGGTGTGCATTTTGTAAATTATGTCTGAGAAAAGAAGGGAAGGAGGAGAGGGGCAGGAAAGGGGCTGGAGTGAGAGCTGTGTTAGTACATTTTGGCAGTAAGCAAAGATCCTTAACAACGCTCTTCCAGTGGGCAGGGACCAGTGGGATGGGTATAGGACACTGCAGAACTGGAGGGAACACCATTACAATGGGAAAACCTGTTTGAACAAGAGTGTGGAGGAGCTGAGATGAAAATGCACTGGACATCGTGATTCAGTTGAACTTTTTTGGTGCTGACAAAGTGTTTCCAAATCAGTTTGATAGTATCTCTGTTTGCAAAAGATACACTGAGATAGCAAAAAAAAATCCAAGTCTTCTCTCTGTATGCAGAATCTCTGTTGCAGCTCCCAAGGGAGTCAAAGTTCTTGCTTAGCATACAAAGGCTTAGGAGTTTTATAGTGTTCAGACTCTTAATCTACAGAGCGCAATTTAATCCTCTTTTATCTGGCTGCACCACAGAGCCCCAGTTGTAAATAAATCCTATGGTGATGTGGATGCAGCTGCATCTCCTGCTCCCTCACCTGCACCCGGTAAATATTTCTGCAAAACAGCCGAAATTAGGTGGTAAACCTGATCCATACGGAGTGAGGTGCAGAGGGAAGGCTGGACGCAGCAGACCTTAAACACAAGTGATGGCTCTGAGTGGCTGCTCAGCCGCCTGCCGATAGCAATGATTTTCTGTTTTCCTGAGACCCGGCGCTTTGCCCTCCGCTCCTCAGGGCTGTGCAAGATTGGGAAGGCACAGGAGTCCTCCAGACTGGCTTTACAAATGTTACCAGCTGGGAGATGGGGTCAAATGGAAGGTGAATTAATTTGTGCTGTATAAAGCACAGCCCCTGTGTAACACCCATCCTGCCGTGTCCACGCTGGATGCCAGACCCCGTTCTGGGTCTGTGTTGTCACCTCCAGCTCAAGCAGTGGTCATAGCTGACCTCTGTGAGAAAGGTTTATTTGCATATTAAAATGATCAACATGCTTGACTAGGGAATACTTTCTTTATCCTTTTTTTGGCACCATTGTCATGGCAATGGCAGTTTTCCATAGTGCCAAGATACATGCAATAGGGATAACTCCATAGTTCCTAAAATAACTCTTCCCAGCTACAGAGAAGAAACTTCCATTCAACAGGTAGTAAACTGTCTTTTTTGGATGAGGGTCATGGCTGAAGTGGGCTGGAAATCAGAGTCCAGACTGGAGCCAGCATTTGGGAGTGAACTGGAGGTCCTGGCCTGGAGAACGTGCAGCTGCATACATAAGTAGAAGCTTTCATGCCAGGAAACTCTGCTCCCAGATCTCTGCTACTGTACCTGGGCAGGTTTCTGCTGAGCTCAGTAGGAAACTGCTGAGGTAGGATATGTTGCATGGTGGGTTGGAGGTGGGCTTTGGGTGAGATTGATTATGTGTGAGATCACACACATCATCTTTGTTCCCTCCAAGTAGGAAGCCAGCTCAAGTAACTTCAGATTCACATCTCATCGAGCCTTCAGAAAGCAAATGTTAAAGAAAAAATAAGACAGAAAAATGACATTTTCTTTCAAAAGTGTTCCAAGGAGATTGTATCCATCACTGGGGAGGAAAGGGGACTTGGGGCAGAGAGAGGGAGATTCAAACAACAGTGTTGATGCATGAATATTTTGATGAGCACTTGATGTGCAGAAGCTTCTGCTGTGGGTGCATTACATCATGTCTTTGTCTGCTGTCCTTGATTTACCTCGCTGTCCTTCCCTGGTTTACAGCCGTGGCCCACGGTGACCCCGGCTGCGGCGCTGCTCCGGCCTGGGGAAGGAAAAGCTATTCCTCCCCAGACAGCGATCGCGCTCTGCCCGCGCCGGCAGCTCTCCTAATGACATCCTCAATACCAGCCAAAGATGAATAATAAAAACTGCTGCCATTGGTCCCAGAAGGGCCTTCCGAGGAGGTTTGTTTCAGAATAATGAGTATGGAAATTCTGCATCTGTAATGAACTGCAAGCAGTCTTCCAACTCACTCGTGCCGAAAATTCACAATCGCCTTTCCCATAACTTGTCACTTTTCTTTTATTATTATTGTTCAATATGTAAACAAGGCCAAGAAACTCTTTGTTCCTTTGTGCCTCCTTACATTTGTCCATTAATCCCAGTCTCCCTCCCCTCCCCCCAACACAGGCAGGATTACACAAAGCAAAAGTCATTAATTTTTATCTCTGACTATCTGTGGGCTTTTTAATGTGGCCTGGCTTGCTTATGCACCAGCAATTACATGTCATAAGTGCTTGTAGATGCTGAAGCAGTATCGCGGGCTGATGAATCACTGCCTTCCCCTCTGATTAGTATGCGAGGGGCTGTGCTCTTCTTTGAGCAGCTGGCATGCCAATGAGGATCTGGCTCTGCTGGTCAAGGCATCTGGACATGAATTCAATATGGATTGCTTTAATTAAATGGCTAAGCACACAAGGAGCTGAGGAACAACTCCATCATTGAGTGAAACTTGAAAATAAAGTCGACGTGAGAGCGTAGGTAGTAGGAATTGTTTAAACACCTGTTGGCTCCCTGGTGAACCTGCAGGTTCCTGTTTCCTTAATGAAGTTCCTGCAAGTGGCTGAAAATTCTTCCTGATTTATTCCTCAGACAAATCTCATTTCTAAAATTAGGTTTATCCTCAAAAGTTTAGGAATAGGTGAACTTGGTTCCATTTCTATGTTCTCTATAAGAATTGTTATTCTTTTTTAAAATCAAGATTATTGCAATTCGTAGAAGCAGCTGTTTTAAGGAGGGATTGGGCAGCTGTATGTGGTGCCAGTGGGATGTGGAAAGTAGCAAAACATTTCTGAATATGCCAGGGTGGAGCAGTGAGAGATGAGAGAGAAAAGCACTGCAAAAGACTTCCTGTGCCCACTTCGAAAGTCTGGGAATGAGACCAGCCTGAAATAAATACTGAGGGTATATTTCCTCCAGCTTGGTATCAGTCTTTACAAAATGGAACTGTGAAGCCTGTTCGTTGCTTTTGGATTTTTCTGGTCAGTTATAGTCTTAATTTCTGCTCTACAACTTCCCATACTGGACATTAAAGCATTGAGTCACACTGAAAGATTCCAAGTTCATTTGAACTGTTGAGTTTATTGACTAAAGTGTTATCAATAAAAATGGGACCTCATCTCCAATATATGAAGTTAGATTCCCAGAGCGCTTCCAGAGCAGCCCCTTGTCCTCTGTGTTCCTGCCAGCACTGTTGTATTGACTCATGCAAAATATGATATTTACCTTACATCAACAGAATCCCTTTGTTGCTTGCAAAGCTCCTGCAAACCGAACGTGGAGTGGTGGCTGTGCAGAGGTACAGATGCACCCCAAAGGCTTTTTGTGCCAACGTGCCCTTTCCAGCTGCTGCCTCCCCCTCCTGCCTGGCTGCCCATGGATGGATAGGGAACCCCTGGGTGGGAAGGGTGTGGGATGCTCTGTGCTTCCCCAGCACAGACAAACCTCACGGGTACAGGTGTGTGCAGAGAGAAAGGAAACAGCAAATGAATGGTGAGGGGTTGGTCTTTGATGCCTTGTGGTCGGGAAATCGTGAGGTTTGGCCCAAGCCCACCTCTGGCATTTTCATCTGCATGATGATTTCAGGCACTTTGTAGCTGTTTTGGTCCTCAGCAGGGAAGGTGAGTGTGGCTGTTGTGGTGGCTTGATGGACACCAGAAGGTTGCTTTTCTGCCCTTCCACATGCAGTTTACCATCCTTACGAGGTCATTATTGTTCACTGTGTTTTGGGCAGTGGGACAAAGCTGTTGTTTCATCAGTGACAGAGATGAAATGAATCCTCCTCTGCTCTCACATCTGCTAAAATCTGGGGCCTCCATACCGGGGACTGACAGCATGGCCTCCAAAGCCACCACCTCACCCATGGTGAGCCTCACTGCATCCTCATTCTGCAAATTAAATTAAAATAGAATCTGTATTAAGGGTATTTTCCCTCATGTTTTGTATTTTAAGAGACTTTCTCATGTCTGTTGTATGACGCACGTGCTTCATAAACCAAAGAGATTCATCCTGTCCTTCATCTAAATGAGGGACAAGTGGATGATGAGCTCCTCAGCAGTATCACGATTTTCTGTGCTATCAGGAAGAGGTGTAAATCTGTTAAAATTAAAAGAATTGCAGAAAACACAACAATAACATGGCAACAGGGATATCTTTTTGATAATCTTGGGTATTCGTTGTGACTAAATAGATGTTGCACAATTTCCCACTTGCTAGTTGTTTGGGAGTTTAATGTAAATTACAAACTACGTGATTGCAGTTCACTGCTGCAGCAGCTATTTCTTAAGTTTTATCTTTACCACAATTGGTTTTGTGTTGATGGGGTCTCCAGTGATTCCTCCCTTTCCCAATTCATTTTCTTGCCATGGCTCCTCGAGGTCACATCCTAAGGAAGTTCAGTGCCCTCTGGATGATGCCACTCACGTATGGAAAACATCCTTTGGCTTCTAAAGGCAGATTTTATATCGAAGCAAAATTCAGTTTATCATCTCTGAAGCTGCTCCTCATCTCTGATACACACCTAGAACTCAGTTTGTGCCCCTGGGTTTCCCCTGCCCTCTCCACCTTTGTTCTCGGGTCCCTCCTGCAGCTCGGCGCCCGTCGCTGCTCGCGCCGCGCTGCTCCAGCACGCAGGGTACTACACTTAGAGCAACCCAGTTTACTCTCATCATTTTAATAGTGGACCGAAGGTATGTTGCCATGTGAACAAGTCATCATGTCACCATGGCAACCGGCTGGATTGCAGCACCGCTCCGAGGACTGGANCTCGGTGCTTTTCCTATTGTTAAATCTGCTGAAGGGCTCACAATGGGAGGATTCAGGCTGCTTTGGGAAGCAGCTTTTCATTTAAACCTGGAAGTTGTTGTATAAACAGCAAGGCCAGCGTGCCACAGGATTCGCTTTCAAGGCAGACTTGAGGAGGGCTTTGAACCAGGACCCCGGTGTGTTCTGCAGCTTGATCAGGACTGAGACAATTACACGTGTTGGCACCTTTCAGCCTCCTCTCCACACTCCCCTCTGCTGCCCGCAGTGGGGTCCCAGACGCTCGGCCGCGGATTGGGTGACCCCCGGACAGCCCTTTGCTGCTGCTGTGAGCCTTTTTTGCTTTTGGAGATATCAGTAGGCCAAAATTAGACACACTGAGAGGTTTCATTTTATTTAGGGGGTTTTTTTCCACCTTCTCCATCCCACGTCACATAGGCAGCTTCCAACACCAAGCAGTGGGGGCAGAGGAGCAACATGAAAAGATAAATGATTCAGGCACTCAGACACGAGAGCAGTGAGAGCCTTGCGTGTGCATCCCTACGCACAGGAATGGTGACGGAATATGTGGGACTCTTCAGAAGACTGAGGAAAAAATATGCCAATAAAATGCAGCTATTAAGCCTGAGCTGTGAAACATTATTTTATACATTAAATTCCAGTAATCCAACAATTTTTTTTTTCCCTGAAACTACATGAGATCATACAAGCTGGGATGGTGGGGATCATTCCCAGCCACTTCCCAGGTATTGGTTGTTCTATCCACAGTCCTGGTGTGGCATAAAGAGCTCTTAGGCAAAGGCCGTCTCCTGTAGAATTTCCAGAGCTCAAGCAGCAGCATGTGGGATGGCAGCAGATTCTGATCCACTGCCAGTACACCTGTGTAACCTCGAGGGACCCCTCAGCCTGCCGGGATCCACTGCCAGCACAGCCCTCCCGTGTGATTCTCTCCCGTGTGATTCTCTCCCGTGGCAGCAGATGAGTAAGATCAGGAATGAAGCAGGAGAAAGAACAACCCCAGATATTGTTGAAGATAGTCACTGGGCCAGGAACTGCTGCTGGGGGCTGGTCTTCACCAAATCATCAAGGCTGGAAGGGACCTTTAAGATCATCAAATCCAACCATCACCCCAACAGCACCACAACCACCCTGAAACCACATCCCAAGTGCCACATCCAGATATCTGAACACTTTCAGAGAGGGTGACTCCAACCCCTCCCTGGGCAACTTATTCCAATGCCTGACCACTGTTTCAGGGAAAAATATTTTTTTCATGTCTAATCTGTCTTGATGTGCTGATGCAAACTAGAGATCAGATCCGAACACACAGGGCAGTTTTGCTCTGGGTGAAGAAGAGGGAGAGGCAGGTGGAGGTGCTGTTTGGATGGTGCTTGGGATAGTGAACAAAAATGCAACAATGTGCAGCTTTGGACACAGGACAGCTGTGCTCATCACCGCTGCTGGCCTGGAACAACCAACAACAGGAGGATCACAGTGCCATCCTACCGTGTCTGCATGTCATCAAATCCCAGAGTGGCTGGGCTGGGTGGGACCTTAAACCTCATCCCATCCCACCCCTGCCACGGGCAGGGACACCTTCCACTGTCCCAGGTCCCTCCAAGCCTCATCCACCCTGGCCTTGGACACTGCCAGGGATCCAGGGGCAGCCACAGCTTCTCTGGGAACCTGTGCCAGGGCCTCCCCATTCTCACAGTGAAAAATTTCTTCCCGTTATCCCATGCCTGCACGTGGGGCTCCTGTGTTTGTGGTGCTGGCAGCCAGGCCGGGCTCGTTTGCACACACAGCTCGCCCTGCTGGCTCTGGCAGCAGCCCCTGCCCCTCAGCACTCACACTCATTTAGGCAGGCAATTGGTGAGGTGAATCGCCCTCCGTAGGCAGCAGGGATCATCTCTTCTTTGTGCATAAAATTACAGCAAACAAGCCTCAAATAACACAGGACACTTTCATAATTGATTTATGCGAGGACTCTGAAAGTTCTATTACCTTTTGTTTAGCTCAGGGGGCCTGACTCTGTGCAATCCATTGCTGAAACTAATTACAAGATATAATTAAACTGTGACACGAAGATATTATACCGTTAGTTTACTAATGACACCGCGAAGCTGTACCACCAGCGCAGGACAGTGATTATGCTTCATTCATTATTTATCCCTTTGCTAAATGAGACGCTGACATTTTCAAAAATTACTTTGAGGTTTCTTAATTGTCAGCAGCAGGATGGACTAGAAGGAGCTCTCCTTCCTCTTAGTTACTTGTCTGAACCTCAGATGTATTATTAGCAAAAAAATAAAAAAGTACCCCTCTCCCCCGCTGGGGCTCTCTGGGCATTGCTGGGCTGACCCAGGGCAGCTGCTGCTGGGTGCTGATGGCAGGTGATGGACACGCAGACTCTGCAGGGGAAAGGGCTCCTCTGGCATTGCCTGCCACAACCTGGGTAACCTGGGCTGCTTTATCTAGGGTAATGTTGAGTTTTAAATGGTTCTGTGCCAGCTGGAAGAGTCTGTTCCACTGCTTCCTCTGAGCATCTTCTTGCATTGTTGTTGCTGTAATAACTTTTTGGACTTTATCGATCAGTAAAGGCTTTGTCCATTAGTATTACTAAAATAGAATTATTTACCTTAGGAAAAAACCTTGTTAGAAGTGCTGTAATTCGCATAAATCAGAACAGGCACTGCCATATTCTCAAAAAAAGAGATGCGTTTACATGCATTTGTCATGAGAAGTTTTGGTTGTTTGTCCATAGAGGCTTCTCTCCTCCCTCTGTGCCTCCCCACCCTCTGTATTTCTGGAGTCTGGAGGACCCAAAAGCACATCTGGCACTCACCTCTGGGTCACCTTCCCACCACGCCGCCTGTTTTCCTCAGGGCACCACTGGACAGCTTAAGATGAGGTTTAATTTCTTCTGCGTGTAATGGCATCCGGCATCTATAATTACACTGTTTTCTGTGCTGTGCTGATTAAATACGATTTACCCAGAGAACCAAATGATGAATATTTGAGCGGAGTGTGTTGAACCAATAGCTGGTTAAATAGTCATAATAAATAAACTTGAGAGGAGAAGGAAGAGGGGCTCATGAGTTATGGGACATTAGCAGGTGTGAGAAAAAAGAAAGTGAGATTAACACAAAAGGCAGAAGAATATTTCTAGTGCTTCATCTAAAGAAAAGGCCAAAAGACCCAGCTTTAATGGCTCCCCACTGCCAGAGGGCAGGGATAGATGGGATGGTGGGATGGAATTGTTCCCTGGGAGGGTGGGCAGGCCCTGGCACAGGGTGCCCAGAGAAGCTGTGGCTGCCCCTGGATCCCTGGCAGTGTCCAAGGCCAGGTTGGATGGGGCTTGGAGCAGCCTGGGACAGTGGAAGGTGTCCCTGCCCATGGCAGGGACTGGGACTGGGTGAACTTTACGGTCCCTTCCAATCCAAACCAGTCTGGGATTCTGTGAAGTCACAGGTTTGGATTTCTTTCACTGTCTTCCAAAGAAGAAGGATTTTTTTTTCTTCTTTTTGCCCGCTCTGAATTAGTTTATGAGTTGCTCTGATTTGATCAGGTCTGAGGGTGATTAACTCTCATTTGTTGCATGCTTTAACCCTGGAAAGTGCGATGGGCCATGAAAGGTGAGAGCTGTCTTTTCTCTAGACATCCACTGATGCTGGGTTCCCAGCTCTCCTCAAAACCAGGAATGGCTGCAGCTCTGCACCCACTGGCACTGGCCAGGAAGAGTGTGCAGTGTTATCAGAATTCCAGAATATTTGTATATTCTACACCAGTCCTTGGTCTCTGTTAATAGAAGGTGTAAGAGCGAGATGTTGGTGGGGTCACAGTTCAGCTCTTGGCTTTTTCCAACCTGGAATCAAACAGCAGCTCAGAAATGGGTGAGTTGGAAGGAAATTGTTTCCTGGAGCCTTATTTACCCAATGAGCAGTAAATGTTTAACGACCTCCAAGTGTGCTTCAGAGAAACCAAGTGATTGCAGTTGCTTAAAGAGACTGGTAGAAAAGGTATTCAGAAGACATTAGACAAGTACCTGGTGCTTTGTGGGCTTCAAAAACCGCAGAAGGTGTCAAGCTGATCTTTTCCTCACGTGGCATTTCAAGCAGAATGTTTCCCTCCCGGATCCAGGGGAGCAGTAAGTGCTGGCTTGCTCTAGGAAAGCTCAGACAGAGCTGTAGGAGCTGCTGGCAGCCTGATCTTCCCGTTGGTGACCCCGGTTCAGGGGGGATTTAGGCTGTTCTGGTGGGCACCAAGAGCTGGGACAGGGACACCAGGACTGCCAGCCGCAGGCTGAGAGTCCTCGGCACTGGCTGGGGTTTCTCCCTCTGCAGACGTTACTCCCAGGATTAACCAAGAGGGGTTGGAGAGTTTGTTTAAATCCAGAGTGTGGGGTCCCTCACAGAGCTGGAGCCTTTCCTATGAGGCCATTTCCATTCAGTGCCTCTGAATTTCTCGGGGGTTTTTGTGCCATTGTAGGAATAAGATGCTTTAACATTTCTCCTAGCTCTCTCCTCCCTCTCTATCCCCACAGTGAACTGCAAGGCTCTAAATATAGGTCACCCTAGGCAATTAGGGAAGAGTTGCTGGTTTTGAAAGACTGAGCAGGCAGGAAGCCCAGTTTCCAAATGAGTTATCAGGTGAGATGATGTTTGACCTCAGCCAGAGTGATTGACAGGGGGGCTGCATGTTCACAGATACATTATTTAAACATGGGGAGATGTAAGAGGTCTTCTGCACTAATTACTTCGAAGGCTGTATTAATCACAAGACACTTTAATACTCAATCAATACTTGCATTTGTCAATGACCTTGTAAATCTCCTCACTTTAACTCTGCTGTGTGGCAAAAGCATCATTTGACATCTTCAGGGGGCTGGTTTTGTGCAGCTGTTGCTCAGTAAAATACATATTTTGCAAAGTCTTAGTTCCAGTGTTTAAAGTTCAGTTTCAGAAGTGGAAATAGGAAGAGGATAGATGTCAAGGCAGCTGTGTAGCTGTGTTCTGACCACTGGGTCATCATTTTTGATGAGAGCTGGGCTCACACCTGCTGAAGGGGACATTCCATAGGGCATCCATGGATTCTGGCTTCACCCAAAGACTGGGCCATGGTGACTTGATGGCAGAACAGTGAGGTCTTTGCCATACTGCGTGTTATAACTGGATGTGTGTATGAATGGGAGGGTACTGGAGTGCTGGCCCTGATATCTTTTAGATGTCAGGGTCATGAAACTTGGTAATTTCATCAAAGTAAAGGAAGAAAGTAAAATAATGCCTTCAAATTCAGACAAGATTGCACTGCAGCGTAGATACTCAAAGTGGAAAAGAGCCTTGATGTTGGTTTTCTGTAAGGCACTGAACTGGAAGAGGGAAACTGAGAGGAAAAAAGCCCTGTGTGCTATTAACTCCTGGCTAGTTGGAGCTGTTTACCTTTTCTAGTTTTTCCAGCTGTTATCCTCTTGTTTGAGCAGATATTTCTCATCATCCCAATGGAATTGTACAACTAATAATATTTTACCTGCCTGCGTTTGGGATTTTTTTAAGTGAGTCCTGTGGGTGGTTTGTTCAGTTGCTTATTTGTGGCAAGCAGAAAGCAAAGCTGGTCCTGTCCAGCCCAAACGTCCGTGTCTGTCCTGCACTGGGGAGCCCAGAGCTGGGAGCCGTGCTCCAGACACAGCCTCAGCAGTGCTGAGCAGAGGGGAGGGATGGGATCAGCTCCTTCCAGCCGCTGGCCACGTCCCTCCCGGCACATCCCAGGCTGCTGCTGGCTCGTGGTCAGCCCAGCGTCCTCTGCAGGAGCTCCTGCGTGTGCTGCTGCCTGAGCTTGCTCCTGCCCGGCTGCAGGACGGGGCTTTGGCCTCTCTTGGGTTCCAGGATTGCTCTTGGCCCCGCTGAGGTCCCCCTGCGGGGCAGCACGGCTCCGGTGCCACCGCTCTGGTGTCACCGCTCCGTCCACAGCCTGGCTGGAGAGGAGCTCCGTGCGTGTCCAGCTGCTCCGTGGGGCTCTGCCCCCTCCAGCCCTGCTCTGCACCGCGGGGTGCCCTGCACCCTGGCTCCCAGCGATCCCAATGAACCTGGCAGTATTCTCGTGCCAGTTCCATGCATTATTTTCCCGGTATTCTTGTTGGTAATTGTTACAGCATTCCTGCTTTGCACTCTAGCCTTGGTATCAGATCTACAGGTCAAGGTTTGCAAATATTTAGACCATTTTGTTAGTCATTGCATGTGACCCTTTTCTTTATAATGAAAAATCCCTTTATTGGGTCAGTACTTCATTTCCCCATCCTTGGCACAGCAGTTTAGGCTGGCACCCATCTTCCCGTGTTCTCCACTCTTGCATACATGATACTCTTCAGAGAAATTTCCTCTCTGCGCTCCTTTCTGTGGAATCCTCCTGCAGAAATCTCATTGGCAGCATACAAAAATTACCTTTTCCCATTCCAACTGCCCCTGCCTCAGTCACTGCTGTCAGATCTGAAGCTGCTCAGCTGCAGAGGGAGGGGAGTTCAGTGCTTTCCCTCTGCTCTCAGGCCATTTTTCCTATGCTTCTTTTTTTATTCTTTTATTTTATTTGTGGTCCCTGTCATTCTGTCGGGGCAAAGGGGTAAAGAGATTTGACACTAAGTGCGGGGAAATGCTGTATCTGGAATCTATCTTCCAGACGGCAAAAGAATAAAAATTCATGGCAGGACAGCGGCTGCTGCCACGTTCCCCAAGACATATTGCAGGTAGCGTTATTTATTGTGGCACGGAGTTCATGGAAGTGCTACCTCAAAGCACCCGGAGAGATCCTAAAAAGCCCATCTCCCATCAGGTGCCGCAGATTTACGGCGCTGTGCGCGGCGGGGTCAGAACGCGGCGCGGAGCCGGGGGCGCGCCGGGCGGGGCCGCCAGTGCCGCTGTGCCCGAGCGGGGACACTGCCCGAACCCGAGCGGGGACAGGGACCGAGCGGGGACACTGCCCGAGATCCGCCAGTGCCGCTGTGCCCGAGCGGGGACACTGCCCGGGACCGAGCGGGGACACTGCCCGAACCCGAACCCGAGCGGGGACACTGCNGAACCCGAACCCGAGCGGGGACGCTGCTGTGCCCGAGCGGGGACACTGCTGTGCCCGAGCGGGGACACTGCCCGGGACCCGAGCGGGGACACTGCCGGAGCCCGAACGGGGACACTGCCCCGGCCCGAGCGGGGACAGCAGTTTTCCATGTTTTTTTCCAGCAGTTTCCCAGGATTCATCTCATTGCCTTCACCTGTGCCACCTGCCTTGCCTGCCATGTGCTGCTGTTGGGTTGGAATAATGGAATCATGCGATGGTTTGGTTGGAAGGGACCTTAAAGCTCATTCCATTCCACCCCCTGCCCTTCCCCTATCCCAGGCTGCTCCAAGCCCTGCCCAACCTGGCCTTGCACACTTTCCAGAATGAGGAGTCCACAACCTTTCTGAGTTGTTCCCTTTCAAGCTCCAGAGCCGAAATTCGTCTCCCAGCTGCAGTGGAGCTGTGGGAAACCCCGGTGGCCGGGCAGTGCTCAGAGTGACCTCTGGGGCCACTGCTGCCCCGTCCGCTGCCGAGGGCAGCTGCTTGTGCTGGTGCTGGAGCAGGGATGTTGAGGGTGCTTGTTTCCACTGCCGGCTTTTCCTCCGGCTGGCTGGAGGTTATCAAGGCCAGAGGCTCTCCCCAGCCTCATAAACCTCGTGTGCTATTCGGAGTCATGACTCTCCCGCTGAGCCGCCGGTGCTGTTCCGTGGGACAGCTAATCCCTCAGCGAGCCTGCTGGAAGCTGCCGTATTGATTTCTGCCTCTCTCTAAACCTCGGCTGTGTTCAACGCTTGTTAGACAT
Source organism: Melanocharis versteri (assembly GCA_013397845.1). Lineage (NCBI taxonomy): Eukaryota > Metazoa > Chordata > Aves > Passeriformes > Melanocharitidae > Melanocharis > Melanocharis versteri. Next base: position 469,069 of record VZTG01010442.1, read on the forward strand.
CTGAAGGAATATCCTGGGCTCCGGGGGCAGCCGGGGAGTGGGGCGCAGGCAGCAGGGCTAGGGGACATTTACCTCGAGTTTGAGACGTGCCAACAGGAAGGTGGCAGTGGGACCTCTGAGCCCCAGTAAAACTCCCGGGCAAGATTTAAACTAGCACAACAGCGCTGGCTCCCTGTGTAATCGTTGGTGAAGCAGGGTTTTGTGTGCTGGGCTCAGGGGATTTGAGGGTGCTCTGAGGCGGCTTTAGGGCAGTGGATGCCCTTTGCAAGCTGTGCCTGCATGCAGGTGCAAGGGAGCCACTGCTGGGGACTTTTCTTCATTTTACTCCCTGTAAGTCACAAGAAGCCTCCAAATTCCAGGCCCCTGTTGGCAGAATATGCATGGCTCTCTGGAAGCACATTTGGGCTGGATCTTTTGGATTTCCAGTCTTTGGGATCTGTCATCCTGCCCAGTGTCACTCTCTGCCACATACCATGTTCCCAGACTGACAAAGCTCCAAAGAGCTCCTTTATGTGGAGGGAGCAGTGGATGATTAGGGAGGTTATGTGGACACTGGAATTGAAGCTTAGAGCCAGGATGAGAGGGCTGAAAGAGGCAAAAAGAAGGATTTAGCATATTTTTAATTAAAATAACAAGCTGGGACCTGTCACTACATAGATTCCTTTGTATCCAGAGTTCCTTTCCCTCTTTTCATCTTTGACTTTTTAGATTAGGCACTCTCAGAGCAGGGATCACACTTTCCTCTGATCTGGAAAATGCCTGGCATGCTTTGAGGGCTGGCATTGTCTATGCAATAATGAAATAACCACAGTTTTAGTCTCATTGCTGTCTAACTCCTATCTGCCATCGTCATGAGATAGTCAGCGCTTGAAATAATTGTACCTAGCACTTACATTATACTTTTGCTTGTTCACAAATTAATTCTCATACCACTCTGAGATCAGAACTGGTACAGCTGCTCTGAATTTGGTACAGACACACAGAGATGTAGCTTTTTCTCCCCAGAAAAGGTGGTGCCGGCTGTGTCATGGTGTGCTGCATAAACACAAACCTCATCCCAGTTTGAGCATTTTATAGTAGGGCATGAGGAAAAGTGGCTGATCTGTCATGTTCTTTATTTATGTAAAATTAAAAATTAGTAGATTAAGACATATTTTGCTCTTTTAAACACACACAGGCTGGTTAAAAGTGATCAGTCAAAATGGTGATTGTATCACATGATTTAAAATTTGTTCCAACAATGGCACAACCCAGAAAAAACAGATCTTTTAAACAAAGCTTGATCCTCCATCCATGTAATTTAGCATAAAACCTTGAAAAGAAGCAAAGCAAACTGAAGTAATTGCAAAATACAAATTTTAATAGACCTAATCCCTGGGAGGATCTCTGTCAGGGGAGTTGAATTTGGATTTGTTTGTACAGATGAGTCTGAAAGGCACTTGAGTGCTGGAACAGAGCTGCTCCCAGGCTCTGCTGGGAGAGGTAGTTCTGGTGCGACCCAGGAGCAGGAGGTTTCCTAAGGAATAACCTTCTGCTTCCTGCTTTCCCCTCTCTCATACTCCCCACTCCCATGCTTCGTGTGTTGCTGGCTTTGCTCAGTGATCACTCACTGCTTTGGACACAGCTGCTGTCCATGGACATCCTTCCACTCCTGTGGGCTCCAGCTCGGCAGCCCACGAGAGAGGAGGAAACAGACCTGTCACTCAGACCTCCACCATTCATTTAGATTTCCCCCTGTTTGTTACATATATATGTACATGAGGTAAATCCTGAATTGTTCTGGACATTGTGTTCTCTGTGGCTGGTGGCACTTTCCTGCCTTGATTCCATCTTTCTGGAGCACCACTCCAGGGCCTCATCAGGCCTCATGTTTTCTCCTTGTGTTTTCATTTTGCCAAATCCAGCCTTGTGTGTTGGTGCCACTCTACAAAATACGCTGTGTCTGTTTATAGCCTCATCTTGGCTTTAGGATTTTACCTTTTCACACGTTCACCAGGGTGGGAATCCAGATACCTTTCCTGTCTCTGGCTGGTGGATGCCCAGCCAAGCAAGATTCAGCAAACATTACTTTGGTTTTCATATAATATTTCTTTCCTTAAACTACTTGCAACTGCTTACAAATTTATTGATCAATTTTCATGTTCCCTGGGCACAATTCACAGGGACTTTGCCACCCAGGTGTGCCCCCTGTATCTGTGTGAGACCACAAATGTTTGATTCTGATCACACCTCTCTTCTGCGTCACGTTCCATTGCAGACAACTTGGCCAGACTGTCCTGGGTTTTCTTTTCTGAAGCTTTCAGACATGACTAGCTTTGGCATTTAAGTATTTTCATCCCTCTGATTAGAGGCTTTGTTCTATTTTAATATTTGTCAAGCACTAATGGTCACTGGGTGTTGCTTTTAATTGTAACATCTGCTCCAGCTGTAGAGGAGTACAAATAGTCTCAGCCATGTGCATAGGTCAAAGACTTGGCCACTTTTCCCTCTAAACTGAGTCCAGGCAACTTATTCCTCCAAAGCTGCTGGTCTAAGCCAGCACTTTCATTCCGGAGATGAAAGGTGAGTGCCAGGTTGAGGGGCTGCCGAGCCTCTCCATCTCCTTTCCCCATTAGCAACTGGGAGCGGAGCGGGCAGGTGGAGCAGGCTGAGCGTGCCTTTGCAACACCACCTAAAATCACGTTTGATTTGCTCCCTTTGATGGCATGTTCACAGTTATCTTGCCACGACTCTGATCTTCTCCAGCTGCATGGCCCTTTAAATCCCCCATTTCAAATAGGAAGGAGAAAGCGGTTTGGTGGAGCCCTTCCCATCCTTCGGATCCGTGCTCTTATTAAGGCTCATATCTATTACTTTCTTCCTTTCTGAAGGAGTCAGCTTGATTCAGTACTTTTGGGACTTGGTGACATTAATGTATCTGTTTTATGTAACACGGAGTCATTATTAACAGAATCCTAGATCATAAAAAAAGGGCTAACGAGAGACAAGGAGGGTTTTTCCCCTTGAAGCTCGTAGCGGCGGTGCCGCGGCGGGGCCGGGGTCAGGGAGCCGCCGCCTGATTGGGCGCGCGGCCGCCGCAGTGGCATTTCTGCAGTTTCATCAGAAAGTCTAAATAATCCATGTGGAGAGCCAGCGTTATTTACAGGAGACAGAGCCGCGCTGCCGGGGCCGGCGGGGCTCCGCAGCAGCGCCTCGGCCCTGGGTGCCCGCGTGTGCCGGGCCTCCGCTCCTGCCTCGGGCCTGGGGCACGGCCCCGCTCCTGAACCAGGGGAGCGGGAGCCAGGAGATGTTAAAAACAGAGCAAGGAGCGATCTGAGGAGGGGGAACTGGCAGCGACCCAGGGGCTGCTCGGTGCTGCTCCAGGAAGGAGTCAGCGGGAGGGGAGGAACTTGCCATGGATGCGTGCTGGGCAGGGCAGGGCTGCTGCTCCCCTCCGGCACCCACGCCGCTCTCCCAGCCTCGAGCCGTTCCCTGACAAAAGCTCTGCGTTCTCGGTGTGTGAGCACAGGATGCCCCTGAGCCAGCAGGAGGAATTGGAGCTGAGATGGTGGCTCTCAGAGGGCTCTGACCCAGAGAGCCTGCAGTGAGAAAGTGCTGAAGTAGCAGTGGAAGCTCTGGTAGTCTCCTCATCCTGGAATCACAGAATCCCAGACTGGTTTGGGTGGGAAGGGCTCATCTCGTTCCACCCCCTGCCAGGGGCAGGGACACCTTCCACTATCCCAGGCTGATCCAGCCTGGGCTTGGACACTTCCAGGGATCGAGGGGCAGCCACAGCTTCTCTGGGCAAATGTCCTTTGGGATTGTCCAGTACTTCAGAAGGCTGGCGGGAAGCAAGCAAGCTGTGCCAGAGAGATTACCAACCAGTCCATTTGTTCGGATTGGAATTTATTAATTTTTTCTACCTTCAAGTTTTAAACTTATTTACAGGGAGCTGAAATGCCTCCTGTGCTGTTTATATCTGTTTTAATATTTTTCCTCAGGTGAGATGCAGAGTTGGTTTCTAGGTTAGAAACTGCAAAACCAGGTCCATCCTGTTCTCTTGATTTAGAATGAATTTTATTATTAATTTTAAATATTAAGTAAAACAAACCTCTCGGATACTTCTTTAGTTACATGTCTGTTCCACCAAAGGTTTGACAGACAAACTCTTGACTATTGTCCTCTTCTGCACACTTAAGAATTCTCATTTATATCTGTTTTCTTCATTCTGTTCCTGAAAGGAGAATAATCGTGAGCACGGGAGCTCCCCCTCATCTGGGGGACCTGGAATCAGGACACATGTTGTCAGGAAACCACCTCTCTTGCTGGTTTGTGACATTTTGCAGCTGGCTGAGATCTTAGAGCAGTGCCTGGGCTTCCTCCCTTTCCTCTCAGCAGTTCTCCTTGCGAGGGATGGTGTGAGGAATTAATCTGCTGTAATTCTGCTCTTTGCAGAAACCAGATTTATGACAAAGGAAGGACAAGCCTGCAGCTAAGCTTGCCATGGGACCACTCCCAGGTGGTGTTTGGCTCCGGAGCTCCGTGGCCAGGCTGGGATGTGAGCCCGGGGCCGTGCGGTGCCGCAGTCGGGCCATGGGTGCAGGTACAGGGTTAGAGGGGATGGGACATAAAACCACTGTCGTGGCTAAGAGTGCAGCTCCCTAAAGCACAGATTTGACACAAATATGTATAGAGTTTTAAAACTGATGTAGTTCCTGTTTTCCTTGGAATTCTGGTTTCTGAAACTCGGTGCTTTCCACCACAACCACAAACATTGGGAAGGTTTTTTAACAGAAGGCTGAGCTGGGTACAGCTGCAAACAGGAGCTTCAAGGAAGCCAAGTCGGATGAATAAAACCTTCCCAACAAAATCGTGGGTCATCAGCTCCAGGCTGGGGTAGCATGGTGGAAACGCCCTGTGTGGAGCCCAGGTGTGGGCCCCAGCCCCAGCGCCTGGCCGAGTTCACAAATGGCTGTGTTGGTTCTCTGGGCAGAGCACACCCAGAGCCGCTGGACGTGCTCGGTGTGAGCCCTTCCTTCCATTTGCTTTGAGATTAAACTTGGCCACAAGGTCACAGCCTAGGGGGGAATTTTGGAACAATTTTCAAAGCAGTTAATTTGGACATTTTTCAAGTATTTAAATGCAAATACAAATGAATAAATAATTTATGCGTTGCTTTAACTGAAAAATATTTTAGTTTAAGAATACACAAATTGTCCCACAATTAGTATGGGCTGTCTATGGAGCAGCTGGCAGCTGGGAAAAGCAAGTTCTAGACCTGGGAAAGGGGCCACGTAGCGCTCGGTACCTTCCCAGTTGTGTTTACCTTTGTATCTGTTGCTTTGACTGGGCTGTTACAGAGCGAAGGAAACTGTGACAGTACAATAATATGCACTTCTAAAAAAAATTATAGAACCTATTACAACGTTGTTTAAAAATCATTATTATATTGTAATGGAGTTAAATGCTGTGTTTATGTAAGGCTTTAATTCCTGAGGAGTTCCAGACTGTGGGGCCAGACTAACGTGAGTGTATGTTCATTGAGGAGCAAAGGCTCCTGCGGGGACCCAGACATAGAGAGAAATAATTTATTTTCAGAAAAAGTTTTTAAAAGTTTGCAAAGCCATGTTAAATGGAAGAGATTGAATAAAAGTGAAGATGTTTTGTTAACAAGGTTTTCTTTTGAAACAGAACTTTTTTAAAAACCCCACAGTCCAAATGAAAAGTTTTGCTTGTGTCAAACAAAATATTCTTATCAAACCCCAAACAGTTTTGGTTTTTCTTCAGGAATATAAATGTTTCCATTTAACATGAAGCACTCCTTTCAGGCTCTGGGTTTGATGGTCAGTCACTGAGCCGGAACAAAGCAGTGGATTCACATCCCTCTATCCCAAAGGGATGAGGCTGTACCAGGGCTTGCAGGGGTCAGAGTGAGCCCGTGGTGGGGTTCTGGGGGTGTCCACGAGTGTCCTGCCCTGTGTCCAGCTGTGCCATTCCCTCGGCACCGTCAGCACTGCCTGGTTTGGCAGCAGCAGGGCGGGCTCCTGTTCCTGGGGCTGTGAGGCCGTCGGCCCTGTCATTTACACTGCCCTGAGTCCCTTAATCTCTTCAAGGAGCTCCCCTGTTCTCATCTCTTCACGCTCCTTACCTCCTGCAGCGTCTCTATCCCAATCCTAACCTGGAGTGGAGAGTAAATAGGTTCTTGTGGGGTTTTCTTCTACTTTTATTCTCTTCAGGTTCACCTGGAGAAGAGAAGGCTCTGGGGAGACATTAGAGCCCCTTCCAGTGCCTAAAGGAGCTTAAGAGATCTGGAAAGGGACTTTGGACAAGGGCCTGGAGTGCCAGGACAAGGGGGAATGGCTTCCCACTGCCAGAGGGCAGGGTTAGATGGGATATTGGGAAGGAATTGTTCCCTGTGAGGGAGGTGAGGCCCTGGCACAGGGTGCCCAGAGAAGCTGTGGCTGCCCCTGGATCCCTGGCAGTGCCCAAGGCCAGGTTGGACACTGGGGCTTGGAGCAGCCTGGGATAGTGGAAGGTGTCCCTGCCTGTGGCAGGGGTGGCACTGGATGGGCTTTAAGGTCCCTTCCCACCCAAAAAGTTCTGTGTTTTTATGGTTTGTTGTGTACGTTGGAAAACAAAAACGCAGTGATTTTGGTGACACGGTGTGAGTTTGGGAGCACATTTGCTTAGGCTGGTGCTGAGGAGCCGTGCAGAGGGACATCAGAGCAGCGTGAGGTGCATTGTGTGAGGGAGCACTGGCTCCTCCTGCCACAGGCTTCCCCGTAACTGGGGCGAGAGTCAGTCTCCCTCCGGGCTCCAACCCCT
>VZTG01010442.1:476241-545871 GCA_013397845.1 Melanocharis versteri
AGGGCTCTCCTGGCCGTACCTGCCGGTCAGCTCCGGCCGGACACACGTGTAGGGCTCTCCTGGCCGTACCTGCCGGTCAGCTCGGGCTGGAACACGCGCCGGCTGCGCAGCCCGGGGCCTGTGGGAGACCCAGCGACTCTCAGGCTTGGCATGGAAAACAAAGACTGACTGATTCAAAAGAGCGGTGCCAGAATCCTAACAAGATTATTTAACTTTTAAGGGGGGGTGGGAGAACATTTTTTCATGCATTTTTATTGATTTTCAGTATCGTACAAAACCCAGCCATGTACAGCAATAACACAGGAAAAGATACAATCATTGAAAACCAATTACAGCTCCAACAGCCGGTTCTGGACGGTGGCTGCACACCCAGCCCCTCGCTCCGGCTCAGGCCCCCTCAGATGCACACTCGGGGTAAAAAACCTTACAACCAGCATTTAAAATGTAACAATTCCATGTCCCGCTGCAGTGCTCTGCTGGGGGATTTTCTCCCTGAGATACTGATGATGTTGCTTTCCTCTCTGGCCTCAGCCGCTGTTGGTCCATCCTCTTCCCAGGCCAGGTGGAGCAGGATGTGACCCAGAGAGGCCCCCAGTCAGCCCCAGCGACCAGAGCAGCTTCTCATCGAACGATCCCAGAATGGTTTGGGCTGGAAGGGACCTCAAAGCTCATCCAGTTCCACCCCTGCCATGGGCAGGGACACCTTCCACTGTCCCACGCTGCTCCAAGCCCCGTCCAGCCTGGCCTTGGACACTTCCAGGGCTGGGGCAATACCTGGCCACATCCTGATGTGCCTCAGCCTCTCCGTGGAGGATGTGTGTCCCTTTCTGGGTCCCTCACAGAGCAGCCCCAGTGCTCAATAAATGGCTTCCTTTGCTGCATGGAGCCAGGCTGTGCTCTGCAGTCGATGGCGGGTCTGTGTCGGGGGGGACATGGGGACACAGGCCCAGCCATGTGTGTGCCAGCCCTCGTAAGCGATGGAGCGGAACAAACCAAATAACCAAAAACCTCTCTAGCATTGTGAAAGTTTTATGGTCATTTTTCCAATTACATAATAGACTTCATAATCTGTTATGAATTAGCATAAATCAGAATCAGCCCACAATTAAGAAAATAAGTTCAATTGCATTTTGTGAAGCATTGTTCTGTCTGAACAGTTTGCTCTCGTGCTGCTAACCTGACAAATTTGGTAATTCACAACATCCTCCTTGGAATCGGTGGGAATTACTGAGGTTTTACAACAGCCTGTACGTACAGGTTACAACAGCCTTGGGTACTGCAGACAGGCCGGTTTCAGGAGAACAGAGTGTCCTTCAAAAGCCAAACTGCTGAGTCTGTGTAAGGTTGGGTATTGGGAGAAATTCCTCCCTGGAAAGGGCTGTCCAGCCCTGGCACAGCTGCCCAGGGCAGTGGTGGAGTCCCCATGCATGGAGAGATTTAAAAACCATGTGGATGTGGCACTTGGGGACACGGGGCAATGGTGGCTATGGCAGTGCTGGGGAATGGCTAAACTCAGTGAGCTTAGAGGCCTTTTGCAACCCAAACGATTCTGTGATTCCATTCTGGCTGACATCAGGCAGAAGGGAATCATCACCCACAAATGTCAGGAGCATCGCCAGCTTTGCAGGCAGAATTTGTGGATGTTTTGGCCATCATCATGGTATCCCGGATCATGTCAGGAGTGATGTTCAAATGACCAGGGGAGACAAGAAGCAGCAAAGAGCGTGTTTTCGTCCCCCTGTATGGCGGGGTGTGCCCCGGGACGGGCCGAGGTCGCTGGAGAGCCCTTCCTGCTGCTCGGGGGTGACGATGGCTCCGTGGGGTCTGGCACAGGGCCTTGGTGCTGTCTCCATTTTCATCTCGGCCGTTCAGAATGGCGTTTGTGCAGCCAGGCCAGGGCAGTCGGGTGCAGCCCTGCCCTGAGAGCATCCTCTCCGGTTGTGGCTGTCCCGGGCCGGCTCGGGGGAGGGCGGTGGGTGCAGTGTGGGCCGTGTCCTTGCTGGTCACCCTGTGCCTGGGCTGGGCTGTGGGCTGGGAGGGACGCGCTCCGTGCCGCGTTCCACAGCTCTGCAGCAGCGACGCAGCACTGGGGTTTCAGCACCTGGAGACAGCTGGTTTTCCTAAATCTGTGGGTTTGTGTGCCGGAGCAGGGAGTGTGGCAGAGCCCCTCGCCTGGCTCAGTCACACACGCAGCATCCTTCAGGCCAGGCCTGCGGCTTCTGCTTCCTCCAGCGCCTCCACGGGTATTTCTGACAAAGAAAGGGAGTCCATGAGCCCTCACTTGTGAAACAAAGGCCTAATGAAAGGGTCGGGCTGCCCCGGCTGGCAGTGGCTGTAATTCTTGGCAGGGTGTGACATGCCCATCCTCTCGAATTAGCGCAGGGCACGAGGAATTTGGCACGGTGCTAATTGCGATCAGATAGGAACAAGTGGCCTCAGTATGTGGGCACGTGGTGGGACAAAGGCAGCGCCCCGAGCCCCTGGCCCCGTGAGGGGCAGGTGCTGCCTGCCCTGGGCAGGCGTCGGGAACCCCCCTTGTCTCCGTGCTGGCGAGAAGGACTCGGGTTTAATTTCGTGTGGGCTTTGTCGAATGCTCTTTCTTTGCCGTACAGGAACTCAGCTGCTGCAGAATCAAGGCAGCTGCTGCCAGGAGAGATCCCTGCCATCCTGGGACAGCTCCCTGCCATCCTGGGACACCTCCCTGCCATCCTGGGACAGCTCTCTGCCGTGCTGGGACGGCTCCCTGCCAGCCTCAGCCGGACAGGAGGGATTCCTGTGTCATTCCGAAGTCCAGGAGAGAGCCGGCAAGGCCAGGCAGAGGGACAAGCTTCCTTCCAGCAGAGTACCCTTTCCAGAAAACAATCCTTTTGTGACATGTTCAGAGCCATTTCTCTCCATCCGCCCCACCCAGGGGATGTGGCCTGTGCCCCAGGGTGACACCGGGAGCCGGGCAGTGAGCCATTCGTGGGCACATTCCTGGGCAGGGCCAGAGCAGCTCCAGCAGCCCCTGCCCTCCTGCATCCATCCCAGAACAATGAAAGGGATTTCATCCCGTTTGCAATTGGATTTGGAGGATGATCCTCCAGGGTGGGAGGTGTTTGCAAGGAGATTTCTCAAGCCATGGCAAAGCTTTCCTTCTTTCATCAGTCAGTCAGAGGATGGAGTCAGGTGTTCACCAGGAACTAACCTGGTAGTAGCCAAAGGACAGTTGTCACATCTGCAGTGCCACCTCAGAGAGCGGGGGAATCCAGGCTCACAACACCTGCCAAAGCCCAGGCGATGGATCCCATTATATGGCCCATTGCACAGATGTGCACTGGCACTGTGGCTCCGGCCTGAGCTCTGGGAGGTTTGGCAGGAACTCTTCTCTCTTAAACTTGACTTTTCTGAAAAACTCTGCACCTTACCCTCATTACCTGTGTGTCGCTTTGCTTTCTCCTCTTGCAAGTTATTCACAACTAAGCTGAAGCAGTGCAGAACTTCTGCTCCATCCCTTGCTAATGTTTTTTCCTGTCTTTTTATCAGGAATTCACAGGAAGATTAATCCCTCTTACTCCATGACAGTTTAGTTTCTTTAAGAACCTTTAGTGAGGGATGTTCTAGAAAAGCTTTTAGAAAATCAGATTCCACTGTATCAGCCCAAATCTCCTGTATTAGCAGGGCTGGTTCCTCATCAGACTTGGATCTGTACATACAAACTCTGCTCTTGTCTTTCAGGCTCTACCCCAGACATGTATTTACTCATTGCTGCTAATTCTGATCGGTCCCACAGTTTTCTACCCTTTTGCCTGTTCTGGAAATCAGACTTCGTGGTCTGTCATTCCCAGGGTCACTCCTAAAGCCTTTTGTAAAAATTTGTCACCTTCCAATCCTCAGATGCAAAGGAAGAAAGTTCAGCAATTTCATATTTGAGCTCCTCGAGGGAGCACTGTTGGCCTCTGGTGATTTGTTGCTCTGGCATATGAACCCTGCTGACCCCTGCATAGTGAACAGCACTGCAAGGAATTAATTTAATTTTGCTGCTGTGCCCTTATCTTTCTTAATTCCCCCCTTTACTCCTTGCCCATCTATCAGCAGCTCTGGGTGACAGACAGGCTTCCTGCTTTTGTGTTGGAGAAGCTTTTATTAGCTCTACGAACTCTGATGATTGTTCTCCAGACCCTGTTTTGCCTTGCCTTATCGTGGGTTTGCACTTAGTGTGCTGGGTTTATATCCTTTTCTATTTTTATTGTTTGGAAACAACTTCCATTTTCCTGAAAGTACCTTTTTTATTTCAGATAACTTCCTTTTCCCGTTGGTTTAAACCAAACTTTGAATGTGTGGTGGTTTAGCCTTTTCCCTGGTGTGTCTCACACACGTTTGTGTCCCACAGTGTTCACAGAATCCCAGCATGGTTTGGGTTGGAAGGGCCTGAATGTTCCACCCCTGCCACGGGCCAGGACACCTCCCACCATCCCAGGCTGCTCCAAGCCCTGTCCAGCCTGGCCTTGGACACTGCCAGGGATCCAGGGGCAGCCACAGCTTCAGGTGTAGAGCACAGACAGAGGAGCAACAAACGGGGCAACAGCAAGCAGTATTTCATGAGAGTTCTGCAATTTCTAGTTATAAATTCCTGACAGCCACGGATGTGTGACTGCAGCAAGAACCACCACTGGAATGGGAAAGTTCCTGTCCCAAAAACCTCCTGGCATCAGTTGCATGACAGCCCCTGGTCAGCTGCCCATGCAGCTGCCAAGCTGTGCACCCAAAAGGAGGGTTTTGCTTGGGAAGCAGGCTTTTCATGAAACAAGCTGTTTTCCCTGACTCTTCACTGTGTTAGTTTTCCTTACTGGTGTCTCTGCTCCCCTGCTGGGTATGTGAGCAGCCAGACTGGGCTGCACTGGTCAGAGCAGAAGAGACCACAGGGCTTCTGGCTTTGCTGATGGCTGAGCCAGAGTCTGTGGTACAGATGACCATGGGGTTCTGTGGGCAGAGGCACCTAAATGTAGTTGATAGAGTCTTTTCCCTATGAAGTCAGGAAGTTGGGAGGTGCAGCTGTCTGGTTTGTAGGAGGCAAAGTATACCTGTCACAAAGGTGCCACAGGTCAGCCCTCAGTGACAGAGCGGGTGGAATGAATGGGAATGTTGACTGAGTTGGAACTGAACACAAGAAATATTAATGACTCCATGCTGTACCCAAACTTGTGTTTCTTTTGGTGCATTATTCCAAATCCTTCAAAATATTTTATATACTTCCCATTCTTTTACTTGCAGGCTTTGATCTGGAGAGTTTGTAGTGACTTTTCCTGGTCTGGGTAGGACCCATCTCCCCTGCTCTGCTCATCAGCACCAGATCCTGCAACATCCCCATGCTTCCACAGTGAGGTAGGAAGACCTAATTTTCATAAGCCTTGTAGAAGTGATTTTTGTGTTGGTTGCCCTCCTGGGATGTGTAATGTAAATCACCTGGATTAGGAGAGATGTGATTACATGTAACAGAGCTGTTCTCAGGCAGAGTTGAGGGTTCTTTGTGCTCCCTGAGCTGCAGGGTTTGCTCGCTCCTCCTTCTCATGGTGCTGTGGCTTTGTTTAAATGCCACCTGTCTGAAGTGTTTCTGAGCACCTCACTTGCTGGCCAGTAATGTTGGCTCCTCTTATTTTCAATGAAAATGTGTTTTTTGAACCAGGCCATCCATAGATTGTGTTTTTCCTACATGTGTACAAAGCCTTGCCAGGCTGCAGCTCAGTCTGGGCTGGTGAAGAACCATCAGGGCTCTGTTATTTAATTATTTATGTTGGCCTTAACTATTAGTTTCTGTCATTAAAGAACAGCCCAAGTGATTAGTGCCCTTGGCCTAATCTTCTTAGCAGGAAAACTGTCCCTTGAACGTCTGTCCTAATCAAACAGCCATAAGGAAGGATGAGGAAAGGACAAGACTCCTGATCTGGTTCATTTTCCGTGTGTATTGGTGAAAGTAAATCATATTTGGATGGTCTGTTACAATTTGTAAATATGAGTTTCCCAAAACTGTGGGAAATGATGTGCTGTCAGAAAACACATCTTCCTGAACATGGGACAAATGTCCCTTTCCTTCCCAGCAGTATCCCCACCGTGAGATTTGGCACTGGAAAAATACCTGTGGTCCAAAGTGTAGTAATTTCATTCAAAATTATTTTGTGTGTAAATAGACTTCAGTGAGTCACTGTGAAGTACCTGGTTTTAATATATTTGTATATTCTTAGTCATTATAAAGTCATTCATAATCTCTGGGATACTTGGTATTACCAAACTAACCTTGTGTGATACTGATAGCAATGGAAAGATTAAAGGCAGGTTTCAAAAAATACTCATCAGAGTTCCCTATCTTGATGGAAAACTGAGAAAAGTAGACTTGGAGTTGGATTTTTTTCCATGTATTTAGTTTTGTAAGGTTTTTATCCTTTAAAGAAGGTTTCTTTCCTCTTTTCTTCCTACGTTTTTATCTGAAGTATTTTGTTTACAACACAAGTGCACACTTCAATTTCTGGAGAATCATCAGACTTATAAATTTAATGGAAACTGTGGGAAACTCTGTGATAGGCAGACACTCATTTGCTTTGTGCTCTCAATATCTCAGAGGATCCTGAGCAAAGCAGCTGCTTTTTCCCATTTAGTTAGGAAATGCTCCAGGGTGTTCTTTGAGGGGGTGAATGTGTTCTTCAGGTGTTGTAAACTGAATCCAGAGATTTTGTGGAGGAATGGCAATGCTGAAACCCCACCTTCCCTGGGGTCAGTGTTCTGGATTTTGATATGAGAATGAGAGGGGAAAAGGATGGATGGAGCACAGAAAGGACAGAAAAGCACTGAGAAGGTGGGACAGGGAAGAGTGGAAGGGGGTGACGTAGGGACAATTGGAAAGATTTTGGAGAGATAACATGTGTGGTCAATTGTGACTTTCTCACACTATGATGTCTTGACTGATTTTGTTGTATTGGAGATGCAAGTTTTCTTTAAAAACATGTAGTACCTGCAAAAGGACTCCACTTTGGGACCAATCTGTGTGCTGTTTCCATTAATGACAGTGGCAGAAAAAGTGGGATTATGCTGTGGGATTCCCCCCCAATCTCAGAGCTTCATCAGACTGAGTGGGACAATGAGGCTGTGACAAGGTGACACAAACTCAAAAAAACTCAAAAAACCTCAAAAAACCCCAAAAAACCCCTGGTACTGGGGTGAAAGAGAAGAGATGGGTGCTGAACACCTCGGGGAGCTTTGGGGTGATTGGTTTGAGCATCTCAGTTAATTAAAAATGCAGGTTAAATGGTGTTGAAGAGACAAACACAGGTGATGAAAAGCAAGTGTGGGGTGAGTATGGAAGGACCTCACAGAAATGGAAAGAAGACAAGGAGAAAGCCTCCAGAGGAGAATTACTCTTCTAATGTCCATGGGAAAATTGGCTTTTGTTTAGCAGAATTGTAACTTTTAAATTTGTACAGCTGGTACAAGCAGGTTCAATTTTATTTTGCCAAAGGGCAGGATACTGTGAGGCTCATGTGCTTTCAGAAGAGATCCCAGGCCTTAACCAGCTGAGGGAGGAAAGTCAGCAGTTTTGGTTCTGTGTCAGTAGAACACACTCTGTTCACTTCCCCTGTACAAAGGAACTTTCTTCTCCATGCTAGCTGGAGTGGTTTTTTGGATCTAGAATAGACTTGGTCATTAAACTGAAGGCATTGATCTCAACCTGGTGAGGAAAAGGCCCTTGTTCATACTCTGCTATAGTTTCATAGATTTAATTATGGCGTATTGTTATAATTACCTGTTTAGTGGCTAATTGCTCTTCCATAAGTGCAGAGGAAGTGGAGAACATGGGACCAAGGCTGTATTTCAGGGTACAGGAGGGTATTTGTTACTGTCTTTTAATGCACGTCTTGATCTTCTGGTATGAGAATATAAAGTATTTTTAGTAACTTTCCTCTATTTTATTTCAATACCAAGAAAAAAGCCTGGGAATGGGTTTGCAGCTCATCACCTGGGTGATATGCTGGCATATGAGAGACAGTTCTCATGTGATTTCCCAAAATACTTTTTAACTAGCACAAGGCTCTTTCAGAAGCTGCTGTGAAAATGTGGTTTTATTTCAGTGGCTCCAAAACTCATTGGCACCACATCAACAGTCCAGCCATGGTCAGTAGGAACCCTGAGCAAACAGCAAACATTTGGCCCTGGCACAGGGTGCCCAGAGCCGCTGTGGCTGCCCCTGGATCCCTGGCAGTGTCCCAGGCCAGGTTGGACACTGGGGCTGGGAGCAGCCTGGGACAGTGGAAGGTGTCCCTGCCCATGGCAGGGGTGGCACTGGATGAGCCTTGAGGTCCCTTCCAACCCCAACCATTCTGGAATTCTGTGATTTCACTATTATTTGCTATGTTTACAATTAAAAGTTTAATGATAAGGACTGGTGGTAGTTTAGGATAAATTTTGAAGGTTCTTAAGGGATTTAGTTTGTTAATCTAATTGTGGAAATAGATTAAAGTACATTAGAGTAAGATTATTCAGCATGTCTTTACCAAGTACAAATTGGAGAGGTTTCCTCAGACAAGAGGTTGTTGTCATTGTTTTCCTCCCTGAAAAATGTGGACATTTGGCAGGTGTTGAGAGATTTTCTTCCAATTTCTCCAACAGATAAAATCTTTGTGTTGTCTGTCCTTGGCTCTTAGCTGGTGAAACCAGCTGGAATTGGTGGGATACCTCACTGGACACAGCCAGAGCCCTGGAGCCTTTGCCCACGGGACCCAGCCCGTGTAAGGGCTGGGTACCGACTGACAAAGGGGCTGAAGCCCATTTCCCTTTTCCCTGCTAACATTTCTGCTTCCCAGAGGTACGAATTACAGACTCTCAGAGCTCAGAGAGCTGTGCCAGTGACACATTTTTGGGAATGCTGTGCCGGGGGCAGGGAAGGGTGTCCCCACCTCGCACCCGGCCCCACAGATGGGCACACAGACTGGGCATGGAGCTCTGGGGCTGAGGACATTCAGACTTGCCTAAAAATCCTGTTGACAAATATGTAAGTTGTGCCTCTGTGATATTTAAAGCCCCCCCCCACCATTTACAAATAAAAATCATACAACATAGATTATTTCAGTTTTTCCCATACTTGATCAATTCTGATAAAAAGGCCGTGCTTGGATTGAATCTTTTTATTCTCACAACCATGTGACACTTTAGGGGACAGTGACATTTGTGAAATAACCTGTCTAAGAAATAGCACAGGAGGGGAAGACACCTGAAGAGCCTGGTGTCAGGTCCAGCATCCTGGGGCCAGGTCCAGGACAGTGGCAGCGCCCGGTCCACGCCGTCCCCTGTGGCCACCACACCTTCCCGTCGGGGCTGCTGGCTGGAGGACACTGCTGGGCCAGAGCAGAGGACCCGTGTGAAAGAACTCGAGTGATTTTAAAAGTCAAGTGATTTTAAATCTTTACAGGCACTGAAGGTTGTTTCTAATTAAAGCCCATTGAGTAGCAGAGAGGAATTCCGGCATTACCGACAGCCGGAGCAGGGACAATGAGGACCGACCTCTCCTTCTGAGCAGTTGCTGGCATTTGTTTGGGGCTCTGTAAAGACAATGCTACAACATCTTTACACACAGCACCGGCTTTGTAGTGACTGTCTCCTTGGAGCCTTGGCACGGGGAAGGACACGCATGTCCAGGCATTTTCCAGGTGGCAGGATTTCCTTCTCCTCTAGTCCCGGCGCCACGAACCCCCTCCTTTCAGCCCCAGCACCGTTTAAATAGATCATTTGTTTTCATTATGGGTTTTTGCATCCCCGCCTTTCATTGCTGTTAATGAATTTCTAGGGTCTGATTGGGAAACAAAAGCCAAACACAAATATAAAAAGGGCTCTGACAAAGGAGCCGGTTGAGCGTCTGACAGGCAGTGCCCCGCATGGCCACGGCTGCCGGGCTGACACCGCCCGGGCAGCGCTGGTTAATATGCTAATCTGCTCGTCGCCGCTTAAGATTCCGCTCAGGTCTGAGCAGGCTCGGCAGCCGGGCGCGGGGAAGGGAAGGGGTGGCTGTCTGCCGGGCAGCCCCGCCGCGCCCGCGGCCCCTCCGCGCCCGCGCTGCCCTCCCGCCCGCCTGGGCACTCACTCCGTACGTACCATCCGCACCGTCCGGAAAGCTTTCCGCCCGGCTGCAAAACAGGGAATGTGCAAAAGCCACGTATGATTGGCCCGTTCCTCTGCCTCCGCGTCCCCAAAGATTCCCACTTTAATAGACCATGTGTTTCTGCTGCTGGAGAAGCCCAGAGTGTAACGTGCCAAAATCCAGCAACAATGGAGTCAGACGGAGTTTAGCATCCAAAACAAAGGGACGGCATTTCTGTAGCTCACTGACAACACGGCAGTCACAGGATGGTTTAAATTTCCCTTTATTCTCTCTCCCCACCCAACCTCAGCCCAAGAGAAAGCCAACATTTATTAAAATCCATCCATTCAGGACAGCAGCTAGATGCCCAGGTTGGAAGGAAAGCTTGCTCCTGGTATTCCCGATGACCGCCACCTTTCCTGTGTGCTTGTGAGCTGCAATCCCCAGCTGGAGCAAGGGGGTTCTGGTTTCCAGAATTAGGGAAGGAATCAATTCCAGAGACAGTTTCCATGGTCAGGTCCATCAGGTCCTGCAGCCACAGGAGAACTTAATTCCTCGAGCTCCCTTTCCTTTGTTTTCATAACGTCACAGTAGTTCTGGAGAGGCGTCTGGAGAATCCTCAGCTCCGGCTTCAGCCAGGGGATTTCGGAAGTTGCATTTTCAGGGCAGGTCAGATGTGGACAAAACCAAGTCTCCACCTGACACATAAGCAGACAAAGCTGTTTAACCTCTGAATTATAGCAGAGCTCCATAGTTGTCTTTTCTGTTGTCTCATGCTCCAAGCAAACTGCTCCTTGCAGTTCTCCCTCCTGGTGCCAAGCACGTATTCCAGCTGCAGCTCGGCAGCGCGGGGAAATTCCTTCCAAGTCCCTGGCAGAACAGTCGGCGCTTTCTCCGGAGCTGCAGGCTTGATTGTCCTTGATTATTTTATTTCTCTGGCTCTGATCCAAGATGTTCCCTGTCATCATTTCAGTGTCTTTTCTCATAATCCCTTTTCTAAACATCATCAACAATTAACTGATTCTCTCATATCTACAAACACATGCACACACGCAGGCGCGCGCGCGCACACTCCACCGAGCCTCATCAGGGTCTTTTTTGCCTTTAAGTATAAGAAATTACAGCTTCTCATTAGCTGAAGAGCATGTTTTGAAAGGCTTTGTGTTTACTCACTTTGCAAGTGATGCTGGCGCTTTTAATTATTCTCCTTTTGCATATCATAAGCGAGCAGCGAGCTGCTCCAGCCAGCCCGGGCGACGCGTATTCCCAGGAAGGCAGGAGGAAGGGATCGCGTTTTACCTCACTGCTGCTGCTTTCTTCCCTTTCTGTCAGCCAGCCAAGGAATCCCCCCAAAGCTCTTACGTAGCAGATACCAAAACCGTGAGTCACTTTTCACTCCCGAAGCAATAAGTCCATCGCATCCCCGTGCAGAAGGGCGAGCACAAGGCTGGAATCTCTCCAGGCTGCCGGCGTGCCCCGGCACCAGTTCTCCAGCGGTGACTTTGTTTTCCTGCTCTCGCTTTTTCTCCTCGGCTCTCTCGTCTCTTCATTCCTTTTCATGCCATTCCCATTTTCTTCCTTCCTTCCTCTCCATCCGTCTCCGTTGCTGGCAGCAGCAAACCCAGCCAGATCTGGGTCTCTCTCGCCTTCTGTAGGGCTTTTTTCTCCTTTTTTTCCCCCCCTGTATCTGCTGCAGCCTTTGGCTGCTCACTCTGCCAGGTTGGATCACCAAAGACACACGACTCGCTCACAATGAATAATCAATACAGATATTGATCTGCGGAAAATGTTTGTAAATTCCTGAAAGGGGAATCGGGAACAGCGGGACAGGGAGGCTTGTGGGGGACGACAGGGTGCTCCGGGCTGCAGGCAGCGCCTGGCCAGAGCCCGCATCCTGCCGCCTCCGAGGTGACGGGTGCTGGAATGCGCGCGCGGGCGGCGGCGGGTGTGTGCGGGGGCTTCTGTATTTTCATTTCTCTACAGCTGCTTCCCCCGAAGAATCGGGAGGCGAGCAGCTGAGAGGCCCCGTCGGTGCCATGCCTTGGCTGCGCTCCAGCACTGTTTTGTTTCCATCATCACACGCCACTTTGAAATTTGCATAAATACAAGGGTTATTTTCCCTCGTGCCTCCAAAAAGGTTTAAGAAGGTGGGAAAGTGTTTCCGTAAGGAGGGATGGCTGGGTTTAGTCTTCATTTTCAGGATTTACTTTCTAATCCATATATTTGTAAGAAAGGGAGGCAGAGATGAAAATAAAGGCCAATAAGAAGGACATGGAGAAGATAGAAAAGCCGTTTGAATGTGGAAGAGCCTTGGATTGCAAAAAAACCCTGTTCTCCAGTGGGGACCTGCATGTGTTTGGTTCGTGTGGGTGGAGAGTCAGGTCAGACCTCTCCATCCACGACTCTTCCTGTCTCCCTGTGGACAGGTCTGCCCTGCTCAGGAGCTGGGGATGATCATGGAGCCTTAAGGTTCTGTGAAGGCTGGAGTCAGACCATCTTAAGAGCATCCTGAGCCCATCCTCAGGAGTCACCTCCCACCTGCCCACCCACCATCTGACGGCCTGTGTGGTGTGTGGAGCACATGTGCAGCTGGTGACATTCGCCCAGTTTGCTCCTGGCGTGGTCAACCTCACTCCTACTGCAGGAGTGTCCTTGTTGTGTCTCTTCCACCTCATCTCTCTGGTTTTCTGTCTTTCTGGAGAAAGGCGCGTACTGAAGGTGTCAACAGACATGGTATTGGGATCATTGAGCATTCAGCCCCTTTCTAATGCTTGAGGTCAGCAATGGAGACCCCAAGGACTGCCAGGGGGGCCATGGGGTGTCTGCAGCACCGGCCGGGCCAGGCGGCCGTGCAGTGCCAGGGTCGCACCCCGGCCCGGGGCTGCCCGGTGCCGGCAGGGTGTTCTCGGGACAGCTCCTGCCCAGATGCAGCCAGTTCCTCCCGGCCCACGGGCCCACCCGCACAGCCCCTGGCTGCGTGCTCAGCCTCGTGCCTGCCCAGGGCCTGCAGCAGGACCTGCCTCGCTGGACGGCCGCGGGCACCCCGCGATAGCCATCTCGGGCCAGACGCAATTCCCGCAGATGCAATTCCCCTGGCTGCCAGCTTTATCAGCCCACGCCAGCAGCGGGGAGGCTGAGCGCCTTCATTCTCTCTCCAGCTCCTGATTAGCTCCTGCAATCCAATTAGCAGAGGCATTTATATCACAAGGGGCTGAGGTGCCCCTGCTCATCACGGCAGCTCAGAGCCAGTCATAAATTCTCCCGACACTACATCTTTCCTGTGACATGGATTAATTACAGCTCTGGGCCTCCAAGAGCAGGTTTGCAAATGAAGGTGCCCATGCAATAAGAGTTAGGGAAGACAAAGCAGGAGTTTCCTGTCTGTGAGAGCTGAGGGGGCGATGCACAGGGTGGCCCAGGGCGGGGGCACCTGTGGGCGAGGGGCTGGGGGCAGGTGGGCCGAGCAGGAGCTTTATTAGCCGAGGTTGGCCGGGGGATGTTATGAGTCTGCGCCTGTGGCCATAATGAGAAATTCTTCATAACCTCCCTTTGTATGCTCTGCTGCAGTGCAGATGCTGAGAGTGAAGCTCCAAGAGCCTTAATAAAATTACATTTTCTCACTTGAGATGTTGCAGGCGCTGGCCAGTGGCGCAGCTTGGAGAGGCGAGCGCGGCGCTGGGCCCTTGGGAGGATTTGGCGTTGCAGGGATCAGTGTTGCTCTCAGGGGCATGGCCACCTCCTCTCTCCTCTTCATACAATCCGCTTTTCTCTGACACTTCTGCACCAGAAACAGCCATTTCCTGGCTCCCTCGTGCCAGCCCCGCTCCCCTCGGGCCCTCTGGCTGTGGTGTCAGCCCCACGGAGGTGGGATTTGCAGGAGCAGGTTGGAAACAGGTTGTGGGAGAGCACCCAGGAGGGTGACGGGGTGGGGGACAGTTGTGTCCTCACACACCTGCGTGCCGTTAACGTGGCTCTGCAGCTCTGTGTTTCTCTCCACGCCGGTGCCCATCCAGCACCTGACTCTGCCTTTGGGTACCAGCCACTCACCCAGTGAGCACTCACCCCTTGTTACACCTGCCTGGCTGTTCCTTTGGGGACATGTCTGTCACCGCCTGCTGAGCTGGGCCCTACACAAGCCTTGGATCTGTTTTCCCAATCATGTGCCAATTTAACGATTCATCTAAGTTCTCCATCCATCAATCAGTTTTTAATTTATGTAGCAGTCAGTGGTTTTGTTAAGTTTCCAGGCGTTTCTCTCTCGCCTGTTATTGAAATATAATTACTTAAGAAATCCACAAACTTACCTTTGAAATGCGTGGGTAGATGGGAATTTTAAAGACACGAGGATGCATATTAAATTTAGTAGCATGTCAGCTCCATTTGATCTATTTACTCTGGGCTGCTGACAGATCTTCTGTGTAAGCAAATGTGGTTCCTGCTGATAAAAGGGGTTGGGTTGGGGTTTGTTTGTTTGTTTTTAACTCAGTGGAGGTGGCAGTGTCCAAAATACAGCTCTGCCTGTGGAACACTCATTCTCCCATTGAAGGGAAATACCGGCTGATCTTTCAAAACAAGAAATCTTTTTGCTTTTGTATAATAACAAATCCTGCATTTCCTGACCAGCACAATCATTGTTTATGGTCGCACAAAAGAACTCATTCCCCAGCTGATCTCTGCCACAACCTGCCTCTGGACAACTGCAGACCTGAGGGGGGTTGATGTGGGAGGAGACGGGTCACGAGCTGCTTCCCCATCTCACAGATCCCTGCTCAGCTGAGGTTGGTACGTTACCATACAACCCCAGGATGGTTTGGGTTGGAAGGGATGTTAAAAGTTCATCAGTTCCAACCCCTGCCATGGGCAGGAACACTTTCCACAGACCAGGTTCCTCATTTATGCTTTTATATATATATTTATATTTTAAAAGCTGTAACAGCAGCTCCATGTCTGAATTTGGGGACAGGATCAGCAGGCTGTGAGATCCCAGCATTCTCTCTGATCAGTCTGTGGATCTCAGACAGAGCTGAGGGTTTGGTCCTGTCTAAGATGTCCTTTGCTTTGCTCATTTTTGCATCCCACACCTGATGTGTCATTGCTTTGGTGAGGCTTGTTGTTGCTACACATTTGTTTTCCTGAGTACAGCCAGGAGTTTTCACTACTCTGTAGTTCAACTTCTGCAATGACTTTCTTCCACATTCTAGTGGGCCATAAAATGCTACTGAAATGATTTCTTTTCAAGAAAACTCTGACATGAGCTTCCCTGCTGGTCTGAGTGCAATGACAATCTTCTTGCAACGTAATATTTTTGTAGTTATTTTCTTGATTAAAACTGCTTGAAAATGTTTTGTCAAATCTCCCTTCTTACCCGCAAAAAAATGTCATTTAAACAAAACTGGTAAAACACCTCCTTACAAACATTTTTGGCATTTTTTCCCAGAGTTACTCAAAGCCAGTCAAGGTGTTTTGTTTCTTTATGCTGTCTGGTTTAAGATTTTTGTTTCAAGTTTACTTTTTTGTTCCAAGTTTTCGTACGATTTGTCACATTGCCCTGTGTATTCCCTGACTGAGCTCTTTAACTTCTGATGATGAGATCAGTGAAGCACTTTTTAACAAAAAAGCACTTTGATGCTTTTTTAACGGAAAGAGAATTTTAAAAAACAGTATCCAAGTGATGTCAACGTAGAATTTGTGGAAATTCTGCTTTAAAACGGTAAATGGAGTTTGGTTTAGCGGATTTGCGATCAGAGGAGGTCGTAGCGGGGTGTGCAGTCAGGTTTGGCTGCTTGGGCTGGTTCCACCCCTGGCTCCTGTGGAGTGGCCGATCCCACAGCACCTTCACCAGAGCCCCACTTCTGTCCTTCCCCCGTGCTCAGCCTCAGCAGATGAAACCTGGCTCGTTTCTGCCCCTTGGAGGTGCCTCTGCAGCAGCCCCCGCCGTGTTCTGGATTTCAGTCAGAGGTGGGAGCTCCAGCCTGGCTGTGGGCAGGGGAACTCTGTCCTTCCCTGGGATCCTCCACGGGAAATCGTGCTGCACCTCCAGCTCCGTTCACCCTCACTTCCTCAGTCAGTGCGAGTGTTCTCTTCCTGATGGGT
This sequence comes from Melanocharis versteri, assembly GCA_013397845.1. Taxonomy (NCBI): domain Eukaryota; kingdom Metazoa; phylum Chordata; class Aves; order Passeriformes; family Melanocharitidae; genus Melanocharis; species Melanocharis versteri. The sequence continues at coordinate 492,437 of VZTG01010442.1, forward strand.
GACTTTATTCTTTTTATAAAATTGTCCTGCTCCAATTCTTCCTGAAAAATACAGTTTAGAGGGAGTATTGTCAAAAATTCTGTCTCTCTCTCTACTTTATTATCCCCTCATTTTTTTTGTCATTTAACTCCAATTATGGGATGCTAAGTGCTTTTGGAAATTTCATTGTTAATATCTTCTTACAGTGCTATTAACGTAAATCAACGTTAATAGTGTCCCAGCAAGTATAAAAGCAATCAAAAATTCAGTACTCACGAATCATTCTGTAATTTCAGCATAAAATGTTAATAGAAATAAAATCCAATACCATAAAATATCAGCAAATTCAACTTTAAATACATGTGATGAATGACTTTACCATTCTACAGCATCCCGTGGACTTTTGCAGCGGGAAACCTCTTCTCAGCAAAGGTCTCGCCCCATCCCTCCCTCCTCCACTGCCTTCCCAGCACAAGGTGTGCCCAGGATTTTACTTCTCCAGAAATTAAAAATCCATCCTCACTTACGATGTGGCATCTGTATGCAGGTGTTTGGTGGTAATAGGAAGGATTACCTGGAATCTGTTAACTTATTTGAGCTAATAGAAATTCCCTGCTCCTTTATTGCCATCAGCCTGGCTCTGAGAGCTCCGGCTGCATTTACCTTTTGTTGAGATTGGGATTTTCTTACTGACAAATCTTTTAAATTGGAATTTAGTTGGTGAAGATCCATCAGTTACGTCAAGGAAACTGCTAGGAGAATGGTATAGATTTCTCAAGAAATACAACTGTTGGCCTAAAAATTCAACTTAAAATTACCATGAAAAGGAGAACTAAATCCCCCAAGTGATACCTGAACAAGTGTTGGGTATTTAACCTCTGATTCATCACCCTGCCAGGCCAGAATCTTTTGATGTTATTTTTTTTTTTTAATTCCCTTGTTTTAATGGACTTGGGCTATTTGTGCTGCAGCCTTTAAAAACAGGTCGAAGACCCTTTTGCTGGTAGAGGTGGGTACAACACCTGCAGGCAGTGAGGGGTGGGTCTTGTTTCTCTCCCTCACCAGACAAGAAGCACCACACGAGTCTGGGATTTCTGTGATCACAGGAGATGAAAGTGACAGTGTGATGCCTATAAAGAGAGTTTATTTGAGCAAGGATCATCTGGTCACTGCATAGATTCCTTTTCAGTTCTTATTCCCTTTTTGCCATTATCTTGGTGTAATGTCTGTGTTTCCAGCCTCTGGATTGGGCCTGTTCTGCTCTCTTGCTTCACTTTCTCCTTTCTCCCTCAATTCACGTGGGATTCCTCACCTGCAGATCTCTGTACAGAGTTTTACAGACCCTTTGAAGACTGAGGGGAATTTTTGTGACATTTAGAAAATGTTTACAAGATGTTAGGAGAGTTTCTGGAAACTCTCAGTATCTCATAAAGGATATCAGCAGCTAAACTGTTCTATCATTGCTGTCTTTGTGCTTGTCCCCACAAGAATCAGAGAAACCAGAGACACTGGAACCTTTTGGTTATTCCATTTTGGGTATGTGTTGCCCTGGAAAGTTAAGGTAAATGATTAACAGCTCGTTTGGATCCTTGTATCTTGCTAATTCTTTTATCTAGAACTTCTAGAAGCAATTTACATTATAATAAAGCAAACCTACCCATTTTTGTAAGATTTAGTTCTGGTGACACACAGAATTACCAAAATCCTTCTTAAAATGGCGTTCAGTGGTGACTGTAAGCAAGTGGGCAGAGGCAGCCAGCTGAGGACTCGTGGCAGGCGTGTCAGGCCAGCTGGCCGGGCTGGGCAGCGGCGCCTCGCGCAGTCACTCCTCTCACCCCACCTCACCTCACCTCAGGAAAACCCGAACTAACGTGTCATCCAGTCTGTAATTGTTATTTTATTATATATAATTATCCTGTTATTTACTGCTGGTTTCATATGGAACATTCTTCTTTTTGAAATCAATCTGAAATCAAAGGCTTTATCCTCTGGCGGAGCGACACCGTTTCTCTTGAATTCAACCAAAGTTGAGTCAGCCCTAAAGCAGGGAAGCTGGAAACCTGCAGCAGCACTTCTGTGAGGGTTTCAGTTGAGAATCCTCCTGATTGAGGTGTATAAGATACTGTTAAAAATCTTACAACATTTCTTTGAATTCCTCTTCCCCTATTTCCTGTCTTCTGCTGCAATGGGAACCCTGCAGGTTCTGGTGTCCATCTCACTTGTTGGAGATCACAATATTATACGGATAGTAAGGGAGAAACTGCGTTTTTCAGAATTGGTACTTCAGCAAAGATCCGGTGGGAAGGGATCAGTGTACTGGCTCTCTGCCATTCAGTCACAGGAGCTTCACTCCAGAGCAGAGGGAGCTGAGGGACTGCAGGGCCCTGCTGGCATCCAGGGTGCCAGAGCCTGCTCTCTCCTACTCAGGAATCTCAAGTGCTGCCTTTCTCTTGGGTGTAACTGAGAGCAGAGCCTTGCCAACATTGCACATTTGGCTTCATAAAAGGCGGGCTGGAGGGAATCCTGCCATAATCGTATTTACAAGGCTGGTGAGAAGAAAAATTCCCCATATTCAGTGAAGCAATCAGTGTTAATTAAACATCAGGATAAGAAAATATGGATGTGAAAAGACAAAAAAATACGGGTTTGATGGTATTTCAGCCATAAGGTGCTCTGAGACCCCTCAAATAACAGTTTGCATGGGCCTTTTGCAGATGGTGCTTCAGAAGCCCCAGGCTCAGTGGGGGGACCTGGATCAGGAGCTGCGTTGCTGTGGGGCCTCATCCTGCACTGCCTCCTCTGCCAGAGCTGCCGTGACGGCTCCGAGGAGCCCTGGGAGCTGCAAATCAGCGCTAATTGTTCAGATTTCTTGTGCTTAATGGGTGTTTGTGAGGAACTGAGTTCTTGCAGTCAAAACACAGATCTGTGAACTTTTTTGAGTAGGATGTAGTGAAAAATGGTATTTTTCCAGATGTTTCAACCCTCTCATGTCTGCCCTCTGGCCCTGTTGGTAACTGAAGACTTTCAGTGTTGTTTAACTTTTATTTTTAAAATGTGTTGATTCCTGTTCCATGTGGGAGGGCAGTGAGGTGCCCACGTCAGGAGTGGCTGATGGAGCGGGTGACGCCGCGGGTGCCCGGGTGCCGGGACGGGCGCGGGAGCGGCGGGCGCGTCCCGGGGCCTGCAGCCTCCTCCCCGCGGGAGAAGGCGCGCTCGGAGCTCTGAGCGCAATAGATCTCCATATTACAGGGAAGCAAAAGAAACAATCTTTAATCCTTTCAAAGCCCAATAATATTATGTATATTGACTGAAGCCCTATGGAGTGGGCCTGGCAGGGTTTTTCATTACTGCGCACGCTGTAGCCTAGCTACCTTTGAAAAGTAACCAATATCGAGAGCCACTTGACATTTGCAAAGGATTATGGGTGTCCTCTCCATCTCTTCTCAAGTTCCCAAATTTACAATGGTCTTAATTTAAAAGTTAAGCCGGGGGATCAGTTGCTTAGTCTGCTGCTGGGCTGCCCTTTAAAGAAGGAAAAGAGAAAGGAGAGTGTCTGTGCGTGCCTGCACAGAGGGAGAGGTGGGGAGCGACCCTCGTGCGTCACCCGCCCTCGGCGCGCGGCTCCGGTCCCCGCGCTGGCCGTGGGAGAGGCCTCTGCAGCAGGGCCGGGGCTGGCAGCGCCGGGATTCATTCCTGCAGGTGCTGCTGAAGTGCAGGGAGCAGCAGCAGCTGGTAATGAGTTGGTGGAAATGAAAAAGGGACATAAGTAGCTTCTTTAGCAAATCCCCTGGAAATGACATGGAGCCTCTGGGATCGATCGGATCGATCCCTCCAAAGGCTGCAGGCTCCTCTCATCCGACTGCCAGCGCAGGGAAAACCGTAATGTTATTATTAGCAAAACTCAGAGAAAAGCTACCGGGAAAGCAGCGCTCAGGGTGCTCTGCTTCCATCCTCGTGCCAGCAGCGCCGGGCCCAGGGCGCGGGGAAGGAGCGTGCTGGGAGCGTCCCCATCCTGGCCCTTGGCACTGCCAGCCCTGCCCCGCTGGGGTTTGGCTGGGAAGTGGGAGCAGGAGCCCGTCCTGTGGAGAGAATAAAGGGAGTGGGGCAAGGAGGAGCTGGGAGCAGGATCTTGTCCTGCGGAGAGAGTAAAGGGAATGGGGCAAGGAGGAGCTGGGAGCAGGATCCCGTCCTGTGGAGAGAATGAAGGGAATGGGGTAAGGAGGAGCTGGGAGCAGGAGCCCGTCCTGTGGAGAGAATAAAGGGAGTGGGGCAAGGAGGAGCTGGGAGCAGGAGCCCGTCCTGTGGAGAGAATAAAGGGAGTGGGGCAAGGAGGAGCTGGGAGCAGGAGCCCGTCCTGTGGAGAGAATAAAGGGAGTGGGGCAAGGAGGAGCTGGGAGCAGGAGCCCGTCCTGTGGAGAGAATAAAGGGAGTGGGGCAAGGAGGAGCTGGGAGCAGGATCCTGTCCTGCAGAGCGAGCACAGGGAATGGGGCTGAGGGGAGGTGGGGGCGTGCAAAGATTCTGACAATGTTGCTCTTCCTCCGTCACGTACGTGCTGTCATCAGCCGGCGTTGCTGATGTGCTCTGTAGCACTTTCTGAGGTTCCTGTCAGTAGTTTCACATCCATCTGCAGCATGGTCTGAGCTTTCTGAGCCCGTGTTCCTGGGCAGCCCCTGAGCTGCCTCCTCGCGTGGAGGACCCCAGTCCTGCAGCTGCAACTTTGGTGTCTCAAAGGGAAACAGTCCTCAAACCCAAGCTGCAGTACTTCCTCCAGAACTCTGCAGAAATAGGATGAGGAAAGTTGTACTCTGAGCCTTACTTTGAGAAGAGTGGTCTTAAATCTCCCAGTCACATCCGTGAGTTCAAGGGGCCTTTCCTTGAAGAACTCAACATTTCTTTGTTTATGTTTCTATAATCCTGTTGGGGGAAAGGGGCAATAAATTAGTTTTATTACATCCATCCTGAGAAGTGTACAGGCCAGGCTCAGATATCCCATAGCAGGTGTGTCCAGTGCTCTGTGGGATCGTGTAAGGGCATGGCCTGGGATGGGGGAGGCTGGGGGCACCCCAGGGACCCTGTGCTGGCAGATGGGCTTGTTTGGGTGCTTGTTGGTGCAGTGGGGTCACCCCAGCTCCTATAACCCTCCTGTTGGAATCTTTGGACTTTGGTGCAGCTGCACCCAAGAAAAGGAACAGCTGGAACACGTTACTGGCATTTGTTTGGGCTTGTGCTCCACAAACTGTGATCCTTTGGCTCTTTCGGACACAGTATTTAATCTGAAGTGCATCATTAGAGAGGTGTGTTGATATAACTGCGTGCTGTGCATATACCCTCTATCACATGGATATGAGGATATTTATTTTACCCACTGAAAGTTTGCCAGTTTGTGGAAAGCCCTAATTCTCAGGAGTTACAAGCATCGCTGCTTCCACAGAATCAATTAAACCAACATCAGCTTAGCGTTTCGGAATCACAGGTCTTAGAGGACTTAGACATGGCCATATGTGACCTTTGGTGCAAGACTGTAAATTTTGAAATATAATAGTTGAGGAATATGAAATAAAACTGTGAAATGAGCTGAAGTTAGAACAGTGTTATGGAAATATGCATAACAGTTGTTATCTGAATGGTTTATGATAGTAAAAATAGGGAGAGATCAGCCACTTCAAATTCATAAACTATTAAAATGAACACACAGTACTTCTAAAAATTTTATTGTCTGGAATATTTCATCAATTTTGGATGCATTTGTCTTTCCCTTCACAATGAACTAAATTGATGGACTCTCTCAGTATCAGTACCTGAGATGTGTATTGTCCATGTAGGGTGTTGCTGTGGGGTGGGAACTGCTGAGACACTGCAGGAATGTGCAAGGGTGCAGAGGTGTCTGTCAAAAAACTGCTGGGGCTCCTCACAAGATGGGCTTAAACCAACACATTCCCATGAAGCATTTCATGGCTGACAAATCTCATGAGAAAATGCTGTGCTGGAGAATCTCCTGGAGGCTGCACAGCCATGCTCAGCCCTGGCTTGGGACCGGTGCACATCGCACTGCCGAGAGGAAACCACCGGGAAGGAAAGGCCAGGGTCGCTTCATGGCAGTAAAAGTGGGGACAGTACATGAGCACTGTAATCTTTCTGAATGCATGAAAACACGGATGCATTTTTGTACTTTCTAAACCACTTGATTTCTAAGTCCCAGCCAGGCAGGAGCACCGAGCTGTGCTCTGACTGCTGCCCTTGTTGAGTTGCCCAGTTAATCCAGGTCTGCGGTGGGAAATAAGGTGGAAGATGCTATGGAAGAGCTAACAGAGCTTCATTGATAATTTGTTTCTCTAATTTTACTGGCTGTCTTGTTTCTGGTTGTCCTGTGGGCAGTTGACTGGTGATGAAAACTCGGCCTTGTGGGGGCCTCCTGCCTTATTTTTTGTCTTACTTTTAGAAGAAAAGACTCTCTCAATATAAGTTCTTGATTTGGAAAATAGTGACAGCAGAAATATTTCCTTTTAAATCTGAACGCATGCTCTGGATACAGCCTGAAAGTCTGTGTTGTTTCAGTCTCTGCTCAGGTTTGCCAGTTTGGGGCTGGTCTCCCACCAGTCTGCTGCTGGCTGTCCCCAAGGATGCTTGAGTGAGATGGTGTCCAGACTGAGGTGTAAAGGGATTTCACCACTCAAGGACAGGTGTAACAGAAATCTGTAACCATAGGATAGCCAGATTCTCGCAGAAAGTGACCCAAATTTGTATTTTGGCTCTGTGAACAGTATCATGAGAAACTTAAAGCAGGATTAGAGCTCATTTCACTAAGCACTGACTGATTTCCTGCAGAAGCATCCCTGTGTGGGATGAACCTTAGGACGTGACACGGTATCAGGGACAGCAGGCTGGTCTGGTCAAGATGAACACAGCGCTGCCACAGGCGGCTGCTCTGAGCTGCTCAGAACGGCACAAATGTGGAGAAGGCCTCGAGGAAGCAGCAGTTCCTTCTCAGTGTAGGAGAAGGTCTCTGTAGTTCCCTGTCCTTGCTCACAAGGCTGCCTTCTCTTACCACCTGCCGGTCCGCACACCAGTGGTTATCTCGTTACAACCAAAATAGCATTAATTCAGCTGCCCAGTGAGGGACATGCATTATTAATTTCTTGGGGTTTAGCCATACACTTCACAGTCCCTTATTAGCTGTGTGTGAGACTAATTTTGGGGGTACAAATTTGCTCTAATTCAATTTGGCTGAGAAAAACATCTTGATATGATATGCTGCAGCTGCTCAAATTTCCTCCTTGACTATCAAGTTTGTCAATTTGTCGTCTTTTCTGAAGAACTTGTTGCCTACCTTTGGTATCTCAAGTGAACTCCATGATCTCACCCTGAGGTGTTAAGAATCGCTGAGGGCTATCAGAACTTGTGTAAATTACAGCGATGCAGACAGCACGTTGAAAAATCAATAAGTAATGAAATAGTACTGCAGTGAAGTAGCCAAGAGAGCAGTGGGTGAAAAAATCCCAAGGACTCAGTTTCATTTTGTCAAAGTATAAAAGATAATGTTCTGCTGTGATGCTATAAAATCATCCCCACTGGCCAAAGAAAATTGAAATACAAAAGAGCAGAGCGGAGGTGCGGGTGCGCTTCCTCCCGGATCCTGCGTCCCCCTCCCCGTGCTGGCAGGGATCTGGGCAGGCCCTCACTCCTCCCATGAAGCTGCACATGGCTCCTCTGCCTTCGTGTGCTGTGCACTGATGTCAGCTCATGCCAAGTGTTCTTTAAGCCTCTTTCTAATTCCCAGTAATCCTCACATCTGCCCATCCAGTTATCTCGTATGGGCAAGCTGGGAAACACCAGCAGAACGTTTTCCCTGGAAACCCAGCACTCCATGGTGCCTTCCCAGGGCACTCAGGGGGACTGAGCATGGGTTTATGCCAGCCTTGAGTTTTATCTAGGAGGTCCTTCTGAGCTGTAGACAACGCATTTCTGAAATACAGTTTTCTACAGTAAAATGAATTGCTCTATTGGCATGTGAATCCACAGGACTTGGTTTTCCATGAAGGCCATGCCCTCAACTCGCTCTGTCCATTCCATGGCAATTCCTCCAGCTCCTTCCATCTCTCTGCAATGCTGGGACCGTGTGCTGGGGCTGGTGCAGCTGAGAGCCGTGCTGGCCCCACGGGCTGTGCCCTGGCTGGGCTCCTCTCCCTGGGAGCACTGCTCGCTCCAAGCAGCCAGCATTCCCTAACGGGATCAGCGTGTCCACACCGCTTGCTCAAGCAACAACATCCACAGTCACACAGAATGTCTCTAAGGCTCTTCCTCTTCTTTCATTTTGGCTGGAATTAGCCAGGCTGGGCATGAGGTGGGAATGGCCAGGCAGGCAATCTTGCTTCCCCACTAAGTCCTTAGAAAATCAGGTTCAAAAAGAGTAGTTGGCTCCAGAAGGAGAAGAAAAATACTGAACTGAAACAAATTTTCCCAAGCTGGGTGTTGCTATGAGAGTCTTTTGCTTGAATCCATAAACTATGAGCTTTTCTCAAGTGAATTCTTAAAGTTGATGAGTTTTTTCCCACTTGGATATGTAAGATAGTTAAAACGTATTTAAACAAAATGAATGACTGAAATACCACTAAATTAAATATATCTTCTAAAAGATAAACCAGCATTTTATGTGAAGAGAAAGTCCCCCCCCTTCAGCCTTTCTGGCTAATCAGCCTATTATCTTCTCTGTAGATCTGTGAAAGGAATCAGGTTTAAGAGACACTGAACTGCTCTTTGATCCCAGGGGACCAAAAAGCCAGGTTGGATAATGGTCCTGCACAGATTTTCTCTGGATGCTTTTGCCTATGTTTTCATGCTGGAAAAGTGGGTTCTGTGTTGGCTTTTGGAGGAGCCTCTGCCAGAGGCAGCCAGAGAAATACAGTCCTTGGGAAAGGAGGAGAGAAAATGGTTCCCTTAATGTGCACAAATGATCTCCTTGATAAGGATTAATGCTTGCTGGGTAAGCAGGCACGGGATTGAAAATCCTGCAGGGATGCGGGCGTGCCGCTGGCTGCGCTGGGCAGGGCGGGTGGTTGGGAGGGTGCTGGTTCCACGTCACTGGTTCCAATCACCTCCACAGACCATCAGTGCCTTTCTTTAACCTTCCATGATTTGGTTTCATTAGGGGTAACGGGGAATGAACAGCCGCTCTCGCCGCAGCCACAGTTGTCTCCAGTGAGATGGCAGCAGCTCCCGGTTTAGATATTCGGCAAACCCAGGGTGGGTTTGAGTGAAAAGAGCCCATTAACTCCAGTGACTTTGGAGAGGGCCCTTTGTTCTTTTCAAAGTTGTTATGGGTTACAGAACTCAAAAGCCTCTTTTCTTGTCCATTGGTAACACAGTGCAATGAATCGCTGTGTTTAGCGTGGACACTTTGGAGCATTCCAGATACCGCAGGACTGTTTGCAAGGAGGGAGCATGAAAATACTAAGGAGATCTCAAGGAATTTAATGGAGCAGAATCAGTAGACCTTGGAAGCAGAAGCATTTCTTTACACGTGAGTGTCCTATTGGTGTAAATCCAGAATGTTCCACAGTGCATTCTCTACAAAATCTCAGAGGAAAGGTTCATAAGCCAGGGAGGGGTGCAGCTCTTCGGCCCTCCCGCGCCGTCAGACACAGCGTGTGTTTCCAGGACACTCCCAGAAGAGCCTTTCCCGCCCTGGGGCTGGGGACTCCGGTTGGGATGCAGAGCTTCCCTGCCTTTTCCCATCACCCTGCCGAGTCATCTGCTGCCTCTGTGAACTCCAGTGAAGTCTGACCAGTATTCCTGTCCTGGTGACATAACCTGAGACATTCAGTGCTGGTGTTCCACAGCACCAACACCTGGTAGTTACACTTCCCATTCTGAAACGCTGCTTTTACCTTTGGCATAAACCACTTCAACTGGAAATTCTCAGCATCTGCTGTAAGTGCCATTTTGATCATCCACGTCTTTTTTTTTTTCCCACCAATCAAACTGTTGATTCCTTTAAAGAAAAAAAATTAGTTAGAGATACCATAGTTTGTTTATATTAAGGAATTCTACCAGATTTTTCCCCAGAAGTCTCCAGCCCAGATTTCAAATGTGACATTTGGCAGAGGCTGGATTTTGCATTAGGGATTTATCCTTGATTTACCTACACTGTAATCTTTAAAGAATGTTCCAAATCCTGCATTTCTCAGGTGTGCAGGAGGATGGGATTAGATCAAACAGGTGCCCGGGAGACTCCATTCATGGTGGGCACACTTCAGCCAGATGTTGAGGTTGTCCCTGGGTTTCAGGTCAGAGCTGGTGCCTGCTGTACCACACTGAGGTGCTTGTGGAGGGGTGAGCAGTGCTCCTGAGAATTTCTGTGGGTTTGGTGGTTCCTGTCTGGCATCTTCGCTCCATGATGGAAGCTGCAGAATAGCATTGGGTTTGGCACTTCCCCGTGGGCAGGAAGAGGCTCCAGTGTCCGTGTAGCACGGGCTCCATGGCAGCACGTGGGGTCTGTCCTGGTCTGGCCCTTTGCTGGGGAGAGAGAGGCTCGTCAGCAGCGGAGGGGAGGGGACGAGGTAAGATCATCCATCTCTGACTGTGCTCTGAAAGAGCTGGACCGTGTGGGAGCACGGCCCTTCTCCAGGATCAGAGCTGACGGGAGCAGGAGGAGCCTCAGTGGGAACTTCTGCCTCAGGGTGGGAGGAGGTGGCTGGTGCTGACCCAGCCAGGCTCCCTGCACGGCCGGGCGTGTGCTGGCCACAGCGGTGACAGGGGACATGCAGGGACGTGCAGGGACGATCAGAACGGCAAACCCCGCTGGTGACACACCATGGTGCTGCTAGCATGATCCAGAGGTTGCCCATCCAAGCCAGAGTGGCGCTGGGCAGTCCGTGGTTCCTGGGCTCTGAGTGACCCCTGCTGGGGCCAGCACGAGGGAGGAGGAGGAAGGACCAGGGGTTGAGGTGCAGGATGCTGCTGGCTGCAGGACCCCTCTTTTGTCTGCTTCAGAAGTTGGAAGGAGCACATCAGACTAAGAAAAGGAGAAGAAAGAATTATTTAATGGTTAAGATGATTGAATGCTGCCTTGGAAAACTGATTGTTTTGCCTTCCTTTGCCACCTTTTCTCCTTTGTGATGCTGGTTAATTCACTTCAACCTAACTTTTCACAGACTGTTACTAATTGGGTATTCTTCAGTTTCTTCATGGTTCATTTGAGATGCAGGGCTCTGAATTTGTACTCAACTGCTGCTGAAGACCATTTTGGACACATAAGGAGTGATCTGAGAAAACAGTTTGTAGACCCCTCTTAATTAGACATCCACAGTTAGAAGATACATTTCCTTTAATCACTATAGATCTCAGCTCTGCAGTCGGTGCAATAGAGGTAATAATAGCACCTTGGAACACAAGGGATTTGAGGAAAAGCTTACAAGGAATTTAATAACTTGGACATCAGAGCAGCATTTGAATTGTATAAAGTAAATAAAGGGAGCCATGCATTGAGCAACGAGGGGAAATTATGTGTCTGCATCAGAACTGTGGAAACGTGGGGAAAAAATAGTGTGGCCCCCAATTTATAACCTGTATCATGAGGAAGAGGGCGTCTGCATTTCTAATCTAGTTCTTTTCATGTGCCTTTCTCTGATCTGTTATTAACAGCCCATTTTAAGTGTCTCCTCATACAACATCTCCAGCCAGAGTCCTTTCCCCAAGAAACTCTTAAAACTTAATTCCTTCATGCACGTTTAAAATGGAATAAACCAAAAGGATAAACAACATTCTTTGCTAAGGTGATTCATAAGGAAATATTCAGCACCTATTCGCATTACAGTGTAATTACTCATTCTTGTCTTCCTGAGCTTCCCTCTCCATGAGCACCTCGTGTTCTATTTATACACATCTACCATTACTAATATTCTTACACACACACAAATGTAAAATTCAGTTTGGGAGATCTTCTATAGCAATCTAGAGACTTGTATTCTGTGAGTGTTTCTTCTAGTAAAATCTAATAATAATAATAAAACTTGGTGGAAAGTTAAATGTGGAGAATCGTACCTTGCAAAGCACTTTTACTGCTCAATTTGAGAGCATCCTCAAAATTTCATGTTCACAAAGCTGTTCAAGCAATAGATCAGCTAGACAAAAATAGAGGGAGCGTTTCTATTTTCAAACCAAAGGATATGACAAAATTAGCAGCTTGGGGAGCGTGCTGCTCCTGCTCCAGGCAGCTGGTTCGGGGGTGCTGCAGCAGCGGCGCTCCAGAGGCACCGGTTCCGATGTCGGGTGTCCGGTGGTGCTGGTTGGGCGTGCTGGGCTGGGCCCACGTTTGCAGAGAGCCTTTCTGGGGAGGCCCAGGCCCAGGGGCAGCTGCGACCACGGCTCAGCCCCGGCTGGGCAGAGCCATTCCCCTGCTGATGGCCGTGGCTCTCCCTGGGCCCTGCCACCCACCTACCGAGTGAACTGGAGGGGCCTGGAGAGAGATGAGAACTACATTTTCATCAGAAATAGGCTCTTTATGGTTTTGAGGACAGAAAATAAAGAAACCAAAGGAAAACAGTGTTTAAAAGCTTTCTATAGTGCTTTCTGCTTGAAGCCCTAAAATCGTGACGTGATGCCGTCAGAGCTCCTCTGAATGACTTGATGAAGGTTTTTTTTGTTTTGGTTGCTGCACTCTTGGGACTCATTGGAGTGGCAGGATTAAAATTAATTAGAGGCTGTTTGGAGGGGGCTTTGGAAGATGGCCTGGGGCTATACTTCAGTCTGGTTGTTAGAAGCAATATCATCACCGCCTCCTCTCCCAGTGAACAGACCTGCGCTGGGGCGGCTGCGGGGAGCCACAGAACATCCAACGCAGACATCAGAGCAAAGACTTCCTCCCAAAGAGATTACTTACCACAAAACCAGTGGATCTACCTGCTGACAACCCTAGAAATATGTCTTGTTTCATTTTATGGTTTCTTAAAGAGGCTGCTTTATGAAGCTCTCCAGAATCTTGATGAAATATCCATGCGAGGATGCTCATTTTCCTTCCTTCTTACCATGAATTATGTTGATTAGTGTGGCTGGGAAGAGATGGGAATGCTCAGTTCCAGCAGCTGGAGTTTGGTTTCGTTTGCTGTGTTTTGCAAAGAATAGACAGCCAAAGCCACCAGTGACAAAAGTGGACAAATAATAATTTCAAACCAGTTATCAGCCTAACTTTGAGTTTTCCTCATTTTGGAGGGTCAGTTGCAGAACAGGTGAAATGCTGCATCTCAAAATTTGTGTCAAGTTTTCAGATGGTTTGTGCATTTGTAGACTCACAGATAACCCTTTATACCCAATCCCTCTGTACAGGAGGTTAATGCTTACCTGGTCTGGATTCCTACACAGGCAGATTTAGTAGAAGCAAGAATTGAAACTTTTAGGATGGATTTTAACTTGTAGTCAAGTCCTGTTGACGTTGCAAGAACTGCCATGTCATACCCAGCTGCTGACTCTGCATTAACATGGCTCAGAGTAAGGTGAGATGATACCTGGCTTCCTATGGTGCAAATTAGTAGAAGTAGCTGAAAATTGTCACTATTGATACTTAACAGTGGTAATAATTTTTAAAAACTGGTGAACTAATCCTTCTAGAAGTACAGCCAAAAGTAATTTGGTTTCTCCAACTCTCACATTTTTTTTCTGATTTCCTTTTCCATCCCAGTAATATGTACTGATCAAAAGGGTTTCAATATGCAGGAAGAACTAGGGCCTTTACCGTGATTTTTTCTACTCAATAGCCAGTGTGCTTTGGAAGAAAATAAACAAATTCACACAAGGTAACATCATTTGGTGCCACTGTTCGCTCTTTTTAATGAGTCATTCCACAATGGGCATTATTTTTCTCAGGAAGAGCTGTATCTTCACAGCATTCTCAGAGTTTCAACACTGACTTAGAAATATGTATTTTTTCATATTTCAGGAGCAGTAATTGTGTTGTTTTCTCTCAGCATCTTAGGATAACTACAGTATAGGTGAATATTTAGTGCTAAAAATACAAAATAACGAACCAGATAAGCTTCCAGAAGCCGGACTCATTATCCTCAGGTTGTGATTAATGAGTCCTTAATCAAAAACTTAGTAAAAATATCAATATACAATATAAGAACAAGCAGCAAATGCTATTTAAAAATTATAAGCCTTGTGACTTCCGTTAGGATTTACAGGTTTTCTGCCTCAACATGCTAAAGCTGTGTATGGCAGTGTTCAAAGTTGAGTGTTCCTGGGATCACGATGGCAAAACTTAATCAATTCCCACTTTAGACTCCAAGGGAGTTTGGTGTGAGTGACACTGGGGCAGCAGCATCTGTGGAGATGAGCTACTCTGGGAATTATGAGTACAATAAATAGTGTCTCCTAAAATTTCCCAAACCAACAAGTACTTGTTTAGGAGTATAAAGCACATCATTCCGAGCTGCAGCACCCCACACTTGATCCTGGAAAGAAACAGAGACGTCTTCGGAGTCTTGGTTGAGGAGTAATTCCCATCTTCCCTGGATGTGCCCGTGGAGCAGTGAAGTGCACGAGGGGACACCAGTGGTCATTCGTGCAGTTGTTTTCCTTACCCAGGTTTCAGGCAGGAGGAGATCTGAGCTGGACTGGAACCACAGCAGAGCCCTTCCAGCCAGAGCCCTTCCTCCTCCCTATCTCCCCTGTTCCTCTTGCACACTCGGAGCAAGCAGAATTCATTATCTCATCTCAGCACTGCAGCTTTCTAAGTTCAATGTCAATAGCGAGTTAGGAAAGGGCAGGCAGGTCAGGGATTAGGACTCCGAACTGTCCTTGACGTTTCTCTGTAGGATGATCTGCTGTTTGCATCAGCCAAGGGAAAAAAAATTCCGTCTCCTCTATCCTGGGAATGATCAGTATGGGAAAATGTCAGTTTAGGGGCTGACAGAGCTCTGATAAGAATGAGATAGAAATGGCAGGGAGTGAAGAAACAGAGAGGGGCAGAGGTACAAATACCGTCATTCTAAGTTTAAAATTTCATTTTTAAGTGTATTTGCGAGTGCACATTCTGTCTTCTTCCAGCGTTTCAGCCCATGGGCTTCTTTTTCAAGCAGTTTCATTTTAAGGAAGTCTGAATCTATTTTTATTTGATTGGATTTTACAAGTTCTGGAAAGGTCATCCTGCCTGGCCTGGAAGCTGCAAATACATTCACTCCCACAGAATTACTTATACGCACGAAAATAGTTTCCACTTTCAAAAGTATCCATACGTTCTTGGAGTTACCAGCTTGGTCCGAATTCTCAGGCTTAGAACGGGGGAAACAAAGTGTTTAGATGAAAATGTTTTTGCAGTGTGACGACCTCTGAACACAAATTAAATAAAAAATCACTGTGCTAGGAATGATTTGGGTTTTTTCACATTTCCATGCCCTTATTATAAATTTGATTAATTTGGAGAAAAAACCTTATCATATTATTCTCAGTGGGTTCAGTGTGTGGTCCAAAAAATGCCATCCAGGTAGGCACTGAGGTCTGTGCACAGGCACCCCCAGATCTGCAGGGATTGTCAAACATCACCTGAGCTCGTGCTCTCACAGAGCCATTTCAGATCAGGTCTGGCCTGCTGAGGGAACGTGTGGTGTAAAGGCAGAAAATAAAACCCAGGGAATCATAGAATAATTTAGGCTGGAAGAGCCCTCTGGGGAACATCTGGGCCAGGCCCCTGCTCGAGGCAATTACAAATAGATCGAGTTGCTCAAGGACTTGTCCAGTTGAGTTTCTGCTCCGTGCAAACAGACTCAACACAAACCCCCTCCTGTATCTCTCTGCTGCTGTGTTGTCTGAGATGGACAATGTAAGAAACCTTTTCTGCTGATGGCAAGCACCAAGTAAAACATCTTTACTGTCACCTCAAGTCTTCCTGGGGGAAGCTAATTAAACAGATAAAAATATTCATAAGATACATTAAATATTACCACACCCCCCATATTAGTTACAGAAATAACTGCATGTGACTGTAAAATGAAAATAACAAAATGCAAGTGAAAAGAAAAGATCTTCTTTGGATGGTTCCAGCTCTGTGCACAAGTCCAAAGAAACATGAAAGTCCTTGTGTGTCTACCTACACTTCCTGAGGCTGCTGGAATTCTGTGTAACCCTTTCTCAAAGCAGAGTAAAACCAGAAATTAACTGTAATTAATGCCACACACTTTCTCTTGGTCTCCTTGGTCCACATTCCTGGTTCTGCTCAGATGTTTTCTACCTGGAGTCTATAATTTTAATCAAGCTGTATCTTTTTTGAGGCATTGTCTTGCACTGACATCATCGTACTTCGGGCACTTGAAGGCAGACAGGAGTTCTCTGGGTTTGTGCCTCCTTCCCTGGCTGGTTCCTGCCTGGTTTTCCCAGCCAGGGTCACGCTCTGGCTCTCGGTGGCCCTTTGGGCGAGCGGGTGACGGGTCACTGAGCTCCCATGCACAGGGGGTGGCATCTCTGCAGCCGTGGCACAAAGACTTTTCACCAACCTTCTACCCAGGAGCCAGCGCCTCAGGAACACCTGGATCTCTGAGGAACCTTTTCCAGAACACAAGGGCCATCAGGTCGTGCCTAGATGCCCGCAGCCATACGAGGATACACATCTTCCCAATAACCTTGGGTATCACAATTATGGTCTGTATTGCTTTTAGGCCCCTAGAACATTGCATGTAATTAGAAATGAGTGGTTTCTTCTGGGCCATGATGACTGGGAGTGACCAGGATCTGTGCTGGTGGAGGTGGATATAAATTTGCCAGCAAGTCTTTTTAATGGCATATTAAAAATTAAAGATACCAAATTTACAGAGTATGCGAATTCAGCAAATTCTTCAGCATTCTACTGCAGGTGTGTTTCAGAGCAGAGACAGGCAGGAAGGACTCTGTAAGGATTGTTGCTGTTGCTGCTGCCCAGCCCAGGCTCCAGAAACATGGAGGAAGAAATATTATTTCCAAGCATTTTAACTTACTGCCTGAGAGAAAACGAGTGTCAGTGGCTGTGTGCTGTGCCAGCCCTTCCTCAAAGCTGGGGAGTTAAAGTGCTTGGAAATGACAGGTCTGTCACCCTGCAACCCTGGCTGGAGCAAGAGTTCAGTGCCATCCCCAGCCCAGGCCTGTCCTCCCCACTGCTCATCCGGCCTTGGTCTGTGCCTGCACTGAGTCCCTGGGCGACCTTTGCTTCATCTCCTTTTCCTTTCAAACCTCACCTTGGACCTCACCTGCTTCCCTCCAAACGCGATACTCCGGCTTCCCCCAGCGACTCTGCCAGGACTGCCTGGCTCCCAGAGCAGGCTTTAGTGCATGGAAAGCTATTAAAGACATTAGAATTATTTCTTACAAACTTTTAGGCGTAAAAGATGCCACTGTGCAGTGGGGACCGAACCCCATCGTGTCCACCCGTGATCCTGCATCTCCCGTCAGGGCAAGGGTCATGCATGAGGAATGGCATTTGGCTCTTGGTGGATGAATTTCTCCTTGCATCCTTGCCTTTCTTTCCGCTCTGTACACAATTCAAGCCCCAAAGCAAATGAACCTCCTGTACATTTCCAACCCAGGCCCCCCGAGGTTTTACAAGGTGCTCAGCCCCAGCGCGGTGCTGCTGGAGTGGGGGGCCCATCGGGGTCAGTCTGCTGAACAGGAGTCAGACAGAAGTCTCCTGGGATGGTGTCTAAGATTCCTATTAGGATCTTCTCTGTCTGGGAATATTTCAGCCTAGGGAGGGAAGCAGCAATGCTCTTTGGGACACTCTCTAGTGTAAGGTCCATCAAAGGGAAAACAGACATAATGGTGCTGGGACAGGGAACGGGAACTTCAAACCCTTCCTTAAATGTCAGTGAGGAACCTATCATCTGGGTGTAGCCTGTGTGGAAAAATGAAATAATCTGCAAACAGCCTGGATAAAGGGTAAAAATGTTAAAAATACACTTAATGTGATAAAATAAGAGTGGGTGCTGCAAGCCGTGGCATGCTTTGGCTTTCAGGAAGCACAGCCCTGAAGAAGTACAAAAGGCCTTTAGTTTGAGGTAATGAGGTGCATCTAATTATATTTAAGAAAGAACATCAAGAACTGCTTAAGAATACACTACCCACCCTTTTCTTTTCACCAGGGCTAGGCAGAATCCCAATCCTGAGACACCACTATTTTATAAAGGGTGAGGATTTCAGAGAACATCGCAGAAAACAAGGTTATTTTCCCATAACTGTGGGAAAAAAAATGGCAAAGTCTTTCTTGTCTGTTCTCTTCTTCCTCTCAATAACTCCCATTAGGGGAGGGGAAAAAAAAAGCCCACAACAAAAAACAAGCAGGCCAAAATAAGCCTGGCCGTCATGAGAAATGAAGGCTGTCAGAGTGACATCTGACACCGGCGGGCCACAGCTGAAGAACAAGGGAAAAGTTTTCGGACGACTGTCACTGACCCATAGTCCCTCGCTCCTAACCTTGCTCTCCAACATATGTTTCTCATTTCCTTGCTTATAGCTGGCCCAAGCTAATGATATGTGTTTTGGCAGTCCTCCCGTGCTTGGCATAGTGCCTGCCTTGTTCTCATTGTCTCCGCTACTTACAGAAACCCCTTTCTCCGTCTTTCTCTCTCTCTCAGAAAATCAGCTTTGTACAACTCCAAGTATGCAAAGCAGCTCTTGCTGCCCGAGCTACCATCTCCCAGCTCCTCCGCCCGTGTCCCCAGCCCTGCACCACCGGCCAGACTCGCCGGTAGAAACACGGGGAGACTGCCACGGACAGGACTCGAGCTGGGTGGAAACAGTGGAAAATCAAACATATTGGCCCATTTGAGCCTTGCTAAAAATACGGAGAGCAGAGCTATTCTGAGGGACGATGGCATGGGAAAGCTCTGCCTGGAATCCTGGGTCCCTCCGAGCAGACAGGGCTGTCAGACAGACGTGGGAAGGGGAACTCAGTCCAGCCCCAGGGGCAGAGGGCACCGCTGCCGGGACGGCACTGACCAGGGCTGGGTGCTGCCGGGACGGCTCGTGTGCTGTCTGCGACCAGAAACGGTGTGCACACGGACACAGCACACGTCCTGCAGGGGCCCAGGGCAGCCACTGGCTTCTGTGGGATGGGGACCACAGCTGGCAGCGAGTTCGGGTTGTGCCTGCATCCCGCGCCTCGGAGCGCTGCTGGTTCGGGGGCGCGGGACGGCGCTGGGGGTGAGGATACACACACACGGATATTTGCTTTGTGTTGGCATGAGGGACTGTGTCCTCTGGATCCAAACAAAAGGCCACTACTTCTTCATGAGGTGCAAGCCTCCCAAAATGCCACAGCAGACGGAACAAGTGGCAGCAGTGAGCAGCAGCTCCAGGCTACAGACCAGCTCTGTCCCAAAGGTGTTTGATGAATCTAACTAATTTCTTCTCATAACCTTCCCCATACCAAAAAATACAATTTATGTGTTTGTCTGGGCAGTCTTTTGGCCACTCTGACTAAGAGCACAGGTTTTTAGAAACTGCAATTTCTTCTTTCTAGATACGGGAATATATGGTTATATTATATACATTTACTTATCAAAGGCTCCGTCACCTGTTTGTCCTCTGTATATGTATCTTTTATATATAATATTCTCAGTCAGTGTGCAAACTAACTTTATGTTGTGCTAGCAGAGGCAGGGTAGTGATGGTGACGTAAAAGCCAGTGTGTCGTGCTCAGTTACATCAGTGTACAGCAGGCGTTCTCTAGGATTTTGCATGCAATGTGATGGTTCTTAGGCTATTACCACTGTTTTTATATCCAGGGCAGGGTGAAGGACTCACACTGATAAATCATCAAGAATTAATCCCTGGCAAGAAGAAAGCCATGCCAAGTCAGTTAACTCCAGCCACTCCTCTGTGTTTGGTGCAAAATATTTATGTTCATTTTTGAAAGAGGGAACAGCAGAATTTCAGCAGTGAACTCATCCTCAGCATGATGAAAAGTGAAACTTAAATTTTTCCTTCTTTCCTCCTCTCTTTTCTGACACTGTCATCCACTTTAGTGCCTGCTCTTTTAGAGCCTGGTGCCGTGTCACCGAAGTTAATGGGAGATTTTCCATGCGCATTGTCTGGGAGCAGGAGCAGGCCATTACCAGGGCTCGTCACCCCCGCACCACATTCAGCTGTTTCCTCTTTGTTCCTGCTCCTTGTAGCAAGGTCACTGCTGAACACTTTTCATTCTTCCCTGCTCTCTCCACAGACACCGCTTCTCACACGGGAACTTTACTGGCGCTCTGTGATCTCGGGCACTGACTGCAGCGACCCCCTGTTTCTGTCCTTCCTGGTTATTGGGGTGTGATTTGAGTGAGAAGGGACCTTTGCAGGTCACCTTGTCCAAGCCCCCGCTGAAAGCAAGGCCAGCAGAAATGAAGCTGCCGAGGGCCCTCTCCAGTCGGGTGTTAAAACCTCAGCAGCCTCTCTGGGCCCCTGTACCACGTTTTGACTGATTTCACAGAAGATTTGTTCGTGTGTCACCCCTGACTGCACAGCCCACCAGGACCCGCCTCCATCCTCTTGTGCCATTGCTGCACAGCCCCTGTTCCCCAGGCAGGCCCTCTGGTCCCCTCCAACCTGCCTGGAGCTCCTGAAGCCTCTCCGAGTCTCCATGGGCTCCATCTGCCAGCATCACGGGCCAGGGAGCCAGCTGGGGCCAGCAGGGACCTTGTCCTGTGCCCCACGGGTCCCATGAGCAGCATTCCCGAGGCTCTGGGGTGTCATACAGTCCAAGGGCCAGGAGTTCTCTGGCTGTCTCGGAGTGATCCCAAAGCCAGCTTCCCTGGACAGCCACGCCAGTTGATTCCCCTGTGGGACCTGAAGCACCTCTGCATTCTGTCCTTCTTCATTCTGTCCTTATCTCCCCAGTAAATCTCTGAGCATAAATCCAGAGCCCCTCGTCAGGTTTTAGGGCTGCTTCTTTAGAGGTTCTGGAGGATACAGAGAGAGGAAATTTGCGTTTTGGAGACCTGTGAGTTCTACGAACTGGCATGAAAATAAGAAAGAAGCACCAAGATCTTTTTAAGGCACATAATGAGAGAAAAGGGCAGGAAGATTTGCAGGGAAATTGTCTCTCAGAGCAATTCATGGGTTATTAGTGGCTGGTGAGTTTTCTGGGCCAGGCTTGGCCAGGTGTGTGTGCAGGGCACTTCTCCTGGCCCGGGGAGGCTGGGCAGGTGCCTCAGGGGCACCAGGGGCTCCGGCGCAGGGCGGGAGGGCTGGTGTTTCAATGGTTAAAATATCACCACATTTGGCTGTCTTGGGTTTCTCATAAACATTCAGCAAAGCACTTTCATTCAATCACACATATTAACTACTTAAGTTCTCCTCTCCAAGGATGTGGATTGTTATTTTATGCCAAATGTGCTGTAATTAAGTTTGACATAAGCACATGGATTAAATATGTGGTTTGGTGGGCAAATGGGAGATGGCTTTTCCTTCTGGCCATATGGAGGATGCAGCCACATGATGTGAGGCGGAGGGGAAGGATTCTTTACTCTTTATTTTATTTGGTGGTGTTTCTTTTATTAAAATTGCTCAGATTAATCAGCCAGTACCAAGAACATCAGTGTTGGTTTAACCGCTTCAGGAGGAAGGGAACACCAAGGGTTACCCTGGCTTTCTCCACGCACTCCCTGTGAAATACAAGGATATACGCATGTCTGCATACAGAGATATGTTAGGGATATACTGGATAATAATGGATTGTTTGTGAATTGTCAGTGAAGCTTTTCCCGGGTCTGACCACGTGACTGGTTTTAGTTGTCCAGCCCCAGTGAGAACACCGTGCCTTGCAGTGGTGTAACATTGGTGTGCACTTGCAAGTTACGGTTTGCAATGACAGAGACCTCACTTGACGGCCTTGACACCATCATCGTTATTATTATTATGATTATTATCCCTACATCCTACTTTAATGTCAGTAGCATCTACACCAGGACATAGTTGTCATGGTGCTTGCCACTGAGCTCATGAGAAAACTTGACATTTATTCCATAAATTATACTGTCTAGTTTAAGGCCAAATTAAACTGATGATAGAAAAAAACACGGAGGTAAGGAAATGAGGAAGAAGAAGATCACATCCTCATGATCAGTGTGCACAGGAAATGATCATTTCAAATTAAATACCATTATAAATGCCATAGGAAAACAAACTTTCCATATTCTTTTACACATCCCTCCTCTCCTATGAAAGGTGGCTGTAGAGTCAGTTGTTATTTGTATATTAATTTATTGAATATTTATTTCTTTTCCCAATTCTCTATATTTCAGCAGCTTTGCTGTCATTTCAGTTCCTGAATTCTGCTATCTGATGTAACATCTTGTACCTCTTTGTTTAGAAACTGACCTTTTGGTCAGCAGACCAAAGCTATTCACAATTTTGTGTGTCCATCATTAAATGCTGCAAAGGGACCTGATGTTCAGGCAGTTGGTGTTACCTGGTGGCTCAAACTGCTGTGCCTTAGACAAGGACCCAGATGGATGCTGGACACCTGCAGGGGAGCACTGCAGTCCTTCATTTGCGAGAGATAACGAGATTCTTGGCCATGCACCAAACGGGCATCACCAAGTGGATGAGCCCCTTGCAAGGCTCTCAGTGGTGGTTTGGTTCTGGTGAGTGAATCTGAGAAAGAAAACTGTGCAGAGTTCAGGGAAGAGTTACAGCAGGGGTTGGTGGTCTGGAAAATGGACTTTGCATTGAAAAACCAGAGAAACCTAATTTAGGTTTTATCCAATGGAACTCATGAACTGTTAGGACAAGTTCTTTAGGAAGATGAAGGAATCTATGTCCCTTTGCATTTATAGTTGAAGATTGGGTGATATCCAATGATATCCTTCTCCGCAGGTTCAGCTTCTCCACCTTGCAGCATTCAATCCCGATGCTGTTGCTTGTTTGTTTGAACAAGCTCTGTGATTCCCTACAAATGAAAGTACCCTGTTCAGGTGATAAGGATATTGCCATTTTCTAACGGGCTGAGTCCTGAGGTAATGGACAAGCGTTTCTGTAAGATCTGAGTGAGCCATCGCTCTTTGCCTGGCCTTCCCGGGCATTTTCTGTCAGACCTCCCCTTGTTCACATGTCATGGGCAAAGACCATCCCATGAAGTGTTTGGTTTTCCAGTTCTGAGCGAAGGGCTGGAAGCTTTTCTCCTAGCTCTCCTTTGGGAAATCAGGGCTTGTCACACGTTTACAACATTGCCATAAGTGAGATTTGGTGATCTGAGAGTCCACAGTGAAAGCTGCTGAGAAAATTAAAACTAACAATTACTTCCAGTGCAGTACCATCAACGTGAAGCGCATCTCCATCCTTCATCTCTTCGCTGGCACATGGCCAGTGTTACCTTCCATTGCACACTCAGGTCAGTCCTGTGTACTTCCAAAAGACCTGCAACCAAAGTTCCTCCCAAGCCTTGCAGAGGCTTTCCCATTTCTCAAAGACATATTAAGGATTAGCCAGAAGCCTTTGAGGAGTTTCCAAATGATTCTTTTAAAATTATTATATACAAGTGTTCAGAGTTGGTGATTTAAAAATCTTTCTATTTAACAGATGCTACTTAACCTACACCTTTACTGTTGTATGACCTTGATTATATATTTACATCAACCACTTTGATTACAAATGTGCACCAGGAATGTTTTACTCCACAGTTATTGACATTTTTCCCTTCTCTGTTTAGTAACGGTTAATTATTGCACATAATAATCAATTATTTGAATTTATCGTATCAAAGGTGAACTTCAGAACTCTCAGGTTTATTGTTTGTGAGGGTTCTGTGGGTAGTGCTTGATACAGCTGGCTCTCCTTATAAGTTGTTCACACCCGTCAGCTTTGGCTCATACTGATGATCACAGATGTTTCCTTGTTTAATTTGTTGTACTTTGATTCCTGTTTTTTATAGCTGCTTTCATATCCTCTTTTAGAAGAGACGTACAAACTTCCTTGTGAAGAGAAATTTGCAGCTTTTGGGGCACCAAGTGAATTGCCCTTAGAACTTGGCTGGTTTTCACAGGGAGTTTTCAGCTTATTTGTTCTGTTCCACACAGGTGTCATTAGGGTTGGGAGATTTACTCTTTTCAAACACATGGGAATAGCACTGTGTGGTTTTCTTAAGGAATATAACCAGTCTTGTCTCTTTGCGCGTTTAATCCACCCAGGGTTTGCTTGGTAGGATGAGGGGCTGATGCTTCATGGCCCCATTGTGGCAGTGGACACAGCACAAGTCACCTCCATTTCTCAGTGGCCTTCCACCCTCTCCCTTTGGGGCTTTTTGTTTCCTTTTTTTTCTACTGGAAATGGCTGAAAGCAAAACCCAGACATTCAACCATGACAGTGTAAAACCAGCTCCTGTGCTCTATGAATACCCAATGGCTTCTGGACATTTACCTTGAGAATCCTGGTTAAACCTCCAGAAACACTTCCCTGCAGCTGGCAAAGGCAGGCTGGAGAAAGGCTCCTGAGTGGAGCTCCTCTGTGGAGGATTTGTCCTGGGCAGCTGAACCCGGGCTGGTGGCCCAGGCTGGACACGGCAGCTCCGAGGGCACAGGGCCGGGGGTGGACAGGAGCCATGTGCCGGGGTCAGAGCCAGCAGTGCCAGAGCCCTGCCCCAGGTCCCACTGCTCCGACACATATTTTGTTGGAACTGGGTGAGGAGAGAGTTGGTGTGTTGCTCCAGCACAGCCCCGTGCCTGCGGGTGTTGGCTGAAACGTCGCTGTCAGCCCTCAGAAGGGATTTTGGCTGCATGCATGGCTTGGTGCAGGGTGGAACTGGAGGATTGGTGCAGGGTGGAACTCAGCATTACACAGTTGGTACCACGTGCCCCCAGTGATGAGCAGCCTGAGCCCCTGTGAGCCTGGCCCAGGGCCTGTCCCCTGTCCTGCCTTGGGGCCACGCAGGTGCTGCAGCTGCTGGGCAGCATCCTTTGGGTTTGGTCCATCTGAACCGACCCAAAGGTCACCCGGAGTTTGTGGGTGGCTCGTGCCCACTGTGGCTGTTCCTGGGAGAGGAGAACCCATGGGTAGGCACCATGCTCTGATTTCCTGTGTGATGTCAGTGTCACCTCTGTGAGAGGTGGAGCAGTCAGAGGTATCTCAGGACTTCTCATGCTTGTGCATCTCATCTTTATCTCCTCAGACCTATGCTGAAGTTCTCTTAAAGAAAAGACAGACTTGGGGTTTATTTTCTTTAACTTTTTTTTAAGTTTCCACTGGCACTGAGGCGAATGTGCTGGCTCGTGCAGAGGGACCTGCTGGGGGTGTCACGGGATCGTTTCAGGTCGCTCACTCAGGACACAGACCTACAGGGCTGTTCTGGTAGAGACCAGGACAGACTCACTCTTACAGGAGGTGTGGTTTCAGAACCCCAACAACTAACATCAGCTCCAGCACTACTGACTGCTGGCACTTTGCTTTGTGTGATATAAAACAGGGTCATTTCCAGCTCTTAAATATCGAAAAACTATTGAAAACCTCCTCTGTTTGCTTACTGGTCAATGTTTAATCATAGGTAAATATTCCACATAAAAACAACAGGTTATCATTACAGTTTAGCAAACTGGCTGCTTTAGGCAGAGAGGTGGGATTGTGTTCAGGTTTGTGGCACACACGTACGGGCAAAGGGACCCGAGACGGCAGAAGTGGCACGTGTCCTGTGGGGTTGCTGTTGCGGTGGGTTTGTCGCCGTTGGCACAGGTGTTGGTGATGAGCTGTGGCACCAGGCGGGTGAGAACCTGGCCCTCAGCTCGCCTGAGCCCCAGGGCTGGTGTGAGCACTGGGGAAGTGCTGAAAGAGGAACAGGAAACAGATGGGAGATGAGATTTCTTAGAATGCCGCACATTTCTGCGAGTTTCCAGCGCAGTCCCACACCTGGGAGAGGCAGGGCAGCCCTGCGCCGGTGTCCTTACACAGGGCTGCAAGGGCAGAGCCACCACAGAGACACAGCCAATTCCCAGGTGACAAAGTCAACACAAGAAGCATTTTCCTACTCCTCTGGGGTTTCGGAAAAAAAAAAAGGAGAGGGGAGGAGGAGAGGACAGGACGAGATGGTCCGTGCTGGCCGGGGAATAGCCCTGGGAGCAGCGGGGACACGGCTGGGGACACGGGTGGGGACACTGCTGGGGACACGGGTGGGCACACTGCTGGGGACACTGCTGGGGACACGGGTGGGGCCACCCTGGCCTCGGGGAAGCTGCTCCCCAGCCCCGACGCACTGCCACAGGTTTTTCTCGGGCGCGATTGTGTTGGCAGTTTTATTTATATTTTCCTTCAGAGTGGAGCTGAGCTCTTTAACCACGAAGGGAAATTTAATCTTTTTGCTGATAAGACGGTAAAATACTGCAATCCGGCTGACCTCCTGAAACCAGATCCAAACAGGCGTGCTGTCCAAAAATCCGAGACACCCCTCCCCCGGCCCAGGAGCGCATTTCCCCGGTGACCTCGGGCAGCCCGTGGCCAGCCCGGATCCTTTGAACGCGTCCCGGGGCGCGGCGATTAGAGGCGCTTTGATTGCCCGGCTCGGGGTCGGGGCTGCCGGCCTCCTCCGGGCTCCGCTCCGCGCGGCTTGGAGGCAAAGCTCCTTCCTCCCCCGCCGGCCCCCTTTCATTTTCCTACAGCGTATTAAACCTCAAGACGTAGTTAACACTAATCCTGATTTATTTAGGATTTATCTGCATTATTAATTCCAGTCATGTTGTGAAAAAGTACCAAGGGTTCCAGTTTGTATGTAAACTTGTGCCGTTTTGCAGAGAGGTTTATTTCAATCTTCTCCTTGAAGGGATATTTTAGCCAAAATTTCAGACCTTCCCCTTTTTAAAACACTTCAGATGGAAGCTAGCCATAATAATTTGGTTTATTGTTATTTTTTTCCCCCAGTAAATACCCTCTTGGACTATTTTATGCATTAATCTGGATTTGATGTGGATTTAAACATTTACAATGCAAAATAATTTGGGTTAAAAATAATCCCCCTTGATAAAGCTAAAAAACCCCCCCAACTGTCACCATCTCTGACAGCCAGACATCGGCGATTCTTGAATATGCAAATGAAGGTGAGGAGAAGCCTGAGAGCAGGAACGACCGTGGCTTCTTTTGATGGCCAGTCAATCAAACATCTCGACCCACGAAGGTTCTGGATCTTGAGCTGCCTGGGCTCGCTCCCCGTGCTCAGTCTCTCTGCCCGCAGATCTCGGTGCTCAGGCTGTGTCTCCACCCTGTCCCCAGGCTGGGGTTCTGCAGGAGGAGAATATTCCTGCGGGATCTTGTGTCCCGTGGTGGGCAGCACCCACCCTAAATGTCTAATTCAGGCCCTTCGTTGGAAGTGGTGCCAGGCCACATTTTGCTGGTTCTCCTCTCCGAGGCCGTAGTGGTGCTGCTCCTCACCTGCCTCGTCACAGATACTGCCAACCAGATTGCCAGACCTAGAGGGAACAATATTCCAGGGTATTTATTTGTTTCCTGAGTAGACACTTGGGACGCTGGCATCTCTTGATGATCTCTGTGTGCAGGAACAACTGAATAGCTTCCTGGGAGAAAAATCCCCTGAGGACTTCTGAAAAGTGGGACATCCTTGTAGTTCAGAAAGTCCTTTCATCTGAAGTTGTTGGTGACAGCAGCACTGTCTGCTCCCTGATTCCATACTCCCTGCAGGACTGTTACTAGTCCCTGTTGATGACAGGACATTGCCTAGATGGTCCTTTAATTTAATTTATCTTCTTATAATCTCTTAACTAATGTGGAAATGGGATGTATATGGTTTGGTTACAGTCTTTTTCCAGTACAGCGGAAATCCATAAGGAATATCCCCTCATTACACCTTTGTAGTCTCCACCACAGTACCTGAACCAGAGGGGTTTGGCACTGAAAGGGCAGAAAAATCTCCCAACTCTTCCTTGCAGTCATGTCTTGAATTAGGTGCATGCTATGGCCTGGGACAGATCAAAACCTGTACATTTACCAAAATTCTCGTGTTTCTGTTATCCTGAATCCTGGCAATGTCTCTCACTTCCTGGCTTTGTAATTTCTCTTGGGTTTTAAAGTGATTTCCAACAGTTCCATGGCAGAAGGCACCATCTGTAACCCAGGATTCCCTCGCCCTTGGTCCAGACAGTGGGTGCTCATGCCAGGGCCTTTGGGTGTGGGGAGGTGAGGCCATTGTGGGGTCACCAGGGGTTCCTGCTCAGGCTGGGAAGGGCAGCCCAGAGCTGGTCCCAGCCAACAGCGCCTGGCTGGCACAGGGGGCTGAGCCTGCAGACCTGGGGTTCATCCTGGGGGATTCATCCCTGGGGAAAGCCCAGCTCCATGGGGCCCTTGAGCCAGCTCTCCAGCTGATATCAGCCACTTCCATCACCTCCTGGGCTGTCAGTTTTCCAGTAGAGCCAACATCCCTGGCCCCGGGGAGTGGCTGGCAGCGAGAGCGGGGCATTGTCTCTTCCCTTCGGCAATTTGAGGACAGTGTTGGCTCACACTCTGCTAGCAGGCAGACACTGACCCCTGACCCTGGCACTGACCCTGGCCCTGAGCAGCCGGTGGGTGGACACGAGGGGTTAAGGTGGGCCAGTGCAGTTCCCAGCACAGGGCTGGGCAGGGCTGTCCAGCAGGCCGGTGGCTGGGCAGCTCTCTCGATGCCCAGCGCTGGACACGCTGATGTGGAAGCCAGGACTCAGCTGCAGGCTGGGAAGGGGAGGCACTGGGCAGAGCAGAGCTCTCAGCAGGCAGTTGCTGCACATTTCGGAATGCCCCAGTGGAGATCAGGAGTGTCCATCTGGGGGCTGGGTGCAGGATTTTGGCGGAGGATTACGGCACACTCCAGGCCCAGGCTCAAACGTGCTGAACAGCGCTGCGAGACGCTGCAGGGACACTGGCCCATCGCTTTTCTCTGGGACCAGGTGCCTGTGCTGTGTCCACACCAGCCAGCCTGAACACTCCCTGTTGTGGGAACATCCCTGTTCCCTAGCGGGCTTCACTCCAGGCAGGTGCAGACCCCCTGCCACAGGACACCCCAGCGATGACCTCCTAGAAGTCTAAAAAGCCTGGAAAAGGTAACCCTGTTCCACCCAAGTTCCACCCAAACCGGGCTGACTCGAACTTCCAGTCACTTATCGGAGCTTTTCCCTGATGAAGACTTAAAGGCCTCCCAGTCAATAAACACATTAGCTCACTAAACATGGGGATGCCTTTTCTTCTCTGGATTAACCCTTTGGGAGCTGGGGCTTCCATTGGATTTGTTAGGATATTGATCGCAGATCATGTTTGCCTTTCAAACTCTGTTTCTGCTTTGGACTTGGCAGATAGTTCCAGTGCTGAAACCAAGCAGCAAATTCAGTGCAGCCACACAGAGAAGGAGCTTTGGGAACCCCCCACGCTGGGCTGCTCCAGGGCAGAGACCCCTTCTGGAGCCCCCCAGGCAACCACTCACCTCACCAAGAGTGACTTGTTCTCATAGGGAACTGCTAATTGAGCAAATACTGAAATGTTAAACAATATGTCTATTTTCAGTATTAGCAAAAATTGTATTAAATTAAAACACACTTTAGCCTAATTTAGCTCTTCTTCCCCTACTGAACATCACAGGCCCTTGCAGTAAGTGTCTGTAACTGTGCATGGAATGGAAAAGGTGCCCAGCTGAGCCAGCCTCAGTGCTCTGCGTAAGAACACATTAAAGGAGCTCTTAGAGAATGATTTAGAAGAAACTTTGCAAAATGGAAAGGTCATATTTTATGACCCTGCTGACCCAAATGGATGCAAAAATATCAGAATTAGTGACCTAGAAGAAAGCAGATCTGGCTTTTTAACACGTGTGGTAACTTTATCCTCTCATTCCCAGTTGCCTGAGAATCTGGAGTAAAATGTCGCTGGTTTTGGTTAAGGCTCTTGCCTGTCACACCTCTCATGTGTGTCAGAGTCCTCTTTTACACACTCTCTTAAAAATGCAGCTGCACCTGCCTGGCTCAGAACTGGGCAAAGCAGGTGTCGAGTTCCCTTTAATCTGGACCATATTCTCAGGTTTTTGAGCTCCTGGTAAATCCTCCTCTTGTATAACTTTGCTGTTCCCGTGCAGATACTACCTTCTCCTGCCACTCTAAAAAGTTATATCAAGTCTACATGCTTTGGTTTTAGAGCTGTCTGTTAGACTTGCTAAGATCTTTTCTTTTTTTCCATCTAGTTGAGGATTTCATAGTTTTTCCTCTTTTTATACTTTTTTTGAAGAAGGATTTTTCAAAATTCTGCTGTGGACTGCATGTGAGCCATGCCTTTCCCAGACTGCCGTACAAAGATAATCCTCTCACTGTACAATATCTAACTTTATCCTCTTTCTAGGCATTAAATTTAATAACAAAGCCCTCAAGAAGGTGGTATAAAAACTCATCCAAACCTTGCCTCCAGGCTTGGTTGCCCTTATGGTTCCTTTAGCCCCTCTTTCCTCACACAATCGCTCCCTTTCCCTCCATGGGCTCCTGGGTTTAGCAGCACCTCCCTGTGCACATCAGCTTGACTTGTCCTGAGGAGGAGGAACATCATCCTCTGATAAGGTGGAATTTTTCAGGCAAGGAATGCTGGAATATTATAAATGCTTCTAGAAAAATCATGAGGTGTCACCCTGTAGTGCACAGCTTGGAGCTCATGTGGCCCAAAAGGCAATTGTTACTAATCTCTCATTTAAGTGAAATATCTGTATTTTGTGAGTTTAACGTGCTGCCTTCTCTGTCCTGCCACATTGTACAGGGATTCCTCCTAGATGGCATTTGGTTCTCTATGGTTCTTGTTAGCCTCTGTGTTTACTTTTTGATTTATTCACATTTAAGCAGCTGAGATTTCTCTTTGTCTTCAGAGTTCATGTAATGGGTTTGCATCATTTTCTGTATTGTGCACTGGGGAAATTATCAATTTAGCACACAGCCACACTGAAACAGCCACACTGAAACTTTCTTTTAAAAGCTCAGTTCACATGTGGAGCGTGATGTTATTTACCATCCAACCCACCCGACAGCATCCTCTGGAAATCCCTTAGTGCACTGTCATGACTGTGACTGAGAACTGTGGCATAATCCGAGAGGGAAAGGGTCTCTCTGTTTTAATACTCATGTCAGAGAAGAAGCTGATAAGAGTCACAATTTAAAGAAGTTTTTCTAAGGCTGTGAATAATTCACCTTCCAGCGCTGCCGCCGATTTGCGGTGTCACACGCAGGAAGCGGCGTCACTTCCCCGCTCCCGCAGTGGTGACAGCTCCCAGCTCGTTTCGGGGCACGTTGAGAGGATCAGTTCACACTTCTCCATCATCAGCTCTGACGTGTCTCTGGTTTGCTGCCGCAGGAAGCGCACGGGGGTTGCTGACCTGGCTGCACAGGCGAGCCCGTGTGGCCACCTGCCCTGCGTCCCTGCGGCCACGGCCTGCGCCCCTGCGTCGGGAGCAGAGTCTTACCCTGCGGAGAGTATTTGTTTAAGAGGATTTCCTTTCTCATGCAGGGCCTGCAGCAGCCATGCCAATAAGGGTGGGAGCGATTATGAGAGATTGACTGCTGGAATATAATCCCTGTGTGCTGCTGGTTTGATCTGGGGAAGATTGCGTTTCAAAGGTAGCGGCTCATCCCGCGCCAGGAGCGGCGTTCCACCCGTAAATAGGGCTCTAATGAGATCCGACAGCCCTGATTTCTCTGGTGATACAGTAAAACAACACGACCAGTGCTGATGGTTTGGGGTCCTGACCTTTAACAAGGACTCACGACACAGGGCAAACTGCCCAAGAGAGATGGAGGGGCAGGAGGCCAGGGGACAAGGTCGGTACATAATGAAGTGGTCAGCATTGGATTTCTGTCACTCACGGTGGTTAAGTACAACAGTGAGGGACTTCAGTAAGAGAAACTGTGAAAGAGCACATGCAGGAATCACCGAGAGCGGGGGGTCTGGGGAGGGTCAGTTACCTTCTGCTGCGAGCTCCAGCAGTCCCAGTGACTTTGGTAATGAAGAGGGTGAGGGCAGGAATCATGCAAAGACAGTGAGAGAGCAGGGAGGGAGCACAAAAGATTAGAACAAACAGAGAGGGAAATCCAAGGGGACTGGCTGTGTGTGCACTGTGATCTGGTGCCGAGACCCAGAGAGAGGAATGAAGCACCTGCAGCAGCAGAACAGTCTAGACCAGAGGGGGCCGATGACAGAGCCCTGGTTTGTCCAGCCAGCGTTCCAGTGTCCCTGTCCTGGCAGCACGGACACTGCTGAGCATGGCCCTGGCCCAGGACCTGCTCCTGCTGTGGGCCACGGGTGCCACAGCCACGGAGGAGCAGTGCCCAGCCACGCATCCCCCATCCCAGGTGCTTCCAGCCTCAGCCTGTTCTTTGGGGCCACAGGGGTGGCTCGTCTCCTTTTAGTTCCTTTCTGATGCTAGATCTAAATTTAGTGGGACTCTTAGCTAAGGAAACTAAAATACCCAAACCATTTGGTATCAGACTGCCTGGGGTGGATGCAAAGAGCAAACGGTGAAATACAGAGGCAGCCGAGACCTGTTATGAAGGAGGCACTGGCAGCTGATGGGGTCTGAATTTAACATCTGTTTCCTTTTCAAGTGTCCTCCTTCAGACGTGAGTTTAATAGAAATGTTTCACTGCAGTTTTGTTAATACGTCCACCTAGGCTTCACGTGACAGAAATCAAATGCATTCACCCCAAATACAGAAGAATTCTGTTACTAAGCAGTAACCTCAAAATTCAGGTGACCAGAAAGCAAAGTGAGAATGAAAAATCTGAACATGTTATTCATGTCCAGCATGAATGGGATGCTGTGTAGGATACTAAAAGCAACTAAAATGGTATGTGGTGAGTAGGAAAATACATTTTAAAGCCACTTTAGACACAGTAGCCCAAGCTAGGTTAATTTACATGAAGAGAAACGTAATATATAGTTTTAACACTTGGGAGTGTTTAGATCCCTTGGGAGGTGTTTGGACTGCAGGGCCCACAAAGGACAGAAGCAGTAAATCTGATGTGTACAGGAGTCTCTTACACAGGGGAAAATAACCTTTAGTCTCAGCTGTAGGACTGTGAGAACGACTGCAGAGAGCGGCCTGTGTTTGCATTGGCTGTGGTCAATGCAAGGTTTGCTCTTTTGCTGGTTTTTCTTTATTTGGGTGTTTTATTGTTGTTTTTTTTCTATTGTAAATGCAACCATTGAAGCCAGGCAGCCTGTGAGAGAGGTGAATTGCTTGATTCCACAGCATTGTTTTAATTTGTCTTTGGATGAATTCTCATACGCTTTCATGAGAAAATCGCCCATTAGAAGCGTTCATTTAATTTAAGAACAGTTGGGAGAGGAAGGGTTGGGATGACAGATGGAGACTGTGGGTGTCTTATAAGAGAGCTGAGCTTTTTGTGTTTATCTTTTTGTGGCACATAGTTGCTGTTCTCTGCTGCTTCCATTTTTTTAATCTGCGCTTTTTTTGTGCAGTATTTCTTAGAAATCTCTCCTCTTTTGTACTGGAAGTCTAATAGATTTCATTAGTTTTTCCTGTACCGTGTCAGCTTTAAAACATTCCAATATAACAGAGTGCAGGGAGGTAGCCTGGTAGGAAAGCAGGGTAAAACAGGCTGGATTTCAGTCTGGTTTGGAATTGCACAGAATTTAGCAGAAAGGATACTGGAATATTGAACTGATTTTTTCCCTTAACCATCCCACTGACCGTCCAGCAATGGAACACACGGGCTGAAGGAGTTTTATAGCTGTGCCAATGCCTTCGCTGTGTAGTTGAAGGTTCACTATCAGAAAGTGGCTTAAATCTCACAGTTAACCTTTATTTAAATTAGTCTAGAAGCAAATACAAGGTTTCAAAGCATTCTCTTTAAAAGTATGTACATAAGAGCTGTAGGATTTGTGGATGTCAGTGTGTCTGTCTGTGTCAGTGGCCCGGGCAGTCCAGCCCACAACACCCACACGACAACAGCACTGAGGACCTGTTTTATAAACACCTGAACATCAGCACGTGCAAATACAAATAACTGTGTGCCGAGTCCAGCTGCTGACGATATTTTAGTCATCCAGTTGTGACTTACACCTCTTTTAACGTCCTGAAGTTGTAGTGACAAATAACCTGTAAGTTGTGGTGCCTCTGCCTTGGGACTGCCAGGCCCCTGCATGAAACTAATTAAAATTTAAAAGTAAAATTAACTTCTATTAAAGGAAGATGGAAAACAGTGCAATGTTTGTTCAATATACAACTCACTTTGCTCTGCAATATAAGCAGCAGCCTATAAATACAGGGCAGAAATTTCAAGCATTAGTCTCACTTGCTCTCACCACGTTACACATGAATTTATTTGCATCTCTATGTGCTGTCCCAAGGTTCACATTGAACGAAACAATCCAGGTGATACGAGAACCAAAGTATATTTCTTAGATTTTTGTTACTTTTCCATGAAGTTTTTCTTGCTGTGACCCAGTTTTTCCCTTACCCTTCACAATTTCTGAATGATTGGATCATTCTCCACTCTCCATTCTAATGACAAAACCTCTTTTCCAAGGCTCTGTCATTGCTTCCTTTGATTGCCACAGCCACTTCTTTTTGCTGCTACACACACATTTCAGTCCATAAAAAATACACCTTAGGAGTTTTCTTAGTATTTGATTTGTCTTTTTTATCCCTTCAGATCCCTTGTTCTTCCTCCATCCCTCCTTCCTAACAAGTCAAGCTTGTTCACCACCTCCAGCCCTTCCCCTGTGTGTTTTAGGTTCATGTTCCCACAGTCTCTCCATCAGCTCCATCAGAGACAAACCTCTGCATGTTCTTCTCTCATTCTTTTGATCTCATGAAAACATCTCCGTTCTTTCTTTCATCTGTATCATCTATATTGTTGTCCACCAACTGAGCTGCAGAGCTTCTGCTTTCTCCTCTCTGCAGCCTGCACAGGCCCTACACAGCTCAGCTTTCCTTTCCCTAAGCTGCAGCCTCCCATGACAGTCCTTGAGCTGTGTCCATCCCTGCACCAGTGAGCCCAGTAAGACCCAGTGCGTTGAGCTGGATTTGGTCTGGTCAGCGCTGGTGCTGGAAGGGCAGGAAGGGGCTCGTTTGCTCCGTGAGAAAGGGCAGCATCCCACTTTGCCCCGGGACAGTTGGTGCTGTGGCACAGCTGCCTTTCCTCTTGCACTCAGCAGAGACATCCCATCCCAGTCAGCCCCCTGGGAGCCTGGGCCTGCTCCTTCCTTGGTCAATGCTCCAGCTCCACAGGACATGCTGACTGGCTTCCAGCTGCCTCTTCCTTCCTCAGAGCACCGCTGGCCCTGTTACAGACTCCCCTCTAGGAGATTTTCTATCAGCTGCCTCAGCCCTGGAAGCCGTTATCCCGTGACCCATTGTCTGCACGAGCAGACGGGAGACAGGGACATTCCTGCATCTGTCTTTTCCTGCTGCCCTGATTTATTACGCTGTAAAATAATAAAACGTTAAAAAGGTTGAACCTGAACTGAAGCTATGACTATGACACTATTAATCAAACTGCTGGAGAATTACTTTATATTCGGTGCCTTAAGCACTGATCCAGTCCACTAAAAGTTGGCCTGAAACATTGTCCACAATCCTAGTATTGGGCCTGGGAAAGGCAGTTCTGGATTTGTGTGTTCTCCTCCGGTGTGTGGCTGTGCAGGGCAGGCAGGCAGGGCTGGCTCATCAGGTTCTCCTGCTCCGCCGGCCATCACAGCGTCTCTTATCTCAGCCGTCGATGCCACGCTCACTTGATGTCTCAGTTCTGGAGCAGAGACATTCCAGCTGCTATCTGGGAAGGCTCTGGCCCCAAAAATATTTAGTTAGCAGCCATTCAGTTAAGTGGAATTGACTTTTTATCGGCTTTCCTCTGTACGTCTGCCACCAGCGAAGGCTGTTTCCTCCTTCCCTCCTCTCGGGCTGTCAGTCCACGGCGCGTTGCTATCGGCAGCCGTTAGCTCTGATCAATACTCAGCACTGTGTAACAGCTCATGCATGGCTGCCTCGGCTGGCATCGATCCGCCCCTCCAACAGGTACCAGCCATCCCAGGCAGCGGCTGGAGATGAACACCTACTGCTGCTTCAGGCTCCTTCATCTGGGGGCTTCAAGGAGACCCTTTGTCCTTCTCTGGAGACTGGCCAAGAGCAGACTTGCAGCAACTTCTCTCCTGCCCGAGACAATCCACAACCACACTGTGCTCGCCATCCCATCCCTTCGGACATCCTGCCTGTAGAAACCATGCCATACAAGCACTTCCAAAGCACCTAGCCTGGGAATGACACCTTGGACTGCTCGAGTTAGGAGAACTCAGTGGTTTTGCAATCAGGAACACGTGCACTGATGAGACACAGAGCTGGAGTGAGCAGCTGGGCACCAGGCACGTGTCCCACCACTGCTCCTCACTGGGGGATGCCCTTCTGTCCCAGCTGGGGATCTGGGGGCCCTGTCCCCATGTGCCCCATGCGCTCCAGCACACTGCAGCATCCCCGACCTGGGCTGGCACTGGGCATCAGCCCACAGATTCCGTGGGGCTGGTCAGGCCAGGGGTCCCTGTGGGAGGAGGTTTATTGTGCCACGGGTACCACAGAGAAACTGTTCAGCCAGCAAATGCTCAGTGTCCTCCTGCAGCAGCGCCCGCCCACAGCAGAGGCTTTTGCTGAAGCATAGAGCACCTGGGCTTCAGGATGGCACCTTCGGGCCGTCTGTCCTGGTCAGGTGCCATGACAGAACAGGAGATCACGGACTGTGAACATTGAGCAGCCCCCAGCAGTGTGCTGGCTGTCCTGCTTCTCCTTACCTGCTGCTGGCCCCAAATCTGCCAGCATTTAGGGAACTGGTCCCTGTTTTGAAGGAGCCCTAACAGCTGTCCCTGCACAGATGTGCTCCCCGCCAGGCTCCTGCCCAGACACCACTCACAGCACTGGGCTGTGGGCTGGGAGAGGGCAGAGGGGCATTCACAGACACAGGTGCCTCTGCCAGAGGTGCAGCCCCAGCTCCAGTCTGGCAGGTAAATGCCCATGGCTCGGACCTGTCCAGCCTGGAAAGCCTCTGAAGAAGTTAGAGAGGCCTTTTCCTGGTCGGTTTGTACGTGTGCCATTGCAGAAGGGCTGCGGGGCTGCCACAGCAGCTACAAACTTCCAGTGAAATGAGTGTTTATTATTATAGGTTTGATGCAGTTCCCAAAAGGCCCTAATCAACAAGTAATAAGGCCTCAAGAGAGCAATTAGAAATCTGAACTTTAACTCTCTTATAACCACAGAGTAGGAAGTGACTTCTGCTGCAGTTTGGGGTTTGCCACCTGGCATGTGAACGAGGGGGAAATACCAAAAACCTGAAATACCAAAAACCTGAAATACGGAATAACTGCAGACAAGTATTTGAACAATGAGGTACAAGGTCCATTTCTGTGGCAAGTAAATGTGTGTGTGGCAAAAAGCATAATGGTTTAGGGGGATTCATGCCCAAATGTGCAGCCTCTCTATCACATCTAGATGTTTTCAATGCTTCTTCCCAGCTTTAGACAAGCACCAAGGGGGTTCAGTGCCTGTACATGTGCAGCCTCTGCCCCCTTAAAGAAAAAAAATTACCTCAGTTTTCCCACTTGTGAAATAACAACAATATCTGCCTAAAGGCAACAGCAACCCTCGAGATGCGGGTTTGCTCAGAACTTGTTTTGAATACTTTGGATGGGCCACTTCAGACAGGAACTGCACATTGAGTAATTCTTGCCATAGAAAGTCACGTGGCTACTGGAAAGCAAAAAATTGCATAAGAGCCCATCTGCATAGCACGGCTGAGTCGGGGAGTGTTGGCCAAGAGGGCTCATGCTCCACCAGCCTGTCACGGTCGGGGGGGCACCTGACTTCCCAGGGAGCCGTGCCAGCACCAGCACCAGCACACATCCACAGCTGGGATACACCTGGTCCTTCAAACTTAGGAGGGGTGTTCCTCAAAAGTGTTGCTTTCCTGGTTTTTGTTCCTGAGCTGCCGAGTGTTTGAAGGCCAGGCTGTAGCTCCCTCGGGAAGTCACACCAAGCCAGCAGGCAGTGGCAGCAGGCGGGAGGCTCAGCGTGGCACGGGGCAGGGACTGCGGTTACCTGGAGCTGCACACGGCTCCTGCATCCAGCAGTGCAGCCTGGCGAGGGGAGCTCCTGCCCTCCTGCAGGAATGGAGCCGCACACTTCCCACTCAGACTTGCCACGGGGAGCGCTGGCAGTGCCACGGTCCTGCCCCGAGCCCGGGATGCTGCGGCTGGGAGGAGGAAGG
Organism: Melanocharis versteri; assembly: GCA_013397845.1. Classification (NCBI taxonomy): domain Eukaryota; kingdom Metazoa; phylum Chordata; class Aves; order Passeriformes; family Melanocharitidae; genus Melanocharis; species Melanocharis versteri. The sequence continues at coordinate 530,612 of VZTG01010442.1, forward strand.
GCTGCGTCCCTGCCAGCTGCCTGGAAGGACAGCAGAGCAGGGCAGGCCCTGGAGCCTGAAGATCCAGGTGAATTTTAGATGTCCCAGCCTTAAAGAAATTCCAGGTCTCAAAACCTTCATTTGGTGTATAACTGGAGCCAGCAGAGGGAGTGAAATGCAGGGACACGGCAGTGTCCATGGGAAAAGGAGCTGCCAGGCTTTGATCCAGGTGCGTCTGGTTCAGTGACACGTCTCAGAACCCAAAGGGAGGGTGTACCAGCCCAGCCCTGGGCCACAGGTGACACAGGTATGGATTAACACAGGCAGCTTGTCACTTGTAGGAGTGAGGGGTTGTCTCCTGCATCATTATCAATGGAAAAAACAGATGTTCTTGGGGCTAACACTGCATGTTTCCAGTATGAAGAAGGTACCCTAATAATTCTTGTTCCAAGGGTGTCTGAGTGCTGTCCCCATGAATAGGTTCAAATGCTTTATCTTCTGGCACTGTTCATATAGTCCTGACAGTGACCATACAAAGTCCTGAGGAGAAGCCTAAAACCAGCGATGCTGATATTGCTCCTTGTTCTCTTTGCCTCCAGAATGTCCTGGTCTTGGCATTATCCTAAGCACTAAATGTGACAGGCATGTTCACAAACAGCTTCTTGCTGATTTCTTAGTTAACTTCTTTCTTCAAAAATAGCAATTTTGCAAATGGATTAGTTCTTCAGCATCCACTTAGGTTTTTTTTTAGACTCGTCTTTAATGTGCCTTCAAAGACAGAGATAGTTTCCCCTTTTGACTGAGCATTGGCCATCTTGGTTCACCATTTGATTGGGAGAGATAGGGCATGATCTTTACTAAACTCTTTAGTAACGTGTGAGCTTCCTCCCAGCTGCCTCTGAAGGAGAACTTTGAAAAGTCTTTTAATCTGTGTTTATGCACCAGTTTCCAAAGAAACACTTCTTTTAGCAAAATGCAAAATTGTAAAAAGTTGGTACCTTTAATAATTGCATTGAATACTGTGGAATTAGCTTAAAATAAGTTTTACCTCCTTGAAATGAGATTATGTTTGTGCCTGGATCAAGCAACTCTGCACCAGTCTTGAACTTGTTAAAGATGGAAATCAGAGTAACCACTGCAATATTGAAAAGGTAAAACGAGAACAGAATGGCAATTGGCCAGTGTTTATGAATCAGAGAATATGATCATGAAATCATAAGAATAACCACCAAAAGGTAAATAAATTACCCAGCCTACTACTTATTTTCATGTGCAGGTTGACACAAAAGCTGAAGCCATGAATGATTTATACCTGTTTTAACAATAATACTCATTTTCCTGAAAGATGGTCAGCACTCAGGCTGCTGTGGGCACTGTGCCAGTCATTGAAAGGTTAATGTCTCAGCAGCAATACATTAAATTATGAATTATACCAGTCCCAAAATGGAAGGTTATTAGCTCGGTATGTTTAATTAGCCCGGCTCGAACTTTGCCATCTGCCAGCAGTGCCCATCACTAATGCACGGCCACGTGGGACAGGAGGGGTGGGAATAAGATGCCAGAAGCAGCAGACATTGCCCTCGGCCAGCCCAGCTCACCTGCGGAGCTCGGCCGTCCTTGGCAGGGCCCAGGACTGGGCCAGGTGCCCCTGGCACACCCGGAGCTGCCGGACACCCGGGCTGCCCCAGCCCTGGCACCGTCACCTGCCCGGACACCCCGGGCTGCCCCAGCCCCGGACTGTCACCTGCCCAGGCTGCCCCAGCCGTGGGACTGTCACCTGCCCAGACACCCGGGCTGCCCCAGCCGTGGGACTGTCACCTGCCCAGACACCCGGGCTGCCCCAGCCCCCGAACTGTCACCTGCCCGGACACCCGGGCTGCCCCAGCCCTGGCACCGTCACCTGCCCGGGCTGCCCCAGCCCTGGGACTGTCACCTGCCCGGGCTGCCCCAGCCCTGGGACTGTCACCTGCCCGGGCTGCCCCAGCCCCCGAACTGTCACCTGCCCGGACACCCCGGCTGCCCCAGCCCTCGCACCGTCACCTGCCCGGGCGTTCCACGGGTGTCTGTAATGGCTCGGGAGAGCTGTGCCCTGGCTCCCCCCAGGCCTTCCCCTGAGAGGGGAGGGCAGACAGGTGTGGGCCCAACACAGCCCTGAGCCCCGGGTGTGCCAGCAGTAGCCGTGCTTTCCCAGGGACGTGCGGGGACAGCGGCGGCCGCGGGCCAGCGCTCAGGGATGTGGGAAGCAACAGCCTGCCGGGGTTTTATTTGCACAGCATCTCCTGCCAATAACTGCACAAGGCTACAATATTTAGCTTTTCAATAAATATTTAAATTTTGCTTCTTTGCTTATTTATTTTTTTAAAAGAACAAACAGTAAATTCTGGGGTTTTTTTATTAGTTAATATTATGTGATGCTTTGGAAACACTATGCACTAAGTATTGCAATAACTTGATTACTCCCCATGACTTTGTGGGTGCTCTTGGGGAGCCTGTGTGCTAAGACTTGGGTTGGAACTGTGTCCTGGAAAACGTGGGGCAAGATCTGAACTTGTAAGGAGCCAAACAAAACCTTAATTTTAATTCTTATTTTTGTAGGTAGGATAAACTTGCCAAAGAGGAAAGGAATTTGGACAGACTTGACATCCAGCCTGTGCAGCTTCCATGAGCTGGACACTAAAATGAAGAGAGAGTTTATTCATTCCCATCTCGACACAGCCCACCAGAATTAAAAGACATTTTAACCTACAAGGGAGATTAGGTCAAACGCTTCCCAACCTGCCTGCACAGAGAAGGCAGTTCAATTCCTCTGGCTACCAAGACTCCACATTTCTGTGTTGGATGTGAAGAGCAAAGGGAGTCTGGCAGGAATCAGGAGGCATCCAAGTCAGCGTAAGAGACAGCACCAGGTAGAGGCTTGATTCCTTTTTCCTAATATTCTTGCAGTATGCAGTATATACATTATTTCTTCTCCTCCCCTTGCACTTTCGTTGATTTCCTCTTCTCCACATCAGTGGAGCCTCTGTACTTGCACTTGTGGAGCAGGTGGCATGGTTGGAATATCGGAGCAGTATGTATTAGAGTGAAACCTACAGACAGAAATAGAAAGTAAATGGAAGATAAATTGATCAGAGGAAGGGCAGAGGATGGAGGGGATAAAGTAAAGGCAAGGAGAGAGACAAGTAATACCTTGCCTGTGTGCTATGGTAATTTATTATTTTTATATGGTGCCTGGGGTGTACAGTATCTGTTTTACTGAACAAATAGAAGAGTTCTCAGCCCCAAACAGCCAATATATTAATTTATTGTGTGACAGCCTGACAAAATGAGCAGCCAGGCCAGTGTGACGAGGAATAATTTAGTGCTTGTGGAGCATGAGTAACTTTACTATTGGTACCCTCACTTGTGTATGGCATCTGATGGACGTCTCTTTTGTTTGTAATTACTTACTGCACAAGAAAAGTTTCCCTTTCAGGGGAAATCTGAGTGAGGGGGTGTCTTAGGGCATGGGCCAGGTCTGGAGGAGCCAAGAGGCTGCCAGGTCAGTACACTGGGAGGGGAGGGGTGAGGAGCTGAGCCCCAGCCTGGCACGGGGGGAGCACCACAAACCCCAGACTGGGGTGTGCGGGGACGCGCACAGGGAGCCAGGTGTGGGGAAAAGTGAAGGAAAGGACAGGGGAGGGAAAGCTGGAGTGTTTGCTGTGAGCTGTGTCAAGCTGCAGTTTCTAAGGAGCCATCCAGCTGGGACAGCAAGGAGATGACCTGAACCAACACGCTGCAACGGGAGAGGTTCCAGTGCAAACCTGCCGTGACCGCGGCACCGGGGGAGCAATAGCCGAGTTGTTTTCCAACACAGTTATTGCCACTTAAATTGCAGTTTTATTCCAAAAGCAAATTCCAAAGTTTTATGTCCATAAAGGTTTAGACATAAACAAGAAAGAAGTCAGGAAAGTGGTATGTACTGTGTAAACAGTCTCACTTTATAATTAATGCTGGAGATCAGGGAGCAGGAATGGCTGTGCATGTGTGGTCATTCAGATTTACTGTTGCTCTGATTAAAACCTAGTTGGGCAATAATTTTATGCCCAGGTAGGGGCAGGAGGAGAGCAGGATGCCCCCAAGCAACCCATAAATAGTGTGGTGAAGACAAAGCGTTTATTACTTAGCTTCACAAAGGCTCCGTAAGTGCTCTCCCAGGGTACGTATACTCATACCCCAGATGCCAATTCTGCAAATTAGCATTATTTCTCAAAATCCTGTGCAAATACAAGTCATTTAAATACTTGATTTCATCAGACAGAATCACCCATGGAAATGTCAGTTTCTTTTTCTCCCTTTTGTGGGGTGAGCAGAGGTTTTCACTGCCTAGGTTTTCATTTCTCTTGGAATACTTTTACTGATGGCAGAACCTGGCAGGGTCTGGGGTCCATACATATAGGAGTCAATCTGCAGGATTCCATCCCATCTCAGTGCCTCATGCTGGTGTAAAAGCAACTCTGGGGCATAAACTTTATCATTTATCACTGAAATGCGCTATTTTGAATCTTCTATTTAGGAGTTTAAATTCCTATGCCAAAAGCACTTTCATAGCTAAGACACACAGGGAATTATAGGGATTTGAGATTCTGTTGAAGTAGCATTGGGATGTTCCTATTTTGTAATTAGAGAAGCCACCAGTGAGTTCAGCTCAGGCTTTGCTGATGGACTGTCGTTTTGTCACTGGGCATCCTGCCACTAGTAACTTGTTCGAATTTTAGAAACTTTCACAATTATTTTAATCTACTTTTGTATGGGATTCTGTGTAGAAACAGGTACCTTAGTTAACAGGCCAACAGTAAAACAGGGTGAGAAGGACCCATAAAAACATTTTTACATGATGAAACAATTTTCCTGGATATAATATAACATATTAAAAGGTGAATATTTCAGGATTTTTCAGGGCTAAAAACAAGTGTTGCATTTTAAGGATGCCTATCTCTCCTGTTCAGGGCAATAAAGAGACACATTTAATACTGAATTTTGCAGGACATTGGACTTGAGCATCCTTACAGTAGACAAATTGCCACTGACCAGGAGGACCGTGCAAGGAGGTGCTGTGTTTGCTGGGAGGGAGAAAGCTTTTCTAGCAGTTAGTTTCTTTTTTAATCATAGTTGTTTGTACCTGCTGATGTTTTGAATTTTAAGAGTTGATCCAGAGAAATGGAAGGAAGAAAAGGACAGGTGAGCTTGATCAGTGGGGCACTGTGAAAGGACATGGTTTCATGGCGCTCCGGAAACACACCAGGAGGAATTACACCAACATCTCATCCCATGTGCTCTGCTCCGCCAGAGTCAGTGCTGTATCCATTGTACAGGCTGGGAGAATAGGGCAAAAAGCGGGGGGAGTGAGCTCTGAAGTGCATTTCTGGGCACTTCCAGCACACCCCGTGTCCCGTCTGAGCTGGTCCTTCATTGCAGACAGTGAGTCTGTGGCAGAGCTAGGAATAGAATCCAAACCCTTGTTCCAACTCCCAGATCCTCAAGAGTATTTTTAGGCACTTAATACCATTAATTTTATACTCTTTTTGGCCAAGGATCTTAGAAACAAGATCATGCTTCCTCCTGAAATAATTTTTTAAATCCTACTTGTATGCTCTTGAACAACTTTTTTCGTGGATTGTGTACAGTTTAGTGCTATTTAGGAACAAATGGGCTTAAAAATTAGTATTGGGAAGAGTTCTGCATGGACTGTGCTTCTGTGCAGCCTTGAAGAGTGAGTAGGGGTGGGGAGGAGATGGTGCAGTCTGTGTTCTGCAGGGCAGACAGTACCTGTCTGTGAGGGGCTTTGGCAGAGAGCAGCGGGGGCTCGGGCAGCTCATGTTGGCATGTTCAAGCTGACAGAAGAGGTGGAGAAAAAGTTCTACAGATTTCTACACACAATCATATTTTTCATTGTGCTAACTCAGCAAACCCCTTTAAGCCCTGCGCCTGCATCCTATCTATTATTAATTAATTGATTTCCTATAAGCTCATTATTTAGTTTGCCTGAGTTCCTCACAGGGTGCTCAGCTGCAGACGGCAGAACAGCTCCTGTCACAAGGCGCCAACACATCGAAAAGGCCAGGCTGGGCAAAGGAGGAGGCTGGGACTGGACATTCAGCAAATGCTAGACAAAGCTCTCAGGCGTGTGGTGGGACTCTTGGGTCTGTCCTGTGCAGGGCCTGTAATTGCACTCGATATTCCTTGTAGGTTCCTTCCAGCTCAGGATATTCCATGCTTTAGTGATTAGTAAAAATTGCTTCACTGAAAGGGCTGTCCCGCCCTTGCACAGGCTGCCCAGGTTAGCGGTGGAGTCATCACCCCAGGAGGGGATTTAAAAGCTGTGTGGATATGGCATTTTGGGACATGGGTTAGTGGTGTTGGCAGTGCTGAGGCAACTCAGTGATCTTAGAGGGTTTTTCCAACCCAAATGACTGATTCTACAGCAGGGTGGGAGAGCAGCTTCCCATGGTGCAGGCACTCATCGGTGAGCAGCTGAGCAGAGAGTGTTTCAGTGGCTGCCCTGTCGCTACTGCAGGAAGCGGGGGTCTCAAGGGCCGCTTTGGGGACTGGTCACAGGGGCAGCGACCGCGGGGACAGGGCGGGAGCCTGTGTGGGACACGTTCAACTGCGCCAGGGCAGGCGTGGCGAGGGGCTCTCTGCGGTGGTGATGCTGCGGCGGGTGCCGCTCCAGGTGTCGAGAGGCTCCTCCCCTCCCCTCCCCTCTCCTCTGCCCTGCTCCATCCTCTCCCTCACTCGGTCCAGCTCGGGTGGTAAACGTGCTTATTGCGGCGCTAATGTCCTGCAAGTGGGATCCCACCTCCAGGTATATTAGAGTAATGAGTTCACACCTAACTAATGGAGACTTAATAGAGTTACTAATAGGCTGCCTTTTCCCCCCACGGTTTATGACCCCGCGGCCGGGGCTGTCAGGGGAGGGAGAGGGGAGAGGCAGTGTCAGCCCCGGCTCGGCCCCCGGCCCGCCAGCGTTTCCAGGGACATCGTCTCTCCACCTTTCTGCAAGGAAAAATAAACAATTTGAGGCTCCTGTGTCTTTATTAAACATTTCCTTTAAGCTGCATACTTTGGCTCCCTGCCCAAATGCACCAAGAAAGCATCCACAGAGCAGCTCCGCCGCGGGCTGCTGGAGCGAGCAGCCCCCGGAGCGGCGAGCACCTGCGTGGCTGGCTGTGGTGTGTCCCCAGGTGTCCCCAGGCCCCCGGCCTGCCAGGGAGGCCGATGTGACGGGCCGGGCCCGGGCAGCCCGGGCGCAGCGCTGGGCAGCAGCGGTGCCGGCGGCGAGCAGCGGCAGCAGCATGGTGGCCCCGGGCCAGCGCGCGGCTGCGACGTGGCAGCCAGGTGGGTGGGCAGCGCCGGCACCGCGTGTGCCAGNGGACGAGCCGCCCGTAACCCCTTCGCGCCCGGCCGCAGAGCCGGGGCTCGCCCGTGTCACCGGGGGCTCCCGGCGTGGGCAGCGCCCGCAGGGGCCGGCGATGCGATCCGGCCGAGGGACCCCGCCGCTGGCCAGGCTGGGACAGGGGCCAGAGCCGGGCGCTGGTGGCCGGCGCGGCTCATGCAGCATCCCCGGCAGCCGAGCCCCACAGCTCAGGTACAGGCAGCTCCGCAGCGGCTAAGAATATCTTCAGTTTGCTGTTGCCTCATTCACCAGAAATGTGCCTTTTCTGCGACGCCAGCAGTTAAATTAGTAACTACGATAAAAGCTACCAGTGCTGTTTGGAGACAGGGTTTCTAAATCCCTGTCATCCCAAACAACGTGTGGATGGAGCCATCCTGGAGCTTGAGCCTTCTGTCCCCTCCGCCGGCATGTGTCTCGGCAGAAGGGATGCACAGCTCCATGCAGGCTCTGCCTGGGAGTGGGACTGGATCTGGATCTTTCTCAGGCACGACAGGGTGGTTTTTTCAGACACTGTCCAGTAAATACTGTACATCATCTGTATGTCTGTCCTGTCCAGAGTGGCAGAGAGGAGCTGCAAGATAGGGAGCGGAGGAAAACCCCCAGAGAGCCACTGCTGATGGCCAGGTGCCTGCTTCTCCCTGCTCAGCACTCTGCTTTCCCCCCAGAAAACAAAGCTGCCGTCATACGAGTGCCCATAAAACACGAGGCATCCTGAGTGCAGAGATTAGTGGTAATTTTACAAGGACTCAAATAACGTCGGTCTGCAGGGTGCAGCACTGCCTTGAAAGGGAACAGCAGGCATTTCCCCTGGAAGCAAGTTTCCTCTTTAGAGCAGTTTACGGCCGAGGTGCAGTGTCACATTGTGGCACAAATACACTGTCAGCCTTTGGTTTGGAAGATGGACATTTGATACCTCTTTCTGCTGCCAAAATGCACTGCCCAGACCCAACTCCCAGCACGGTTATTTTTTGAAGCATTATGTAATTGGATTGCATGGTCAGTAGTGCTTCCTTAACAAGCCTTTCAGCAAACCCTCTGCCTGCTGCAGCCAATCCTCAACCCTTACACACACACTTACTCACGCAGGCTCAGTCTGGAGTAAACTCGCTGCTAAATACAGTTAGAAAACAGACGAAACCAGGCTGGCAATAGATCATCTGCTTCCCCACGCTACGTGAGCCATGGTGTGGCCAAGCCCTGGGTGCTGCTGGTGTGAAAACGGGGTCGTGCTGATGTATCCCAGCTGAGGGGTCACCACTGCCTCCTCTGCCGTGCCTCTCCCTAATGGGGTAAAAAAATCTGCTTTTTGGAGCATGGATAGGCAACTGGACGCAGTGTCCTTGTCTGCTCTCACCCTGCCATGACTGCCCTGAGCTTTGGGGACCAGCTTTGCGAAACCTCTCCGAAGGCGCTCAGGCCCAGGGCAACAGGGTCTTTATCCCGGGTGTTGGTGTAAGCTTGAAGGGCTGAATTAGGAACCGAGGCTCAGCACAGCTCCCCGGGCCTGTCTGGGCACCGTTCCCGCGGGGCCTGGCCGGCTCGGCCCTTCGCCGTGGTTTCCAGGAGTGTCCCTCTCCTCCGGCCGCTGTCAGCCCACGGGTTATGGCTCTGCTGACTCACGGCTTCCTGTTTGTGATTGCTGACTGGTGGCAGCAATTGCAGAAGCAATAAGAGATATTAAAAAGCGTGAACTTCCACTGGGACCGGGAGATACAATTAGGGCTGTGCCAAGAAATACACTGCAGCGAGCTGCGGAGCCCTGCAGCCCCCTGTTCCCTTGCTGCAGGAAGTAGGAAAATGAACATCGCTGGCCTTTTATCATCTCTGAACCCAAATAAAAATTGCATTTGACTTCTGAAGCTCACTCTGGCTCTTTTCCATGCTCCTCCTCAAAGCCTTTGATCCAGCCTTCCTGTCTGGGTCTCCTCTACCTGCTGCTGCTGCTGAGATGTAGGGATCCGTGTTCTGTGCTTTCACCTGACTGATTCTCCACGAAAAGCCTACATGAGGCTGTGTAAAGAGGCTGCTTTAGAAGGCATGCACAATGTAATATTATTTCCATTCTTTTTTTATGGGAAATATCTCTGGGGAGAAGCATGAAAGTATACGGAGAAGGTGCTCTTTGATCAGTAAGGTCTAAATGCAGCATCCAAACTGCATGTCTGTTTCTTCGTATTCTGCTGAAATTCGTCTTAAAGTGCTACTCCTGGGTGGGCGTTTTCTTGTTTCTTCCTCCTTGGCTTGAGCATTTGGAAGCATTGCCACCAGTTTCGTCTCCAGCCCTGGTGGGGATTGTCCCCAAAATTATTTCACCACCCTATTGTTACTGTATATATCATTCTTTCAATGTGTGTTTTAATTCCATTTTTAGCCTGATTGTCAGAATGTATGTTCTGGTTATTCAGCTGAGGACAGGAGGTGGAGGATGGTGTTCTGTGAACTGTGTGTCACTGGAGGACAGAACATATGCTGAGGCTGGTCTTTGGTGGATTGAAGCTACAGTAGTTTGCAGCTAAGAAACAAAACCACTTCACTTTTGTATGGGCATTAAACTGATTTTTAAATTTTTTTTTAACCCTGTGACAGACACAGGGCCGAGAACTGGTACAGAGAACAGACATTAGGGGAGGAAAAAAATCCACCCCAAAACCTCAGTTATTTCAACACATACCAAAAGTGGATTGACAGTGGATGAAGAGGAGGAGGAGGCAATAGTGAACACACAACACAGTTCAAGCTGGCAAGGAGCCCTTTCTTGAAGAATGTAAGTTTAACCTTTAGCATTCAAGTGTCTGGGCTTAAGTGTCATTATGAGCAATACTTTCCTCCAGCACAGCCTCTCCTGCTTGGAGGAGGGTTCTGTGCAAGCTCATCCATTTTCCCCTTTCCCGTGTATAAAAGTGTTTCTGGCTGCATGTGCTGTGCCAAGGCCGTGCTGGTGGCAGAGCCTCTGGGCACAGTGCGGGCGGCCCTGCATGGGTGCAGGCTGAGGGGGCTGTGGAGGCTCTGCCGCGGCTCTGGACTGATGGAGTGAGTGCTTTGGGGTTTACTGGTTGAATTTAGGTGAAAAGTTTTGTGCGTTGAGTGCGCCAGTGGAGCTGGCTGGGGCAGGAGTGCCCCCGGGCACGGCGGGCAGCCAGCCTGTGCCCAGGCCTCGGGCTGCCCAGCACCAGGTACCGCGGTTTGTCGTGGCCGCAGGAGGAAAAGAGATCTGCTGGCAAATGGCTTTTGGGAGAACCAAACTGAAAGGAGGAGCGGGAAGGGATGGACCTGGCGTTGCCATTGTCATCATCACCCCCTCCAGTGCCAACCTCACCTTTTGATGGAGGCACATAGAAAAAAATTAGAGAGACAGCAGCAGATGAGCATCCGACCTGGCTGTGGACAGGCTGCATGTGCCCCCTCCCCCCCAAATCATCTCCAGCTGTAAAACACTTCAGGGCTGACAGAAACCACACGCAGCCCAGCCATAACCCAATCTGCAAAGCTGCATTCCAATAAAAATGCAGCACGGACCTAAAAGAAACACTGTCCAGGATTCCCGCGGCAGGACGGGCGCTGGGGCGGGTGGCCCCCTGAGGCTGGGTGCTGGGGGAGCCGGGCACAGCGAAGCCCCCGCCGCTCGCTCGGCACAGCCCTCCCGGGGCACCGATGAGAGCATTGCTGGCGGCTGGGGTGGCGCTGGGATGGCTGCGGGGGACGAGGCGCTGCAATCACAGCCCGGGCCCCCAATTTCAATATGCGCCGCTCACGTCGCCGCAAATGTCAGATGTGCTTATGTTAAATACAGGTAATATCGTGGCGCGCGGCTGAGAGCGTGATTCCTGCAGATATCTTGTCTGATGAATTTTGCATCTCGTGTTTGTGATTTTTCTGTGCAAAGAAGTACAGGTTTTAGAGGAATAAGAGCAGATATTTACAAAGAGATAACGATGAACTGTTTGATTAACTGCAGCAAAGATGCTATGTCAGATCCGATTTCTCACTGCTTACAACGCAGGGGTGGAGGACGTGGTTACTATATAGTAAGTGCAGCTGGTGCTGGTGCTTAACTTGGTGAATAATTCAATGCAGACTTTCCTGCAAATCTCCAGCTTAATTCTGAAATAAGTCAGAGGGAAAGCAGGCTGATGGACTATTTTCCAAGGAGCATTTGGTACCTGGCTGGCACAGAGATGAGAGGGTGGCATTGCTGACACTGCTCCTGGCCCCTGCGCGGGGGTGAGCACAGGAAGGGCCAGCCCTGGGCCGGGGTCCCTGCGCAGCAGCTCCAGCTGACAGACCCAGACCAGCCCCCAGACAAGCCAAGGTGCCTTGGTCTCCCTGCTGACACACTCTGAATTCTGTGGAAACCACCCTGTAGTCCAGAATTCTTCTCAATGCTGAAAACGTGTTTTTTCCTCTAATTCTGGGGGAACTGTAATTTTATTTTATAACTTATTTCCCTCTTTTTTCCCTTTAAGATGGTTCCCAAACATTTATTGTGGGATTTTTCATTTAAAATAGTTTTCTAGGGAAATTACTGTGACAGTGATTTAATTGTTTAATTAAAATCTGACATTGATGACAACATAAATACAATAGGCACGAGGTGATACAGGCATTAAATAAGTGCAATTGTGGAATACATCCATAGGGTACTCTGAGCACATGGAGCCGCTCACAAAGAAATGATGTTCAATATTTATCAGGTTAGTGACTCCTAATTAAATGCCAAGACTTTTTTCTTCATTTCTCTCAAAAAGCAAAGAAACATACAGATGTATTCCAAGTGTTTATTTCCATGGCAAACACATCCACTCCTCTTGTGTTACGGCCTGCAAAACAAGCAAATGCATGTTACAAACCTGCTGTCTGACTGAGGGGTGTTTACTCAGCCTGACTGCAGCAGCCCTGCCAGGTTTGGGGACAGCTGGAATAGCCCACAGAGGTCCTGTCACTCCCACTGCCTAGAGCACGATGTCTTTTAATAATCAGGTCAAACCCCAGAAATATCTTGGAGACAAAAGAATAAATGTTCCTTTGAACATCCCCCCCAGCCCAAACCTCCCCAAATCCTACAGCATTTCTTCTAGAGCAATAGTCTCTCCCCTGCAGCATCCCCACATCTCAGGAATAAGGGCAGCAGCCCCCCCGGTAACTGAGGCAAACATGACTCCAGAAGAAATCCCTGCTCTCTGGCTGAAATTGCTCAGCAGTGTGGCTCTCCAGCCGTGCTGCATTTTTGCATCCCAACAATGACTGTGCTGCTGCTGGAATATCCCTTTCCATGCTTCTTGCTGGGCGTCTCTAAATGGTATCAACTCACTTGTGCGGCTCAGCAAGCCCTGTGCAATCCAGCGCTGCCGACTGCCTGCCCTTTCCCCTTCCAAACCCAGAACAAACACATCTGCTCCAGCTCCGTTCCCCTCAGCCTTCCCCCCTTCTCCTGCTCAACTCTACACAAACAAACTTTCCAAAGGAAAAGCTAGCTTACCTGGCCAACGCTTTGGGCGTAGAGTCATACAAACTGATCAAGGCAGACATCCTAACTCCAGCACAGGGATTTGATTGCAAATTTCCATTGCAAAGGAGCAGAGGGAACTGGAAATCTGACAAATGCCTTCAAATTGACCTGTGTTTCCACAATGCACGCAGTGTTTAAAATGAATGGCAGACTTTATCATTTGGAGCTCCTTCAAGGACTCTGGCCTTCCATGCTTTGTTCTGATTCTTCAGACACATTTCCAAGAAGCACAGAGCTATGGAAGTGGATGATATTATGGAGACTTTTTCTAAGCTGGATCTCCCCCCTCCCAACAATAATTTTTAAAGCCTGAATTTTAAAAGATAGCCTGGAACTTTTTTTTAGCTCTCTCCATACATCAGCCCCTTGCGCCCCGTCAGCCTCCGGCACGGCGGCAGAGCCTTGGCCCAGTCCCCCCGTGCTGGGCGGCGAGCAACGGGATGCGCTCGTGGATCCCTGAAAACTCACCCGAGTCCAGTGCTGTCACCACAGCGCTATGCAAATCTAGCCCACCCCTGCCTCCTGAGCCCCTGGCAGCCAGGTCATGTCTCCAGGGGAGGACCTGATCTCCCTGCAGAACCCAGGGAACCGGAGCTGCTCACCCCCATTTTACATGTTAAAGATAACAACCATCCTTGCCAAAAGTCCTGTCCAGAAAGCCATATTCACTGCCTCAGAAAAACATTTTGCTTCAAAGTTGTTCCTCTTAATTTGTATACATTTCTACAAATAATAGCTTCCCTTTAAAGCGCCGCTATTCGTTCCGTCTGTTCAAAATAACATAGAAATGAAATGATACAATTCTTTGCACAAATACATCAGATATGCCATGAGACAAAAAAACGGGTTAATCTAATAATTCAGCTGTGTCTTTAGCAAGTTTCCTATGGGAAAAATCAGTCTTATTTTCCCTGCAGATCTGATACTAAGAGCTTCTTTCTGCTAAGCACATTAAAAGCTATTTGAACCCAAAATCCCCTCTATGCGTATGCAGAGATACACATATAGAAACAAGAGGCACCCGCACAATTGCAGATGAGGCTGTATCAAAATTTCTAATTAAAGTAAGGGAAGCCCCTTTTTATATTTTAGCAACCAGATTGTCTTTTTGCCTAGAACAAAGAAATCTTACGGGAAGTAAATTTTTTAGAGGAGACACACGTGCACATACATGTAATCATACCTAACGATTTCTGTACGAATTATCCCTTAATTCCTTGGCTGCATTTCGGTGTTTGCGTAGTGGTTTATCCGCTGGTCCTGCAGCCGTCACTTGTTCCTTCCCTTCTTTTCACACACAGCCTCCCCATATCACCTCTTTTTGCAACCTGGAAAACTGGGAACTCTCTCGTTCCCCAGCCCCCAGACGTCTGCGTCCAGGATGAGGGGCAAACCTCTGCCCTCCGCTCATCTGCTGTTTCCCTTCCCAGCCCGAGCTCCTGCCTTGCCAGGAGGGGAGGGAAGATGTCCTAGGACTTGACCCCGGGGCAGAGCCTGCTCGGGCTGGACCGGCTCCCAGGAGGGTGGGGGGCCGCAGGGCGCACGCCCCTCTCCCCGCTTAACCCCTCCGCTGCTCTGCCCCGCGCCCGCTGCCCTCCTCCCTCGCGGGGCACTCGGGCTCGTCCCGGAGCGTGACGGAGAAGAAAGACGGAGACCGAGGGGCTGTCGCAGGAGGGCTCCGCGCAGCACGGCCAGAGGAGCAGCGGGATCTCCGAGCAGGGGATGTTTGGTTTGTGTTAACTACCCAGACAGATGCACTTCGGCATGTTTGCCTTTATGGGATCCATATGTTGTCATGGGAAATTAGAGGACAGCGGCACACAGCTCGAATTCACGATGCGAGCGCAGAGACAACATCCATGGCTCCAGCCCGCGCCCGCACACGTCCCTGTGGAGGTGCCTATTTCTGGAGCATCCACAGTCCCTCCTTTGCTCCCCAACTTCCCCACGCATTTCCTTTTGCTTTGCTCTGCAAAAAGTGTGGCCACGGGCAGCACCCGCAGCCTGGGCCACCAGATCCACAGCCTCAGGGGAAAAGAGGCACTTTTCTGAGTTATCCCAAGTGCCAAAGACAAGGGTTACTTTATTCTCACCTCAACTTCTTCTTCAACCCACGTTTGGTTCACGTTCAGCAAGAACAACAGCTACAAATTACATGCACCTTCCCAGGCAGCGCACCAAGCAGCCCCGAAAAATTCTGATTCCCCCAGGGTTCCCTGGTTTGGGGTTTGGTTGGGGGTTTTTTGGGTTTGTTTTATTTTTGGTGGGGTTTTTTTGTGTTTTGTTTTTTGTTTAGTTTTTTTGTTTTGGTTTTTTTTTTTTTTTTTTTTTTTTGGGGTTTTT
>VZTG01010442.1:548639-569609 GCA_013397845.1 Melanocharis versteri
TTAATTATTCGGCCCCCCCCCCTTTTTTTTTTTTTTAAACAAACAAGCGAAAAATTGGTTCCGAGCAAGGTCTGTTTCTCTCTCCCGCCGTGCTTGGGGCTGCTCTCAGTATGCCCTGGACTCTAACGCAACCATGTCCCCTCTGCGCCGGCTGTCTGTCTTTCTCCTCTTCTTGCTCCTGTTTAATATGGAGCAATTTTCTGGAGACTCGGTGACTCCCTCCTTAGGGTCACATTGAGTTCGAATACGACTGAAGGTGCAGGAATCCTGCAACGGAGGAAATAAGAGAATAGAGAGAATGGGGTCAAGTTGGCTGCTTAGAGGCCAAAACTCCCATAGCTGCCTTTAAAAATATATGTATAATATTTGGCTTTCCTTACTGTATTACGGATTGCTGCTTCCCCTTTCAGG
Organism: Melanocharis versteri; assembly: GCA_013397845.1. Lineage (NCBI taxonomy): Eukaryota > Metazoa > Chordata > Aves > Passeriformes > Melanocharitidae > Melanocharis > Melanocharis versteri. The sequence goes on from VZTG01010442.1 coordinate 549,051, forward strand.
TATTTTCCTCACAGCTTAAAGCCCTTGCTTCCTTTTGCCTCCCCCCACACCCTCCCCCTGTTAGGGGAGAAAGGGGGGGGAGAGGAGGGAAAATAAAAGGAAAAGAAATGGGGGGGAGAGAGGGGAAAAAATAAAACCCATTGAGTTTAGGCAAATAAGGTTTGGTCTCCGTATCCTATTACAAAGCACTTTGAATATGCAAGACATCACACAAGACCAGTTATTCCAGTTACGACAAACTTAAAAAGAGAAAAAAGCGAGGCATGTTTAGATTGTAATTTGTTAGAGCAAGATCCGTATTTAAAATTCTGTCTTTTAAATATTTTTTTTCTAGCCTTGCTTTATATCCAGCCTTTTCTGATGTATGGGTTGGGTTTTTGTTTTTGGGGTTTGTTTTTTGGGGTTTTTTTGCATTATTATTATTAAAATCTTTCCATCGAGTTTAAGAAGACCGCTGCGAGCAACACATTTTCTGTATTTTTGTTCCTGTATCTCGGAGGAGAGTTGGCAGGGATTCTGTGGTTTGCAGTTACACAATATGTTATCATGTTTTTAATCACTAAATCATTGCAGTGGTTATAGATTTACAGTCTTAGGGTATTACTGAGCGGCGCAGCACAGCCCGTGTGTGCGGGGACATACGAGAGCATGCCGTTAACATGCTCGTGAACTTTGCTTTTAAATCATTTCCCGGCCGAGCCGCGGCAGAGTGCGGAGCCAGCGTTTTGGCATCACCCCTCCACGCACTTGAGGAAAGTTTGTGCAACCCTCCCGGCAGGGCAGGAGCTCCGATGGGCGTCGTGCGCGCCCTGTCCTGCGGCGCTGGCGGTAAGCGGCGGGTCAGGGGGTGCGAGGGGCGGCCGGTGGGCCGGGGCCGCCACCTGCGCGGCCGGGGGGATCGGGCCGCCCCACCGGCCGCCCTCTGCTCCCGTTTCCCCCTTTATTATGTAACAGAGCCCTCGGCAGCATTAAAAATTCAGCATTACAAGCTGATTGTAATGCTCCCTCATTAGGGAGCACTGTCTGGTCCGGCACTGAGCGGAGACGGAGCGTGGCTTTTCGGCTGCCGCAGCAGCGGAGGCCGGGGAGCAGCCGGGAGGGGGGGAGCGGGGTGTCCCAGGCCCCCGGCAGCAGCACCACGCTGGGCTCCCCGGCTCCCCGGAGCGCCGGCCCTGCGGCCAGGCCCAGGGCCCGCCAGGCTTCTGCTCTGCCGCCGGTCGAGGGCTTTCCCCTGCGCGGCTGCCGGAGCTGCCTCCTGCCCGGTCCCGCTCTGCAGGCTGCCTTCCACTGGAACAAAAGCAAAGAAAAGGCACATTAGAGGGGAGCGAAACTCTGCGTCTGGCCCCAGAAGTTGCTTTGCTGTATTTGTATTTTTTTCTCCTTCGCTTTTCTTTTTAACGCGGTCATTTTGGGAACAGAGGGCAGCAGGAAGTTGGCTCCAGCCCCTCTCCCGCGCGGCGGTGCCGGCCGCAGCAGCACTGGTCCTTTGCTGCAGAGCCTCCGGACCCTCCCTCCCACCCTGCCGCTGCCTTTTGTTCCCGCAGGACCGAGCCGAGGTGCTGCTTGGCGGGCCAGGGCGAGCGGGCGGCCCCGTGTGCCTGGCACCGCCGCCTGGCCTCGCCGTGGCCGCTGTCACACCGGGGCCCAGCGGTGGCTGCTCTGACAAAAGCGGAGGCGTGTGTCCCTCTTTCATCTCTCTGCTTTGACCCCTGCCCCGGTTGCTGTCGTTGTCGTGCTAGAGGCCAGGAGCAGCAGATTTGCTTTGGGCCTGGCCGGTGGTTGAACGGCTTCAGCAGGAATCGCTGAATCCCAAACTGATGGACACACAGCTGGCTGCGTCGGCCTCCCTGTTAACACTTCTTCCGCTTTCCGAAATAACAGTAATAGCAGTAATAATAATAATAATAAAAAAATGTTGCATGGAGAAGCAGAAAAAGGACTAGTGGGCTTTTACAGTGACTTTATTCCCATGCCGTGTTCTGTTCCGCGGGGACTCGATCCCTCGTGGGAGCGTTTCCCTGCCAGCGTCGCTTTCTCGTCTGCGGTGGGAGAGTTTTCGGCAACCATCTTCTGTGGGTGCTGGCGGCAGCGTGCGCCGGCCCTGCCGGGGCCGGAGGTGTGTTTGCGCTGTGGAAATCAATTCCGGAGGGACGGGCTCGGGAGAGGCTGAGCGTGTCACGGCTCCTGCATCCCTTCACCGGAGCGCGGCCAAGGTTTGGCCTTTGTGTGGCTTCGAGGGCCGTGTACCAGTGGGTGCGCCCGGCTGGCCGGAGAAGTGGGCTGCGAGCAAAGCCGGGTCACGACAGGTCCCTCTGGCCCAGCACCCGCCGGACCCCTGTGCCGCTCGCAGGCTCCTGCAGCTGATGGCTGCGGGGGCTTCGGCCTGGGAGAGGCCCACGGGGCCGCAGCAGGTGCCTGTGGGGGCTGTCCCCGCTGCGCTGCTCCTGTTCCCTCATGGTGGGTCGTCCCCCACGCCGTCTGGGAGCCCTGGGGAGGCTGCCCGTCCCTGGGGAGATGCAGGGGGAGACTAGAGAGAGGAGCTCCTCTCTGGGGAGCGGGGTGGCCGTTCCCTCCTCCCTCCCTCGTCGACGGCCAAAATTCAGGCTGGGCGTCCGGCGCATGGCGACAGCGATGAGGCTGTCGAGGGCTGTCGTGGCAGGAGAGTGGGAATCAAAACATCTGTGCGCAGGCCTGGGCGCCACAGCCTCTAATGGTTTTGACGGAGCTGTTGTGGTCTGTTGTCTGGAAAATCTGCATTCTGCGCCGTGCCCGAGGGGGCCGCGGCACCGCAGACCGTGGCGGTACCTAAATATAACCGCCTCACGCCGAGGGGTGAGGTGAGGGCAGCGGGAGCAGGCCGCCCGCTCGCCTTCTGCTTTGTCTCTGATCTGCGATTCAGGCATTTTTGTTTGCTCCCGAGGTTGGGCTTGTGTGTAGGCAGGGATTGGAGAAATAGATAAATTCCAGCTAGTTTAAAAAAAAAAAAACAAACAACAGAACAGGGTGGATGAGTCGGGCTTCCCTTGCTGCCGGCAGCGGTCCTACTGCTGGGTTGGGCATCCCACCAGCCCTGGCCACCCCTGTGTTCCTCGTTCTCCTCGGAGATGCTGCGGGTCTTGCTGAGGTCTCGCTGCGCCGGCAAGAAGCCAGAGCTTCCAGCGCTTCCTTGCTGGCTGTGCTGGACAGACATGTCCATCTGTCGGTGCGGGAGGTGGGTGCTCGTCGCCACAGCAACGATGGCTGTGTGCGGGGCTGTGAGCACCAGGTGTGTATTGCGTATGTCAGAGGTGCCTGTGAGCGCGGCCCAGGTTTGTCCCCACACAAAATTATTTTTTGGTTGGGGATGTCAGGAAGGGAGCTCAGCACAGGCCGAGCTGGTGGTGGCTGCCAGCGTGTCCCAGGCGCTGCTGAGGTGGAGGGACAGCGGGATGATAGCGGGTGCCGCTGGCAGGCTGCGGCCACCCGGCTTTGCCCTTGAGTTTGCTGCTGGGAGAGACACTTGGCTGTTGATTGTAATTTCATTATGTCACAAGTGCCAAACATGCCTCTCGCTATGAAAAGGCAAAGAGGACCAGCAGTATTTTTCTTTTTCCCCCCTCGGAAAACAAACATTACACAGTGTTCTGAATTGCGTGGTGCGTGTTGCTGTTGAATATGAGGATGCTGGCCCTGTGGTAACCAGGCTTTCAGGTATTAAATCTGGTGAGGGCTGAGCTGCACGGGTTCCTTGGCTTGGCGGCGATGCTGGAGCAGACAATGTGCTTGGCAGCTCTGGTAAAGGGTTTTTTCCCATCCTCCTCCTGCTCCTGTATCTGGGAAAGCGCAGCCTGCAGGGCCTGTAACAGGTTAGCTCTTAGTGTTTATTTTCATGGCCCAAGCGTGCCTGCTAAAGCATCAGTCCCTGCCCAGGGAAGATGGGAGCTAGTCCCAAACCCTCAGGTCCCAGCAGCAGCGTACCCTGTGTCCTGCCTTGGGCTCACCTCGGGCTTCCAGCTGCGCCCTCCTGGCTGGTGGTAGCCTGGCTCCAAAATGGCAGGTTGGCTTAGCTGGGTAGCAGGGGGTTTAACCGTCCTTGCACGCTGCCACCGGCTGCCTTGTGCAAACAGACCGACACTCGATGCGGAATTCAGCGCACAAATGGAATTGCTGGTGGTAGCATGGCAATGATGTGCTTGATCCTGCTGGGTCGGGCGCTGGGTTTCCTGAGTGACTGTGATGTCTGGTGGTGGGCTCAGAGGGTTTTGGTCTTGTTACGATGGAGTCGAGTGAGGAAAGGTGAGGTGAGGAGGGTGCGGAGGCACAGCTGGCTGAGCTGCCATCAGGTGCAGGTTGTTTGGGCTGACGAGTGCAGTCAGGTGCACATTGTTTGAGAGTATGCAGAATCTGGGGCTTCTTCAAAAAAGTGTGTTTGCTGAGGTACCATGTGGTGGGAAGGTACGTGGGCAGGCCTGGAGGTTGGTTCAGAAGACTGAGCAGGGGAAGGGCACGGAGCTGCTTGGTGTCTGAGGTACAGGCTTGAGAGCTGCAGAGTCTGCAAACCAGCCCCGCTCCTGCAGTGTGAAGGTGTTCTGGATCCAAGCTGTGCGCAGCATCTTGTGTGTTTCAGCTGTAGCTCTGGTGTTGCAGAGGCTGGTGCCCAGGCCGTTGGATACCTGGAAAGCAGAGCGGGGGCTGTGCCGTGCTGGGCTGCGGGAGGTTCCTGCGCGATGGCTGCAGAGGCGCTGCTGCCGGGCCGTGGGTCCCTGGGTGTGCGGCGCTGGGTGTCAGTGCCAGCGCAGGAGCTGCTCTCGGGTGAGCTGTAGCGGTGTGCTCGTGGCTGCTGGAGTGGTACTGCCGGGTGGTCTTTGCTCCGGGTGCATGTCCCTGATCAGGCTGAGGTTGCTTTGTGCTGTGCGTGTGGGAGAGCGAAGGCCGGGGAGCGGAGGGCAGACGGCCACCACGTCCCCATGTCCTTGCGCGGTTCCCACCGCAGCCCCTGACTGTGCCAGACAGAACTGTAGATGTCAGGCTTTGCACAGAAAGGAGAGCGGGGAGGGAGGGTGAGGAGGAGGCACAAGCGCGCAGCAGCAGGGCTGTGAGGTTCAAATTAACCTTCTGCTTTGTTGGTGTCGAAGTGAGGCGCCCCGGCTGCCAGCACGGTGCGGGCCCACCGTCATTCACGCGCAGCTCCACGGAGGAGCAGGGCCCGGAGCAGGGCGTCCCTCCCCAGTGCTGCTGGGGGCGGGGGACAGCAGGTGCCCAGGACACTGCTGCGCCCAGACACTGGAGGTGAAGGCGCCCAGTGGGACTCAGGGGCTGCCCATGCTCACCGTGTCCCCAGGGTGCTGTGGTCAGTGCCTTTGCATCCAACTTCGAGGAATGGGTGCTCTGGCCTTTCTTCTGGAAGCTGGGTCTGCAGCACCCAGACATGTGCTCCTACACAGCTACTTCAGATGTCAGAGCCTAAATTTCTCCACTTTAATTTTCTCCTGTTAATTTTGTCTCTTTTAGTCTTACATACTTCCTTCCCCAGTTCCTTTCTTCTTTCTGTTTTTCATCTTCCATAGAGACAGTTAAAAGCAGCTTAACACCGTGAGCTTGTTTGGAAGTCAAAAGATCCGTTTCAGCTCTGACGCTGACTTTGGGCAAGACACCAAGTGTTTTCCTCAGCTGGAGGATGAAATGGGATGATGCGTAGTTCACATGCAGGGACTGTAAGTGGGGGTTAATTGTGAAAAAGCATAATATGTCTTAAATCCCCCGAGCATTGTTGTATCCTTGAATTTTAAATGGGAGCGCCTGCTGCGCTGGGGGCAGCTGTGGAGCAGAGGGGTTGTCCAGAGCACCTCAGCACCTTCCCAGCAGGGTCTCGTGCTGGAGACCCGTGCTGTGGTACTGGAGAAACGGAGCTGGTTGGTCCTTGTTCTGTGACACTGTCTTATCCCTCCTGGCGTTGCTGTTCTCTGGGGTGCAGAGCACTGGGGTGGAGGACTGGTCATGTTGGCCAGGGTTTGTAGTCCTAGAGAGTCCAGGTATAAAGGCACGTGTGAAGGTGTAGGCAGGTGTACATTCTGAGCTCCTGTTCCCAGCAGGAGCCCTGTGGCCATGGCGTTGGGCCTGCAGCTCAGCTGGAGGGGGCGGCAGCGTGGTGGAGCTGCCAGCTGCGTTGGCTGTGTTAGTGGGCAAGGAGCGAGGATGGTGGGCAAGGAGCACGCGCTGCCCCACAGCAGGCTGCTGCTGGAGGAGGGCTGGCAGGGGGGGTTTGTGGCAGTACCTCATGGCTGGCAGAGGGGACAGCAGGTGGTGAGCTGGACGTTGCTGCCAGCCCGTGCCCTTTGCTGGCCGTGGAGCACGTTGTGAGCTGCGTGCTGGCGTGGGATGCCCAGCCCTGGGAAGGGCAGTCAGCACCACGTGCCCCTCTGCTATCTCAGAAACCAGTTACTTGGCAAATAGCAGTGCCTGTCTGGAGGAGCTGCCACAGATTTTATTTTCCTCGCTTGCCTTATTTTAACCAGCTTCTCCACTGTTTCCTCTTTATTTTGGGCGACGTGGAAGTCCCGGAGGTTTGCGTGAGATCCTGGAAATTCCCCAGGTGGTGGGTCTGGTGCCAGCGCAGCCCTGTGTGAAAAGCTGCCTTCATGGCAGGCTTGCAGCGGTTTCACCTGGAACTGCAGATGTGTGAACAACAGAGCCAAGCTCTGGAAGTGCCCGGGGGGTTGCTTGGAGCCCATGCAAGAGGAGGAGGAGGGTTGAGCTCTGCTCTGCACAGCAGTGGCGGGGGTCAGGCTCACAGGAGGAGCAGCACGACTGACTTCTGTTCTCTTGAAACCTCCCAGCTGTGCCCAGGGCTGCAGATCTAGTTGCCAGAGGCCCCGTGCAAGGTCCTCCGGCTCTTGGCAGTGCCACTGGAAGTGTCCAACCAGCCACTTCTCTAGCCACGTTCCTCATTTAAGCATCCCTTTGTGTCTCTGGAGTGATGGGATGCTCTCTTGGGACTGGAGGTTTCCTTCCTTGAGTGCAGTCAGCCCCTGGCTGTGTGGATGTCTGCTTACTTCAGGCAGGAGCTGGATGTCAGGACTCTGGTTTTTATCCCCCCAGCAATCTTCTTCTCAGCCCCTTCTTGCTTCAGGGTACGAAGCCCATGAAGTAGCAACGGTCACTGAGATGCTTTTGATGGGATTCCTCAAGAAGCGCTGGCTGTCCTCTAGAGGTCTGAAGTTCTCTACCACTGGAGAACATGAGTGGAGAGGTGTTGGGCACAGATACGGGTATTTTACTGTTGGTGGTGCTCAGTGGGTCTTCTGCATTTTAAAATGAAAAACAGTGTGGAGAAACCAAAAAAGCTCTGGCTGCCATTGAAGCGTAGCGTGCCAGGAGGTGAGGGGAGGAGTATTTTGGTCACAGGTTTCCCCTGTGCAAATATTTGGGATACTAAAAGCTATGTCTGTGTCTTGTTGAAGGCTTTGAGCAGAACTGGGTGATTTCTCAACTGCTGCTTTAATTTACTTTTGTTAAGACTGAGCTCTCCCCATTAATGCCATTACCTGGGTGTTGAACAGTTCCAAGCGATGCTCTTGGCTGTGCCTGACCAGCACAGAGGGGATGGGGACCTGGAGTCAGCCCCACGGTCCAGGTCACTGTGAGGAGGCTAGGGCAGTTCTGAGCCCCAGAGATGATGTTGGTGGCTGCTGTGGAGATGGCTCCTGGCGCCTTGGTGACTGGAAATAAAAGGACTGAGATTTTTAGGGTGCAGATCGGTCACAATAGGGGAAGAAAATGGTAAAATAAAGCTTCTTTCAGTAGAAATAGCTTTAGTGAGTACTGTGGGAGAAGGTACAGAAGTGTTGTTCTTTAATGTTCTCGTGGTGTCTTGAGTGTAAAAGTTTTTTTGTTTGGTTGGTTTTATATTTTAAAGTTCCTTCTTCCTTGTATGAGCCTCTTGCACAGCAGAGGAAGAGAAACACTTAACAAAAATAGAACCTGTGTTTGCCTAAAATGAGGTTGCTGTGGCATGTTTAGGACTCGAGACTGTGACTTTGAAGCTGACTGCATTTCACGCTGCTGATACCCTTTCAACTGTCTTAGGTAAACAGTGCAGTTGGGCTCTGAGAAGTGTCTGGTGAAAACTGTGCTTGGCTCCTCATACTGACTGTTTCAGAGGCTTTCAGAACAAATACCTTCTGCTTACCAGCACTCTTCCTGCTTAGAAAAGTTTGCATTGATTTATTATTATTTTTTCAAAGGATTTACTTGCACATTAGAATGTCCCGTGGACATTATTTTCAGTTCAAGGCGGGTTTATTTTAGTTTGGCTTAATTGAATTGGAAACAGTTACGAGCTCTACCAAAGCAAGTTGATTTCAAACCAAAACAGGAATGTCCACGAGCAGGTTCACACTGCTGTGTTCACACGCCTGCACTCAATTCCTCTTGTTTGCTTGTGTTAGGGACTCTTGGCAAGTAACTCATGGTGAGGGCTCGGTGGTGCTGAGGCAGGACCTGGAGAGGCTGCAGGGGCTGGTGTCACATCTGAGTGTGACGCTGATGCTGCTGCCAAGGCCAGCCTTGCCCTGGATCCATTTTCCTTTTGCTGACACAGAGCTTTGGGGCAGTGGCACAGGGAAGTAGTTTAGGGAAGGGACCTGAGTTAGAAAAATGGCTAAAGGACAGGGGGAAAAAAAGCTTCCTCAAAATACTTTTATTTTTGGTTGTTTTTCTGCCAGCTTCCCTTTAATTTGAAATAATCGTGTGATACAGGTTGAAAGGGCTTTGCTGGAGTGGAGTGGAACAGGCAGGCAGGACCAAGGACTATTCCAGAGGAGCGCTCGCTCTGCTGCTGCCCCAGCCAAAAGCTTTGTCCCAGCGTGGGGCTGGGACCCAAGTGTGCATTTGGTGCAGGGTGCTTGGGAGGAAGGCACTGCTTTTAGTCATCTTTATTTTATTATTATTTTGCCCTTTTGGGAGTACAGTATGGTTAAGCTTAGAGGATCCCTGTGCAGCCCTTTCACCTAAGGAAACGGAGCTATTGCTGAGGCTTAGGCGTAGCTGAAGGGTGAGCTCCTGCCGGGGAAGGACGAACTGGTCCCCACAGTGCCCTGGCTCCTTCTGAGCATCCTTCTCCCTTTGGGAGCTGGGTGGAAATTGCTGTGCTGTGCTGTGCTGTGCTGTGCTGTGCTGTGCTGTGCTGTGGGTGAGCAGCTGGGGCTGCTGGCAGCCAGGGCCTGGGCTGTGCCGTGGGCTGTGCCGTGGGCTGTGCCGTGGGCTGCTCTGGCCGCGCTCCGGCCGCTGCCGCGGGCTTCATGCCCCGGTGCGTTCCGTGTGCTCCGTGCGAAGCCAGCACCTGCAGCTGGCAGCCTGGATGGCTTCTGTTTGTAGTTTCACCTGCTTAAATAGACAAATAATCTGTTTGCTCCCCCCTCCACCTTGTGTTGCTCTGCAGCAGCACTGGCCAGTGTTTTTCTGAAGGATCTGGATCCTGTTCTCTGAGGGGTCCATACCTGTCCCAGGTAGCTGCTTCTCCTCCCAGGGTAGCTCCCTCCTCCACTGTCCAGCGCTCTTTGCAGATCCAAACCAAATATTTGCTGCAGGTTTTGAAACTGATTCTGGTTTTATTTAAGCAATTGCCTAATCTCATGTCCAAGGAGCCTCTTTGTGTCTTTCTAACTTTGCAGAGTTCTGGGATGTAACTGATGGCAGTGGAGGGGCTGGCAGAGGCTGCACCTGGCAGAGGGGAGGGTGGCTGGGCACACACTGTGCCCTGCCCTGGTGCAGGTTGTGCTGGATCTGGATGTGTTCCTGGGTCTCAGCTGTGTGTGTAGTGTTCTCTGTGTGCTTGTATGTCAGGTGTGTTTAGCCCCTACACTGAGGTCTGTCTGTCCCTCCACATCCAAGTACCAGTGCCGTGGGGGCTCTGTTGGGGACATCTTTGTATAGACACCCCTTTTTCTGGTCATTACAGAGTGATTCCTGTGTAAAACCTCCAGATTCTGATTGTTTCCATAGACTGATGATTTCTTAATGCTTTATTCTTTATGAAGTCATTAGTAAAGCAAAACATCATACCCCAGAGTGAAAATGTGATCTTAACTGGCTCCCAGGTGAGGACAAGCAGAAGTGATTTCTCCTGCAAACACACACTCAAAAGCCAGAAGGATGGTTTCTAAATCGGACGATGCAGGACCTGAGCATGGGAATTGCTGGCAGAGGTGCTGTGATTTCTTCAATGACGTCTGTTCTGAAACTTTGCATTTAGGGGTAAAAAAATCTAGTCTAGACTATTTCTGCTGTGGCGCTCTTTCGGTTCAGTTCAGGTTCAGCCGTGTGTTGTGTGTGGTGGTGGGGAGCTCCTGCGTTCCCTGCCTGCCGCTCCGGAGCGGCTCCTGCCTGGATGTGTCGCGCTGCGGGCGGCCGAGCCCCGGCTGCTGGCTGGCCGTGCATCCAGGGGGTGCTTCCAGCACTGCCTGCAGCTGCCCCTTCCCCTGTGCACAGGGCCTGTGTACCCCACGGCAGGGCCAGGCTGCGCTGCTTTGCTCTCTGCCTCCACTGATGGTCTGTGCTCGGAGCTGCAGTGATGAGAAACTTGCATTTAATAAAAGTCACCATGGAACGGTTCTTGGGATCTTGCCAGTGAGAGTTTCCTATTTAAAATTAGAAATCAGATTTTTTTTTTTTTTTCTTTTTGTTAAGCCTTGATGTGAACTGGTAGTTGCTGGAGTTTTCTTTTGAATCCAGATCCCAGCTGAGGGGACTGGGGGGAGGAACACACAATTAAGCAAAACCTCAAACAGTGGAATTGCAGGTTTTGTTTTTTTGCGAGAGGAAAAATAGTACATTTTGTGTAATACTGAGTCCTCAGCAGTAATAAGTGACTCATTAGGCAAATGCAAAGTGTGTAAACGCAGGGAACTCTGAGTCCATCAGGGTGCTGGCCAGCGTGCAGGGAGGGCCCGAGCTGGAGGGGGTGTGCTTGCTGCCAAGCACACCTGCAGCCTCTGCTGGGCCAGGAGGAGCTCTCTCCGGAGCAAGGAGGCGAGAGCAGGTGAAATGTGTGATAAAGACTACTGCTGTAGTGGCTCTTGGAAGGGTAAACTTGTTGAACTTCTGCAGTAGCTGGATTTTGTTCTGCTCAGGTAATTTGTTTCAGGCTTTTGGGCACGTTCTTTAGCTGCCTCAGGTGTGATTTGTTCTTTGTGATGTGGGTCTGTCCATCCTCCCTGCACGGCCACCATGGTGGGAAGCCTGCTCTGCCCTCATCCCATTGAGGAGGGTGAGGAGCAGCACGGCTGCCAGAGTGAGGAGCTTCCATTTCAGCGTTTCTCTGGCAGCTCTGACTTTACTCTTGACTGGGATTGAAGAATTCATCCCATTCCTTTGTTTTACATGGAAGGAAACCTTATCCCTGTGGCTTCTGTTGCTGCTGGTTGTAGGAGTGTTGGTGGAGATAAGGGCCGTTCCCTGTGCCCCCGGGAGCAGCTGGCAGCCTGCCTGCCATGACCCACAGGAGCGGGGCTGGATCTCTGTGTACTAATGGGCCTGCCTTGTCCTGCCTTGTTTGTCATGATTTGTGGCTGCATTTGTATGCAAATACTAACAACTTGCTGCTGAGTTAATTAGTGTTTTTTCTCTTTGCTTCCTGGAGCTTAAGCAAAAGGTCTTTATTCTCCCTGTTTTGGTGGTCTGAGCTGCTCCACCCGCTCTCCCAGGACAGCATCCTGCTGCCTGTGCCGGGGTGCCAGGTGTCCTGAGGAGAGGTCAGGCCCAGTTGCCTGAACTGGCTGCAGACCCTCGTGGAGCTCAGGACAAAGGTGTCTGTTGAGGGGTTGAGGTGGTCGCTGTAGCTGGATGCTCTGGGTGTCCAGGTGAATGTTTGCTCCCTGGCTCTGGTAGTTGCTTTGCAGAGGAGCAGAACCGAGCCAACTCCATATGTTCTGGAGATGCCAAGTGTTTGCTTTCTAATGTTAGGATTGAGCACCCCACGGGATGGATGATTCTCACCAGATGAGAGGCTCCAAGGGTGGCTCTGGTGACCTGGACATGAGAGCAATGGAGTGGGAATTGCTGGCCTTCAACACCAGCTGGGAGTTGGATTTTTGCTTGGACAGAGGGGAAGGCAGGCATTTCTTCCCCTCCCAAGAATGGTATCTTTGCGTCCTTGGCTGGGCTCAAGGATTTTACTCACTTTAATCTTGCATTCCATCTGATTTTCTGTGGGCCCTGCAGGTGTTTGGGTCTGCCAGAGCTGCCCAAGCCACAGGTTGGAGGGGTTACCTGCCGTGCTCTGGGGCAGGTGGAGTGGGCAGCCAGGAGACTGTGGGCACCCCTGGGCAGGAGCTGCTCCAGGGGGCCGTGGTGGTGCCTGGGCTGTGGCTCCTGGCCAGGGTCAGGAGCCCAGGCAGTTGTGCTTGTCCCACCCTGCCTCTTTCTGCCCTCCAGCCAAGGCTTTTTCACAGTTATTTCATCAGAACTGTTTAGTTTTTAAGCCTTTGTTTTTCTCCTGGAAGGCAGGGCTGTGGCTTCTCAGTAACAGGGGTGACAGCCTCCAGCCTGAGGCCAGGGACTGGCAAGTTCCAGCTGGGAACCAGTGACCCTTTGCCCCTGTGTTGGTGCTTGTCACCACCTTAGTCATGTTTGGAGCCTTGGTGCCTCATTGGGTGATGGTGGAGGAGTGACGTTGGGGTGGAGTGGTAACCTGTGCAGCACTGCATCCAGCTGGAAGAGGGGATGTACCCGTTAGTGTGGAGCTCCCCATCCTGTCAAGGGAAGTTCCCAGGAGTGGCAGCTTACTGGTCAGGAGACATTTCCTGGTCCTGGAGTCCCAGTTGCTGCATGTTTTCTGGTCATCTGAGGACTAATGAAAGAGAGGGAGTTTGGAGTATTTTATTCTAGTTTCTTGTTCCAGTGCCCCTCTGATGTGAAGAAACCCGGCAGTGTTTGTCACCGTTGGATTTTAGACCTGGGAGATGTATTTTTTCCCTACTCTTGCTTTTCCATTTCACACCCTGCGAGGCAAAGGGATGTGGTGCTGCAGGCCTGTCCTGCTGCCATGCTGAATTTTTCTGAGGAAGTACGGAAATGGGGATTTTTCTGCAATTCTTCTGAACAGATTCCCAACACTTTAGTGGGCTTTTAACTCCATAAAGCTGAGACTTTACAGGAAAGCCTGGTGAGCCTGGGTAGGGTCTGGGCAGGAGGGGTTGAATTTAGGATCTTGCCGAGTGAAATAGGGATTTTTCTAGTTCCATTCGGGCTGGTGGGACCATGTCTGTCCTAGTGACTGTCTCAGTGCAAAGGTCTGAGGTGAGAAGCAGCTTAAAAAGGCTGTGTGGCATGTGAGGAAGCAAGTTAGCTCTTAATCATATCATATTGGCCTCTTTTGCGGCTGATACATCTGCTGTAAAACGCTTAGTGCTGAGTGCCTGATTGGGCAGCCCATGCTAAGTGTTCAAACTCCTGCTGCCTTTTTTCTTCAAACAATATCTTCTGGCTTCCAGATTTCTGATAAATTGATAAGAGGAATTGCGTGAGTCAATAGAGTTGTAGACACTTTGCCAATATAACCCTAGCGCTATTGATCTGCCAGTAAATTAAAGTCTTACTTAGAGGCTGCCGATATTTCTAATCTCCTGCCTCACCAATTACACCCTCCCAGCTACCTGGGAAAGACAGCAGCGGGAGACGAGGCTGCCGAGGCTTTTCCTAGCAAGTGGGGCCGTGGCGTGGCAGCCAGTGCCTGCGCGGGGCAGGGGCTCGGGACTGGCACTGACTGGGGTGGCACTGATTGGGGTGGGTGCCCGTGGGCAGTGCTGCAGAAGGGATTTGTCAGGTCAGGGTTGAGCCTCCCGGGCACAGCCCTGGCTGCTGGGGGACGGAGGCAGTCGGGAGGGGCAGTGAGCCCGTGTCCCTCGGCTGTGTCCAGGGGGAAGCTGCCCCCAGCCCTCCGCCTTCCCTGGCCTGGCGTGGCCGATGCCGTCCGGCCCCGCTGCCGTTGGGATTGAGGTCCTGCAGAAGGGACTCTCGGGAAGGGATGCTTGCTGGGAGACATGGATGCAGGGAACCCTGCTGCCCTACGGCTCCTGCCCTGGGCTCTGCCCCTTGGCTGCTGGGTTGAGGCCCAGACAGAGAGGGGCTTTCAGCTGTCCGAGAGGCCGGGGATCAGAGAGCCCCCGCCAGGCTCCCATGTTCCCCCCACGCCCCCTCCCCTGTGAAGTTTCAGTGGATTCTTGCCCGATAAGCCCCTTTCAAGTCTCATTTACGTTTGAAAGTCCATAGCTAGCTTTGGGAAGAAATCTCCAGATAAATGCTGTGTTCTTTCTAATACCCCAGAGCGAAAATCAATGGGAGGGATAATTCCTTCCCTTGTCCTACATGGACTTTCATGTGTTTCTACCTCCAGCAGCACCTTTTAAATAAAGAGAAGCAGCAGCCACCCTCCCCTTTCTCCTCTGCCCCTCAGGTCCCAGCCCGGGCCTGCCGAGCGTAGCGGGGTGCAAGGTTTGGGGGTCCCTGTGTGGAGAGGGGTGCTCAGCTGGGGGATTTCTGTTGGCCCCTTGGGTCCAGTTTGGGCTTTTACTGGCAGAAAACTGCGCACCTCTCTGGATTTGCGGAGCTGGCAGTAGGGATGTTTCTGGGAATTCACATGCAGAGTGGTCTGTAGCTGGAGCAGAGGACCCAGGTCTTGGAGATGGTGACAGCAATACCATGGTGAAGGGATTTTAAAAAACATTCCTTTCATTAAATCCAGTGAAATGAAGGTTCTTGTCACATAAAACTGCTGCCAGGTGGAAGATGGGCCTATGGTGTTATCATTTTTTATCCTAAGCTTGTGCAGAGCACTCTGGGCAGTGATGTCTCTTCTGCCTGGCATCCAGCAGTGCCTGCTACGAGGCAGATCCAGTTTCCAGAAATACCTTGGAGGAATTCATAGCTGGGACTGGCCTGAGACAGCTCCTCCACACTGCCCTAGAACATGCTTATATCTAAAAGCTGCATCCTCCAGCAGTGAAGTTCTTTATCTGGCCACTTCCTTGCTGGCTGCACTGAGCTGCATTTTCCCTGATGTCGTGAAGTTATCGTATAGACTGTACATTAGAAATTGTAACTATTCCAAGTCTGCTGTTTTGGCAGGGAATCGCTGAGTCTCGTGATCTGTCTGTAATGGAGTGGAGATGCTGAGCTGCAGCAGGATATATTTATACTGAAAGCTTTTTCGTGGAGGAAACATCTGAGCAGCCAAGCAGCCCGAATGATGTCTTTGGATTTCTGGTCGCTCCTGGTACAGTGCTGGCAGTGATGGGCAGGTAAAGGGGAGCAGCTGTGCAGGTTTCCTCCCCTTGTTAGAAGAGCTGAGGCAAAGGGAGAGCTGAGGGAAATCCTGCGTGGACCAGATCCTCAGAAAAGATGCTGTTAGAAAGGGTGACTCAGTCCTTACTGGACTGAGGTATTTGAATCCTGTTCATGCCTGGTGATGCTGATGCCCAGGGCAAGGGCAGGTTGGAACAAGGCTTTTCTACTGTTTCCAAGTAAGTTTTCAGGGTTTCCTTGGGGCTTTTTGCTCCCTCCTGGCCACAGCTTGGAATCCTACAGTCCAAAGCTGGATAAAGGGTTTGTGAAACTTTGTGGATGGCAGATAATTCCTCACTCCTTTTAGCTGGAGCGTGTAATGGATCAGGGATTCGGCTTGTTTTTCCAGCCATTTCTGTTGGCCAGGGTAGAGCTGCTGCCCGCAGCCCTGTGTGGAGCAGGGCGTCGCCCAGGGTGACTTCTGTCATAAACACTGCACTGCACTCCACGGGGAGCGACAGCATCGGGGTAAAACCCATTCATTAGCAGTATCTCCATGGTTCGCCTTTAGGATTGGGATCAGCCAGAGCTCTTTCTGGTGGGTCAGTGATGATTTCTCTCCAGCTGTCAGAGACAGAGGTGGCTCGCCCACTGGCCCTTTTGTTTCTCCTTTGCATCCTGAAATATTTAGTGTTCTGTATGTGACCTAATGGCTGAGCAGGAATATTAACGGGTTACAGTCTAAAACCTCTAATTCAAGTGTCTCTCGACTTGCAGGAAATCTAAGTTTGGGATTTTCATGTTCTCTGCCAAGGCTGGCATTCGGACAGTGTTCCCTAATTTATTTCCACAAATTGGAGAAGGCTGTAATTTACTATTTTAAGAAGCACGTGTTTCAATAGACCTTTAATTAAAAAAAAGAAAGTTTGGTGCGTGTCTGAAACTGTAAGAATCACTAGACTGGATCAGAACAGTAACATGTACTAATTTGACCTTTGCAAAGTGGACAAATTCTTCTTAATTTTCTCCTCTGGCCTGTCTGCAGAGCAGTGTATTTATAGTCACGGAAGCACAGCCTCGAAGGGGCTCTCGCTGTACCAAGAGGGATGTTGCTGGCACCATGGTGGTTCTCCTTAGGATCTTGCTTTGGGGATTAGGGGCCCCGTGCCCATGCTTCATCACCTGTAGTTAACAGAGGGGAAAAAATTTAACTCCTACCCTAAAACTTGGCCTGCAGTGATACAAGAATGTGGTTTTTTGGGTGGATAGTGAATAAAATAGGTCACAGCTATTTTATATGTGTGTTGGAAAACTTACTGCTCTGTCTTTTCCAAAGCTTTAGGAGACCAATTCCCCATTGAAACAGAAAGGTTCACATAACCTTCAAAGCAAACCTTGAGGTGTTTTACGCCACCTCTCCAGTACCTCCAGTTTGGTGGAGCCTGAGAGCTCCTGGTTTCAGGGGTGAGTGAGAGCTGCCCTGCAGTGTGAGTGAGTATTGCTGTGGTTGTGGTGGTGTAAAGCAAGCTCACAGGCAACTCCTTTGTGTGTTATCTAGCAGAAAAACAGCACGTGAAGCTCCTCTCCAGTCATCTCTACACATGACTGATGTAATTGCTTAAGGTACAGATTTTGCTACCTGGCTGTTCAGCTGTTTTCCAGCACCACTGGTGTATTGGAAACAAAGCCCCCTGGATTTGGGGTCATACAGTCTGAAGCCCCCTGGATTTGGGGTCATACAGTCTGTGGCAAACGCTTTGCTGCCACGTCAGAGCAAGTGGCTCATTGATAGTTCCTGTGTTAGTCACCTAACTTCGTGTTTCACCTCAAATATTACAAAGGAAGTTGAGGCTAAAAGTAAAGTGTTGTTTCTGTAAAATAGTAAAAGTTTTGTTGAGGTAGTCACTCCCACAGGAGCAGTAGCTTCAGGGTGTGTGTGCTCACCCCGGGTTCGGAGTGGTGACCGTACACCAGGCTGTAAGACCTCGTTGGACCATGTCTCTGCTGTTGGCCCCCTCTTCTCACCAGATGTTCCAGTACAGGTGTATAATACTCTCTGGAACACAGGTTCCTGGTGGAGGTGGTGGGGTGGGAGGGGGTGCACGCCTGCCTTTACCCCTCGAGTTAGCTGGTGGGTAACTTAGAGACGCAGCCTGTCAGACACTGTCCCTGGTGGGCCAGCAGAGGTGTGGTGGGAGCTGCAGCGAGTGCCAGATGCCCAGCAGTGTATTAAACACTAGTTGAGTACAGGAGGGCATATCACAGGAGAGAGATAAGCAAAGTTCTCTGATTGTGGATCAATAAAGGTTAGTGACATCATATCTCAAAGTGAGAGAACCTGCTTTCTGCAGACCATTTATCAGATTGCAGGCAGGAGCAGCATTAACCTCTTCCTAACTAGGGGTCTGCTCCTCATCTGCCTCCAGACCAAGTCACCTTCCCTGTCTGCCCAGAAGGCTCCTGACCCTGTGACATTCCAACAATGGCACATCGGCGTGGCCGTGCCAGAGTGGTTCTCTTTCAAGTGCTTCTGCTCAGCTCTCTGCAGCATGCCGTGTCCAGTGGGAGGAGAGCACAGCTCTCGGCTGCCTGGGAACGGGGTGGCAGCGTGCACTGCTGTCAGAAGTGCTTCTCATCTCGGTTTGTCTGCTGTTCTCCAGTAACTTGATGCTGTTACGGCCTTGGTGAGGTGGAAGTTTGCTACGTGTCAGTGCTGGGACACGACAGAGTTGTGTTGGTTAAAGATCTGGCACTGTGCCAGGCATGTTGGGATGTGGTTGTAGGAGGCGTCCTTAGTTTACTGGTTTGGTCCTTAGATTAACCATTTTTCTATGGCAGCAGTGGCAGGGAAATCACTGTGGATGGTCTGCAGAAAGAGATGTGTGGGGCAGCAGGAGGCTTTGGGCGCAGTGTGTGCTGCCCTCCTCGAGGTGTCTGTCCTCCTGGGCCTGCCGTTATTGTTACCAAAATAGATTAAAGCTGAACTGAGTGGATCAGCCCATTCTGCAGTCCCGTTTGTGTGCTGCGTGCGGTGAGGCACCAGCTTTCCACATGAATGCCACTTCTGAATGTGGGGAGTGAGGAGCCGCGTGCCTCGGTCGGGCGGCGCGGGCCGGGAGCTGTGGGTGACCCCGGCGCAGCGGCTGCGGCGCGCTCCGCAGGGACAGCCTGGGGAGCACACCAGGTGCTCCATCCTGCCCGAGGGGACCCGCCAGTCCCCACCAGCTTTTTCAACATTTTTCACTTTCCGATCTTGTCTTCAAGTGGTTGGTAACGTGAGATACCTGCAAATGAGCAAACCTCCCTCTTCTCCGAATGCCAGAGGAGTATTAAGGATCCTCCGGAGCATTTGTGCCTGGCAGTGGGGAGTAGGGTGTAGGTTTTCCTGCTGTGCAGGTGCAGGTCTCTTGTTTTCCATGAATGAAAGGAGAAACTGCTGCCTGGAGGAACGTGTGGTCGAGGTTTAGAGATAAGATAGTGAGGACGGATGACAGGCGGAGGGTCAGGGGCAAGAACAGAGTTAATTCCCTGAATGAACTTCTCTTGTCTAGCAAGGAAATACCAATTTTTTCCAGAACCTACAGAGACTTGAGCCATAAAGACTTTCTGATTAGCTTTCATCCTTTTTCTGTTGGTGATTTCTCATGGCAAAGAGCCCTTTTCTGTGGTGCCCTGGGCTGTGCCCCAGGAATTGTTGGGAGGCCGTGCTGCTGCATGTCCTGGTGGGTTGGGGGGACACTGGTGATGGAGCCCGTGCTAATAGGCTGATGTCCAAGTAGAAAGTGTATTTTCAATGAGGAAGTGCTGAGATATTAGTGGGGCCTGGATTACCCTGTGATTGTGCTGTCAATACTGCTGTATTGAGTCAGAGAGAGCCTGCACGACACAGGGAAACACTTAGCTCACTGCTGCTGCTTATTGAGAAGCCAATAGCAATTTACGTGCTGACACTTGACACCGAATCCATTCCCAGAGGTACGGCTCCTGCTAAGCCACTGCTGGGCTCGCCCTCACACCTGCGCCGTCCCTCGGCCGTGGAGCTGCAGGTGTGAGGATGCTGGGGCTGCTCCAAACGCTCCCGCCCGCCGGAGGGGCCAGCGGCTGCCCCTGGAGCTCTGATGGGATGGGCAGGTAGGGACCAGCTCCACGGAGAGGTGGGAAACCTGCGCTCCAGAGAGCTGGTCTCACATGGCATTAGCTTTATTCATGTATTCAGTGAAGAAGTGGAGATGGGGGTGCCCGAAGTGCCTGGGACCTCTGGACTGGAGCAGCTGGATTCCTTCTGTCTTGTTTGTCTGTTTTCTTGGGACAAGCACAGCTGAGCCTGATGGCCTTTCTGGCATACACACACACCTTTTAAGAAAAGCTTAAGATCATCTGCTGCCAAATACTTTCAAGAGGAATAACATCCAGGATATTTCTTTGAGGCTGAGCTCCCTGAAACGGGAACTAAGCCATGAAGGAGTGAGGACGGGATGAGAACAGAGCTGGAGTACTGGAACGAGATGGCTGGAGGTGGGAAGCAGAACATGGGGAACCTGTGTCCTGGTGACACAGGAGCATCAGCAAGGAGAATCAGGTGCTGGTGCTGGACCACTGCAGGAGGCCTGAGGAGTTGTAGACCCAAGTGGATGGTCTTGTCAACACCAGTGTGCTGGGGCAGTAAATCTCCTGCTGGTTTTTAAGTGCAGCTCTTCCTGTTTTGCTGCATTGCTTGGCAAACAATTTTACACATTCTCTGTTAGCTGTGCTGTTGCTTTTTGGTCACCATTCCCTTTGCAGTTCCCTTGTGTGCCTGAACCTCCTGGGAGGGCTAGAAAACCTGTGTCCTAAATCTAAAAGGAAACAAAGCAAGTGTGCTGCATGAGGGAGGTGCCTGGAGTGACTCTTCGTTTTGCAGAAGTTGAATTTAGGTCATGTTGCAGGTCGTGTTTCAAATATCTGTGTTGCTTCATGCTGGCAGGTTGTTGTAGCCAGTCTGTAGTGTCATGGCCTGGCAGAGTGTGGGGAGAGGAGGGAGCAAGCCTGAAGCAGTCTGTGTGGGGCTGTCCTGCAGCTCTCTGAGGAGAGCAGGGACATGTCGCAGTGTCTCCAGACTGCTGCTGAAGCAGGCGGTGCTGCGCAGGTGGCCTGTGGCCCAGCGCGGGGTGCATGGTGTGGCTGTGGCCCAGCGCGGGGTGCGTGGTGTGGCTGTGGGCCAGCGCGGGGTGCATGGTGTGGCTGTGGCCCAGCGCGGGGTGCGTGGTGTGGCTGTGGCCCAGCACGGGGTGCATGGTGTGGCTGTGGCCCAGCGCGGGGTGC
>VZTG01010442.1:569687-670142 GCA_013397845.1 Melanocharis versteri
CTGTGGCCCAGCGTGGGGTGGGTGGTGTGGCTGTGCTGGCGACCGGTCAGGATCAGCCCCTGAGGCTGGGAACGGGCCCTCCCTGCCAGGGCGCTCTGGGCACGCTGTGCCTGTCCCCTGCCTTGCCAGGGCGCTCTGGGCACGCTGTGCCTGTCCCCTGCCTTGCCAGGCGCTCGTCCCAACGCAGGTGTTCCCGTCTGCAGTCCTGAGCCAGAACGAGCAGCAGGTGCCTGTCCCAGAGCTCCCTGCTGTGTGTGGTGGCTGTAACCTGAGCTGGGACAGGTTGTGGCCAGGAGCCCCCCCGGAGATCTCTGGCGATGCAATCGCTCCACGTTTCGGTGATACTGGCTTCCCTCAGACACTTCAAAAACTGTGGCAAAAAACAATACAAAAATAGATTCGGTGAGAGGGTAACCAGGGCAGCAGTGGCACGTGATGGAGGGGAGCAGGACGTGCCTGGATCCAGTGCCTGTTGAACCTCAGTGGAGGGTGAAGCAGCAGGCGTGTCTGTTGGGATGCTGGATGGCTGGGATGGCAGGTGTGACACCTCAGCACGTGCTTTTGTAGAGGTCCCTATTGCTTATTCTGTTTTGTTCTAGTCTATTGCTAATCTTGTTCAGCAGTTGCTCCTCTTAATTATTGGAGTACTTTTACAGAGATGTAGCAGATTAATCCTTTTAGTTCTGCTTGCTGCCAGAAGAGATTGCCACCATTATTCCTGTGCTGTGGAAGGAGAGGTTGGAGCAGGAAGAAGCAGGGCTAAATTTAGAAAGCTTGTGCTCACGCATGCTGCTCTGTAGCTGTAGAGGAGCATGTGGTGGCAGGTACCAGTGTGAGCAGTGAGCATGTACACGGGCAGGCGAGGCTGGGGCAGCCCAGCAGAGTTTCGTGGGTGTCACAGCTGGGTCATGACCTGCTCAGAGAACCCCAGCAGCTCCTTGGCGCATTTCCAGCAAGGGAGGGCAGCTCCAAGGCATCACTTATCTGGTCCTTGCCGTGCTGGAACACAAATATTAACTGACAAACAGTTGCATAATAAATGGCACAGTCACTGTGGCCTGTTGTTCTTATCTTCCTCCGTAAGAAATAAATAGGGAAAAGTAGGAAAGTTAACTTACAGACCAATAAGCCTCTCCTGCACTGGCATTAGTGAGGCCTGAGGCTTGCATGAGGGCTGCTGAGTTTGTGTCCCAGAAGCTCATGTTGGAGGAAATGGAGAAGTGTTGGCCACGCAGGACAGATGAGTGTGTGGGCACTGTGGGGTGGCACACGTGAGTGCGTGTGCCAGCTGCCTGGCACAGCAGGGCTGGGGGCCTGGAGCCTTAGGTTTGTGCTGCAGAACCTCTGCCCCAGCGCTTGCTCTGCCTGCTCCCCCTCTGCTCCCAGCTCAGGTGTTCTCTCTAGCGTGGTCACAGGCATACATGTCGTTCCAGCTGAGACCTTGCAGTGCTATTAATGTGCCCTTTATTGCTTCCTTGTCTCCACAAACAATCTGAGCAACATCCTGGAGATCCTGTTTGCCACTTGTCCAGCTGCATCCTTTGGTTCATCCCGACCAGCACATTAGCCTGTCTCGTCCTGTGTAATTCCCGATTGGTAAACCCTGAATTTATTGCAGAACCTCAGAGTTTTCATGTCATAACCTTGGATCTAGTTGCTTTCTTGTTATTCTAGACCTCAAATCCTAGCTTTTTCCTGTGTAACATTCTGGTCCTCCAGTGTGTTGGATGTGCTTCTCAATTTAATTTCATCGAGGATCGGTGGTCTCTGCTGATTGGCAGCAAGGCCAGCAGTGATGTTAGTGCAAAGGCTCCCAAGGCCTTTCAAGAGGGGAAACCTTAATCCAGGGCAGTATTTTTCTTTCCATCATTTTGGTGTCAGCTGCTCTTGGCCTAGTTTTCTGCCTTTTTTAGATCGTAGCTATTGCCCATCCTCTCCAGCGCAACTCCCCAGTGCAGTGTGGAAGAAGGGGCAGTTCTTTCAGTAAAGGGAGACACAGGGTTAGTTTTCACGGTGTGTTTGATAAATGCACTTTGTGTTTGATCCTGGTCTTCATTTATTGCTCTCTCTTTTATTATTCTTGCCTTCACAGTAATTCCAGCTCTCTCTGTTAGGACAGAAATAAACCCCACAGCGGTGTCTCCCCAGCCCTGTTTGAGCACAGCTGTTTGCTGTCTGTACCCAGCATAGTTCCTGAGCAGATGGATGGTTACGAATATCTGATGTTGAACCTGTCGAAAATGTGCTTGGGTATTCTTGATTGTTTTAGATTGTGCAGATTTAGATTAGAGATGGGGCCCTGGCACAGGGTGCCCAGAGCAGCTGTGGCTGCCCCATCCCTGGAAGTGTCCAAGGCCAGGTTGGACAGGGCTTGGAGCACCCTGGGATAGTGGAAGGTGTCCCTGCCCATGGCAGGGGATGGAATGAGCTAAGCTTTAGGGTCCCTTCCGACCCAACCCAGTCTGTGATTCCGTGACAGCTGCTATTTTTAGCTCAATCATGAAACATTAAGAGAAAATGCAGAGAGGGGAAAAGGTATCTTGAAAGTTGAGGCGAATGGTCCCCTGGGGATGGAGGAGTTCTGTGTATGCTGGTGGGTTTCAGTTGTCTGAGCTGATCTCCCTGGCTCTGGGTGCTGCTGCTTTGGGGTGGCTCCTTCATACCTCTCTGCTTTGGAGCAGCAGGAGGCCTGTCCTTGTGCTGCTGCGCTCCCGGTTTCCATTCAGTCTCCCTCAAGAAAGGTGGGGGCATTCTGGACCTGGGTGGTTCTAGCTTGGAAGGGCTCATTCTTGACTGATAGATCTGAGAAAGCAGTTGAACCTGAAGTCATCTGTGGCCACTTCTCAGTGCTTGCAGGTGCCACTGGAATGAGAGCCAGGTGTGAGGTGGGAAGAGGACAGTGCCATGCTGTTGTGCCCTGGGGTTCAAAGGGAGAGTAACGATTTGCCTTCTCTCTATACTTGAATTTGAGTCTTTAAAAAAGAAGTGAATTCATATAAAGAATAATGGAAACTGAAATGAAATAGATGATTATTACCGAAACCTTTGAAAGAGCGCAGATCATCCCAAAGCAGGCATTCCTCTGCAGGGCTGTCCCAGTCCCACTGCTGGAGGTGGCCGGGAGGCAGCAGTAGGTCGGGACCAGAGTCCCCACGTTAGGCCACAGGTTTCTTTTGGCATGTTCAGCACCAGCTGTGTTGTGCAGGGCAGAGCATGAGCACTAGGAGTGGGTGGGGAGCTCCCTGGCGCAGCCAGCAGTGCTGAGTCTGCCCTGACAGTTTGTCCTGCTCTCCCTTTTACCTTTGTTTCATTTTACTCCTGCTTGACTAGAGTTTTGTTGGCTTTGTGGTCTGTGATTTCCGGTGCGCAGGCTCGGGGATGGTTGTCCCGCCGCGCGTTCTGGTGCCTTCTGCCGCGCGCCCTTCCGAGGTGGCTCTCGAGCAGCCTCCTTGTGGCTGGCCAGTGAAAGCTGGCTCGGTCCCCGTGTCCCCGGCAGTGCCTGCGTGCCAGCTCCTGGCGGGCACTGGCTCCTGGCAGGCACCGGCTCCTGGCGGGCACCGGCTCCTGACGGGCACCGGCTCTCATTCCGGCAGCAGCTCCCAGCGCCAGCGCCGCTTGATCCGCAGTCTGAGCCGCGGCTGTGACGGGTCATTCTGGCAACTGCAGCTTATGATTAAAAAGAAAATCAGTCACTGTCATCTTGGACCCCAGCACCAGTGATCTGACAGTCCACGATGCATCGGCTTCTTCCTCATGAGAGGATCTTAGGCTCAGGACTGCCCCAAGGGTTGTCCTCTGAGTCAGGCTGATACCAGAAAGCTCATCTCGTTTCATGACTAGCACAGCCAGCTGCACCATTTCACTGCCTGAAGATGCGGCTGGGAGACCCAGGGGATCTTCTAATTCCACTTTTGTTTGGATCTTCAGGGCCTCCTCCATGTGTGGCTTCAGCAGAGCAGAGGGTTGGACTCTTAACTGCTGCTGTGTGGTCACACCCTGGAAATTCCCTTATGTCCTCGGGGAAGTCGGAGTCTTCACATTTGCTTTCAGGCAGGGTCGGAACCAGAGCTCTGCCAGTGGTGCTCCTTGCTTCTCACTCTGCAAACCCCTGGACCTTCCTGCAGCTCTGGTGTCTCTGAGGGCAGGTGCCCCGGTGTGGGGCGAGTTGGGGCAGAGGGGCTGATGCTTCACCCCCGTACCTGGCTGTTCAGAGGTCCCAGGTGTCCGTGTCTCCTACAGAGAATGTGCATCTCTGTGCAAAACACAGGCTGATGTGTTTTCCGGACCTGTGTCCCTTGGGAAAAAAGTAGTCGTGTAGGGTTAGTTTTCCTCTTCCTTCTCGTTCCCACTTTCTGTGTTGTGTTAGAATTTTATTTTCATTGAGTAGCTTGTTCACAGCTGTATCTTTAATGCTGGCATTTACCATGGCTCCAAGAGATGTTTTAAGTAGGATGGAGAGTCATCCATAGGATCATCTATGGCAATGGGTGGTTCACATCAGGAAAAGGGTTAGGCAAGAGAGTTAAGGAAATATATTTCTAAAATGCCTTCAGCTTGTCGCATCCCTTGAAGATCTGGGGGCAAGGAGCAGATCAGGCTGAGCTCTGAGGAGGTGCTGTGTGAGTGCATACGGAGGAGCAGATTTTAGGGAGCCCAGAAAAGGGTCTGGCATCATCTGTGGCTGTGTAGTCCACCAAACACTGCTGTCCTGGGCAGGTTTTCAAAGGTCTGATGGCTGATTTTATGTCCCCATGGAGCCTGGAGCTCAAATGGCAGCTGGCTGGGCTCCAACTCTTCCTGCTACAGTTTGGCTCACTGTGTCACTGAGAAGGAAGGGCCTGAGTTCAGTTGAAGATGAGGGGAAGGACATTGAGGAGGACCCTGAATTTCAGAAAGCTCGGGGACATGCCTGTAGAAACCCATGGCTTGAAGATCATGTATGTACTGTTTTTATTGATAAACAGAGCATACAGGGCTGTGAAAAAGTGTACGGGGCTGCTTCTAAGCCTCCCTTCCAGACTGATCCTCTTGGATCAGCTGATGGAGAGTCAGTCACTCAGCTTTTGATGCTCCAGAGGCTGGGCTGGATGAGTAATGATTCCTTTAGGCCTGGCTTCCTGGAGATGTCTCCTTATCCTCCTTCACCCAGGTAATTAAAACCTTGTCAGCGTGTGCCGGTGGCGGGGTGCCTGCTGCTGCTCCCGGCCCTGGGGCAGGGATGTGGGGGGGAAGCAGTTTGTCTCTTAGAGACTTGTGGTGTGAATGAGTTCATTCTCTGTGGCTGGGAGAGGAAGGAGCCACAGACAGGCATCGTTCTGAGGTGGCAGCCTGGGTGGTGGGGTGAAGCATCACCCCGCAGCCCTGGGTGGGCACAGGCTGCAAGTGGGTTGTCATGATGCAGGGCCATATGTTTCTGCAGCTCGAACTCTTTCTTTCCCCCCCTCTTTTCATGTGTCCTCTGTCACAAACCTTTGAAGAAGGCCTTCATAATTAAGCTTTTCCCAATTGGGGTTTTGCTTTTGAAAGAAAAACTGCTTTGCATTTGGGAGTTTGAATTTGAAAGAAAAATAAGGAACAATTTTCCCGTTTAATTTCTGTTCGAGCTCTTTTTAAGTCACTTGGTATTTACCATACTGAATTTTCTCTTAAACCTCTGTTCATGTTGCCCTGTATATTGCCCCTTTTAAATTTTTTTAAAATGAAATCAAGCATGCACATTCTGGTACAGTACTAATTCTGCTCTCAGCATGGGCAAGATGTGGTTAAGTTGGAGCAGTGAGTCCTCAGTTTTCCTGGGGAAACTGTCAGATAGTAAATGGATCTTCACTGGTGTGCAATAATGAAGTTGCATGTCTTGGAAAAGCTTCATATTGTTCCAGACTATTTTATGACTGAGAGATTACTATTTTTCCCCGTTTGGTAAAGGTGACCTGTCTGATTTCTGCCACTGTCAGGAGTGTTGGCCGTGCTCACCATACGTACAGAGTCACGTTGTGTTGGCCCTGGAGCACACAGGCATGGCCAGCAGCTGAGTGTGATTTAGGCAAGAGTGTCCCACGTCTTTGCTATTTGGAACTTGGATGACAAGGAAGAAAGAAGCTGCCTTTGGAAATGAAGGCTGGATTTCAAGCCTCCTTCGCAGGTGGGCTGTGATGTAGAAGTGGACAGTTTCTCATGTCATTCTCTTCTTGCACCTTCCGTTGCCGACTCCAGTGTGCACATCAGTTGAGTTGTTCAATCAGCTGCTTCCTTTCCTACCTGCATACAGACCTGGTCACACAAGATGGATTTATCAGATATGGCTCAGCCTTGTTCTTTCTCTAAGGGGTTTGGCATGGAAAAGTCAGACTGAATCTTGCTGTAGAGGCTTTCCCCGTTGCCTCTGCCCAGGAGCCTGCCGGAGCCCTCACCTGTTGGAGAGCAGCCCTGTGTTTGTGGGGTTGGGAGCCAGCGCTGTTGCCCCTGGGGCTCTTGGAGCACATCCCAGCCTCTGTCTGTTCCAGTCTCCTCTCGCTCTGTTGTGCACCTTCCCTCGCCCAGAGCTAAAACAAGGAGCCAAGAATTAATTGTTTTGTGTCGTTTTCCCCCCGTGTTGTGTTGTGGTCTGATCGGTATCTGGGCCCATTGGGCACCGGAGGCATGTGCTTCCCCTTCTACGGAGACAGCAGTTGGAGAGCTCAGCAGAGGCTCACAGGCCTTACTGGGCTGCAAGTGCAGAGCAGAAGAAATGCTGTTGGCAAGCGTGGATGCGCAGGGTGTGTGTGGGAGGGCAGGGCAGCGGGCTGGCGCTGGCAGCGCGCCGGGCGCGTGCAGGACGCAGTGCTGTGGACGTGGGTTCGGCTGCTGCGGCCCGGCTCCGGCTGCCCTGGCCGGGCTCTCTGGCCTCCAGGGCAAGCCAAGGGATCCTCCAGCGCTGGTGTTCCTGTCCGTTACCACAGGAACACGCTGCAAACCTTCTCCCACCTGAGTAGCTTAAGTAAACTTCCCATGGCAGGAGGTGTAATCAGAGGTTAAATAATTAAGTAACATTTATTTGACATTTATATGAAATTCACTGCCATGGAATTTAACTCGGTGTTGGCTGTAAAGGGTAAAGAGGAAGGAAAATGTGATGGGGTGTAGGGGAACCTGGGTGACTTAAAGGATTCCAGATTGGAGTGGAAATGATGATATTGGTGTCATTGTAAGCCTTGTCATTCATCTGACTTTAGGATTTCTAGAATGGTTTTGGAATGCTCTCTTGAACACAATACTCATATTCCAAGTCCAGACATGGGAGGTGGAAAATGCAGCGCTGCTGGGCAGCTGCAGTGGGACTCTGTGGGATGCAAGGATTTGGGGATGCTGAAGGAGAAGCTCCTTGGTCACCCTTCTGTGCTCTGCCCTGCTGGGGCAGGGTGGGTGCTGGGGCTGGGGGCTCCCCAAGGACAGCTGGGTCTCGTGGCTTCGGGAGCAGTGCAGTGGCAGCACTGAGGGAATAGCGAGGGGTGCAAGAGATGAGGTTTTCATCAGTGTTGACTAAAGAGTTTTGGAGCTTCATGGCTCATTCCTCATTAAAGGCTGGAGTCTGGGTGCTGTACTCGCAGGGCTGCTGGGATGGCAGTGGTGGCCCTGGGACAGCCCTTTCATCCTGACACTTCACCTCTCTGTCCTTCTGCTTTCTTTGGAATGGCTGAGGCTGTCTCTGGGGGCTTTTATGTGGATGTTTCTCATTGTTGGGTTTCAGAGCAGCACTTGATCAGGAGTCCATGTTTCTAGTAATTATGCTTCATAGGGACCTATTTCCTTATGCATTTAATAGGGGTCTGTCTTTCAACTGGTGCTTGGCCTGAACTCTTGAGCAGGGGCCTTGCACAAGTGAGATGGGCATTAAAGTCTTTGATATTCTGCAGGGCAATTATTGTGGCCGGGTGAGGAAGAGGAGGCTGTTCAGTGAGCGATGGGGGTAGAGGTGTTGAGAGCCTGACATTAGTAATCAGTTCAGTGTTTCAGGTTCCTGAGTTCAGTGGCCATTCACGCCGTAGGGATCCCCA
Source organism: Melanocharis versteri (assembly GCA_013397845.1). Classification (NCBI taxonomy): domain Eukaryota; kingdom Metazoa; phylum Chordata; class Aves; order Passeriformes; family Melanocharitidae; genus Melanocharis; species Melanocharis versteri. Next base: position 577,721 of record VZTG01010442.1, read on the forward strand.
GGTGACCCGCAGGCTTTGAGCCGTGCCTGAAGAGACCTCTTCAAGGGAGCTCCTTTAACCAGACGGTTTGTCTTTGAGCTCCGCTGAAAAACTGGGTACTGAAGATGAGAAAAAAATTCCCTCAGTGCACCTTCTAATTGTTCATTTAGGAGCAGAGCTCTCCTCCGGCTGGGAGGGCTCAGGGCTGCTGTAAAGTGCTAATTAAAAGTAATAGTGATAATGAAAACAGATGTTTTCAAGAAAAGTAAGTGCTACTGGGGCCCCAGTCTGCTGTCCCTGCCTCCTCTGCAGGAGGAGAGTGCGATGTATCTTCAGAGCTGCAGGTCCGGAGGGGCTGTGGAAGGGGACCAGATCCCGGGTGGCTCCTGCTGCATTAACAGCCAGGGATGGCTCTGGATAAAGCACGGAGGTGCACCCAGCCCTGCGCCTGGCACTGCCTCAGAGCACTGCTGCCTCTCCTGCAGAGGTGGGGCGTGCGGGCAGGACTTGCGTGGAGGAGTAGAACGGAATTGTTTAAGACACTGAATTGTTTTCTAGAGTGTTGTTTTAGAGCAGGAGGGGAAAAACCCTCGTGGAAGATGGCTCATTGAAAGGGTGACAGGGAGGGAGGTCTTCTCCCTTGTCTTGATTTTAATAAGAAGGGATTGTTTTCATCTTGTTTATAACTGATATACTGATGAGAGTTTGAAAGAGCAGCCCCAGCTCTCCCAAGACATCTGGAATAAGTTTCATAGGGCTCTGCAGCCCATCACCAATGTTTGGGCTGAGAGGGAACAAATTTTAGAAGCTCATGTCCAAATCTCCAGCCTGTAAGGCAGAGGCTGTGTGGCAAAACGTGCTTGCTCCTTGGAGTGCTGTGTTCGGTTGTATTGTCAATTCCATCACTACCCTTCTCATTGCTCTGCGAGTGAGCTGGAGAGGTGTGACACCATCCTCGCTGTGTCCTGCAGTACGGATGTACATGGGAAAGAGCAGCTGAGAATGAAGGGCTTGGTTCAGAATGGAAGGATGAAGCCATTGTGGAGGTGTAAGGTTTTGTCTTTCACCCTGAAAAACTTGGCTTGAGAGTCTTTGGCTGACCATGCTCGTGGAAGAAGTGGCATCTTTTAGAGGGGTGGGAGGCACCAAGGAACAGAGGGATGAGGGGGAGACAGCAGGGAGTAGGTGGGTTATTCCAGCCCTGACGAGAGAAGGCACTGGGAGAAGGAGGAAGGGCCAGAGCATTAGCCAGAAGCACTTGCTGTGGTCTTGTCCAGGTTGAGGCCAGTCCACAGTAAGGCTGCTGGTGCAAAGTTTATTTTGCAGATGTCACCAGTGATTAGTTAGAGAAGGCGATTCAGCTGCACAGGAGCAGCCAGCCCAGGCAGTGGAGGTGGCACCGAGTGCCTGCAGCCCATAGGGAATGGTCCTTGGGGTTAACGCTGAGATGGAGCTGTCAGAGCCTTGTCTCTGCTGGGAGATAATGGGACCCATACTCCTTAATTACTGCCCATGGAGCTGCTGACAGAACCCTGGAGCTTCAGCCCCTGTTAAACTCATTTTCAGCTGTCACTTGGCTGTGGTGGCAGTGGAGCCCCGGGTGTGTTACAGCCTCTGTTCCTGCTCCTGCGGATGGAGGAGCAATAGATGCTTTTGCCAGAGCATATCCCATCGGGCAGTTTGGCTTCTCGTCTGGAGGCTGGGGCATACGTGTTACTGAGTTTAATGCAAGAGGAACTATTCTGATATTTGAAACGACTTCAGAATCAAAGCGTTGCCTTGCTGTGCACTGGCAGATCGGCTGCTGGCCCTGCAGACACGTGGTGGCAGGTGACGAGCTGCGGTGTGTCACCTGTTCTGAGGTATGGCCTGCATGCACATGCACCTGCTGGATCTTCCACACTGAGTGTATCCAGAGTTCAGTCTTCTCAAAAAGAATTCCTAATGCATTGCACAAGAATTTGGGCCCTGAAGGGATAAATTCTGTTAAGTCTTGTTAAAAGGATGTAGGAAACTGTACAAAGTCCAGAGTAGAGGTAAAAGTAATTGAAATACTGAAGGAAATGTTTTAGAGTGGGAAACAGAGTTTAATTTTCAGCAGATCAGGAGGAGGATTCAGAAGTGAAGTTACAGGTTGTGGTGTTTGAGCTCTGTTTTCCCTGAGTGGATGCTCCAGCAGAAGGTGCACAGTGGCTGTAGGAGTAAGCCCTGATACGGGTGTGTGTGAGATAAACAGTTCAGGGCCTGGTAAAGTGACCCTCTCCATCCCAGTGGTGGCTGGGCTGTGCAGGTGGCTTGGGGTCAGTGTGTGGGCATGTGGAGGGTCTCACTGGGGTGAGGGGGCTGCAGACAGGTGATGCTCTGGCAATTCTTATTTTGGTAAAAAGCTCAAGACAGCACTAGGAGCACCTTGCAGGCACCCCACAATTATCATAATAAACAGTTTTATCATCTGCTTGGCAGTCAATAATGTGGCTTACTCTGCTTTAGTATCTCACTGGTATTGATCACCTTAACAACTGTGCCACGGCCAGCTCTCATTAACCCCTGTGCTGCCAGCGGCTCCGGCCATCCTGCCAGGGGGCTCAGGCTCACCTGTCACCAGGTGTGTGCAGCAAGGGACAGCAGGGTGGGGCAAACCCAGCTTTGCTTCAGAGGCCTGATGGTGGGATTTTGATCCAGGAGCAAGGGATTGTGTGCATATCCTGTATATGGGGAGTTTTAAAATAGAAGGATTGACATATGGTTCTCAGTTTGGGCTCAGAGGAGTTTGGACTTGTAACAGTGTTGTGTGGTGCTCTGTCAGAAGGGGGGTTCCCCGAGATCCCTGTGTGCTCCCAGACTGCTGCATGCCCCGAGACGCCTGCATGCCCCGTGACAGTGGCCCTGGAGAAGGAGGGCTGCTCTCTGCAGTGGCACTGCAATGCTTTACTGGGGCCTCGGGCTCCAACTGGCACCATGTACTGGACATCCCCTTGCCTTCACCTGGCTCTGCTGGGACTGGCTGAGGCACTGGCATCCAGCACCACTCACACCTGCCTGGCCTGTGAGAACAAAGGCTGGGGAACGGGCACATGCTGGGAAGCAGCCTTGGCCCTGCAGCAGCTGCTGGGCTGAGCTGGGGCAGCCGGGCACTGCTGGCTCTACCAAAGGCACTGTCTGGGCTAAGTGAGCCCTTGGGGGTGCTCTGACAGCATTGCCTCCGCTTCTGGCAGCACAGGCGGCAATTAGGAATATCAGGTTAGTAGCTGACTCCATTTTGGGAGGAAGAAAGATGATTTGCTGTCTGCATCCCGATGGGGCTTTGGGGAAGGACGGGACTTTCTGGGATTTGGTTGTACCTAGATAGTTGGGTCTTGTGGCCCAGTATTTCTCCTAATGGAATTTCCCATCATTTACTGCCCTGCTGATTCCTGATCAATGAAAATAAAATTGCATTGCCTCCTGAGAGGCTCCATGTATGGTTGCAGCCTCCAGCTGTGTCAGTTCCGGTAAGATAATCTCATCAGGCGTGCAAGAGGGTAATAGGAAATAAAAATAAAACCCACAATTAGCAAGAGGCCAGGCAGCCGAGTAACGCTTTCAGTCCTGGAGGTCTGGAGACGTGCGCTGAGCAGCTTCCTCCCTCGTCTCCGAAGGTGCCTGCATCCCTCGCAGTGCGCTGCCGTATGGTGCTCACAGGGCTTGGGAGTGCCTGCAGATGCAGCAGATTCATCCTTTGGAATCCCCATTTACCTGGATCTGTGTCAGCTCTCCCATGTGAGGTGGTTAAATGTTTCACAGGTGGTGGTTCTGAGGTACACCAGGGATGTAGCAGCTGATGGAGGGACTGCGTGATGTGCACGTGGAGAGCGTGAACTTGAGACTTTGAGCTGTCAAGTGGTCCATAGGTGTTGACTCCTGATGGTTGCTGCAATCAGAAGGGTTTATTTTGGCCAGATAAGGAACATGCTTAGGCTGTATATGAAGTCTGGAGCAGGGTGTTGTTTTGGAAGCAATGAATGTGGATGCTGTTTACAGGAGTGCGGGACCACTTGGATCTGCTAAAAGTTGGCCTAAAGGATGCTCCAAATGGGGCAGTTTCCCAGCTATACCAGCAAGTTTCTTTACCTGTTTTAGGGGTTTTTTAGATTATCTTCCAGTGACACGGCTGTAACTGTTTCTACTGAAACATGAATGGCTCCACATGTGTGAGCAGACATCCTGGTGACCTTTGCAATGGGACTGTGCAACCCCAGTGTGTAGTTCAGAGCTGACGTATCGGCCACGGTGTTTGTCTGAGCAGCCAGTGGAATGGTTACAGAATGACCTAATACCTCTAAGCCTGCTCTCCCGATCCAAAGCATCGGCTTTCCCAAAGGGTGGGAAAGAGCAACTGAGCCCAGAATGTCGCAGTGAGTCTGCTTCCTAACAAGGACTGGATCCGAGCCCTGGCAAAGGAGATCTGCATGACTTATGAGTCTAACTCTTACCCTTGGCTTGGCCCTTGACACTAGTCTGGAGCGCACATGTTGTTTGGGTAGCTCCGCGGGAGGAAGGAGCCTTGGCAGGGTTTGTTGGTGAGTCCCTGCGCGTGTGGAGCGTGGCTGTGGAGTGCAGCCTGGCAGCAGAGCAGCAGCTCTTCAGCCGGGCCGCTGGGGCTTGGCTGTGTCTGATGCCAAAGCCATGTGGCAGCGCTGCAGACTCAGAGCATTTCAGGGCTTCTCCGTTCACAAGCATCCCCAGGGGTTCAGCAGGGGTAGGGGGTGCCCAGTGCAAGGTCTTGTGGACGTTCCTGCCCTCCGTGGGGGGACACGAGGCCGAGACAGAGCTGTGGCAGCTGGAACTGGTGCGAGCCACTGGACAGGCACTGGGGGGACAGGACAAGCTGCAGCATGGCAAAATGGGGGGACAGGCATGGCCCTCTTCCTGAGGCACTGCGGCTAGGGGGTACCTGGGGGGTGTGGGGTCTCTGTGACAGAGTGAGGCAGTTTGTCCTCAGCAGCTCTTTGATTAGTTTTGGAGTTGGATCAACAACGGTGCACTGCAAATGCAAACCAGATGCAAATGTAGTTATTTATGCAGCAGCATAGGCTGGGAACAGCATTTAACAAGAAAGATTGGGGGTTTGGAGCAAAGGGGTGAGTTGCACAACAGGAGAGTCGTGAGATGTGTGACGTTTTGAAACAAAACCTGGAACTTCTGTGGTGTCCTATTCAAGAGGAGGGGATCCTGCAGAACCTGAGAACAAGCTCCGTGCCCTGAGAGCGTGCGAATGTCCTATCATGTATGAGCTAAGCAAGTGCTTCAGTTTGCTGTGTAGAGAGAAATGTGACTGAAGCCAGTTTACTTCTGCTGCAAAATATTCTTAGTGCTAAGAATCTCCTGAAGGAATAAGCGCTCTTGTCCCCAGCTGCTCGTGGAAAGCCTTCTGGCCCTCCTTGGGATCACTCCATTCTCAATGGCAGTGGGCTGAAGATTAGATGAGTATTTTTGTGTGTAGTGCAGTAGCTGGCTCAAAGGGATCAGCAAACTTGGAATAACGGTTCATAACAAAATGCCTTCTGAAAAGCTGCCTGACTTGTGTTACTCCCATTGGCTCAGTTTTAGCTGGTGTGAAGGACAGAAGGAAAACGTGGATATTGTGAAAGGTTCACCTTTTCAAGGAGCCCCTTTCTCTCAGTTCCATGCCAAGTGCTTGAGCCCTGCAGCTTTCAGCCCTGTTTTGTTCAGCGTTTCCTTTGCTTCCTGCTGCTTGAAAAGCTGTTTATGCTAATGGTGCCAGGAAGATCTGAGGGGCCGGCTGTGCCCGTGGACGGACGGGAGCCCCGTGGATGGACGGGAATGAGCCCCGTGGATGGACGGGAGCCCCGTGGACGCGAGCCCCGTGCCGCCTCGCACCGTGGCCATGCCGTGCGCAGGGCACCGCTTGTGCTGTGGGCTGGAGCGCTGCCCGAGCGACCCGTGCACAGGGCTGCCTTCCTGCTGAGGGAGGACCCTCCTGGTCTTTTGAGGAGCCTGATGGATCTTCTCTTTCAGGAGACCACTGTGTGCCATGTCATCCCCTTCTGGGACCTTGGGTCCTTCAGGATCCGTGGGCTGGAATTCCTCAGAGGGGAAAACTTGTAGTGTTCATAGGGGCTTCCACAGAGGCAAAATTTTTCCACTGGAAAGATGGTCAGGCACTAGCACAGGCTGCCTAGGGCAGTGGTATAGTCACCATCCCAGGGAGGGATTTAAAAGATGTGTAGATGTGGCGTTTGGGGACATGGGTTAGTGGTGGCCTTGGCGTTGCTGGGTTAATGGTTAGACTTGATGATCTTAAGGGTCTTTTCCAACCCCAATGATTCTTCAATTCTGTGGATTCTTGGCTTTGTCAGCTTGTGAGGGCTTGCAGCCCCAGGACTCTTTCGTACCCATGGGTCGGTGTTGTTTGGATGCTTCTTCCACCAGCAGGCAGGGCTGGCTTGTTAATTCTGCTCCCACTGCAGAGCGTTGGACGTGGCCATGTGTCCAGATGGAAACAGTCTGGCACAGAGCAGAGCACTGGAAGAAGTCAGAACTGAGCTTGGGCTTTTGGCTGGTAAAGCCTCACTGCAAAAGAGGAAGAGAGGTGTAAGGTGTTCAGGATTTGGCAAGACTGGTATCTTGCCGTTCAGAGCATGTTTGCCAGTGAGACAGCTCCACTGTGATCAGGGTGTGTGCCAAAACACAGCTTGGTCTCACTTGAAGAGGTGCGAAATATGACTTGCTATGTGAAAGGGAAAAATTAGTTTGTAATTGCTTCATTAAAATAGTGAACTTAGCAAATAAATATCAGTATTTTCAGGGGGGTTTTTTGTGTTAGGAATTGCATAAGAGGAATCCCAAGGCACTGATGTTGTAAAATGCTGGCAGAAAAACCCCAACTAGAAATCATCCTTCACTCTGTGCATCCACGTTCCAGGTTATGCTCAAGTTTTGGCACATAAGTACCGTTTTATCCTGATACCTCAAGTCTTGTTGCAGAGTTCTCAGCACTTCCCTTAGGCTGGCAGGTATCTTGCTGCTTCCTGGCACCTCAATGAATGTGAGAGAGCTGGGATCCATGTCTTCTGTTTACCTTAAAAGATAGAAGCTTTTTACGGAACTGGGAATTGAAACTCTTGGTATTGCCACTCAAATCTCCAGCTGGTGTTGCTGAGGAAATTTGAAAAGATCTTTCTATTCCAGGAAGTAGCTCTTCATATATTTGTGTGATAGCAGCTGCTGTAGAAATCACATAAAGTGACAACATGCTCCTGCCACCTTGTTTTACCCTCTTCTGTGACTGTCCTGCTTGCCAAGCGAGGCGGTGTGCGCTCACCTAATTGCAGGCAGTATCATAATTCATATGCATAAAGGAGCAAAATTAAAGTTGCTTTGGCAACATACGTTCTGTTCTTCCTTAATTTTTGAATTCTTGATCCTAGGCAATTATTTTTATCGTGTCTTTCCATTTGCAATTTCCTAAGTGTTACACGAGTGCTGTGTAGCACACCAGGTGTGGGGAGGCAGCACAGAAAGCTTTGATGCTCCAGATTCGTTGTGTCACCACTTCAGAGGGTCTCGGTGACTGCTTTGCACCCCCTGCCTGGGCTCCTGCTCTCGGGAGCTTTGAGCATACCTGTTCCCAGGGGCCTCCAAGGTCCCTTCCCAAGCTATTCCATGTTTCTATGATCATTAAGTTGAGTTGGCTCCTCGCTCACCTTTGGTACACCCATCCCTAGTTTTCAGGCTGGAACAAGTGTCATCAAGTGCCATTGCTGAGACAGGAGCTTCTTGGCCGACCTGGACACCACACTCGCCAGGCGTTGTCTTTCTGAGGACGTGGCAGAAGGACAGGCTGAGCGTGTGAGGAGGGGTGTGGGCAAAGTGTCTGAGCACACCGTTAGGTCTGTGCTGTCCTTGTCCTCCCATCCCTGTCCCTTTTGGCTTTCCTGAGCCACTGGCACCCTGGAGCTGACTGAGGGCCTGAGCACTTCCCTGTGCCGTGCAGCTGGGCAGAGGGAGGGCAGCCTGCAGGGACTGTTGGCCAGGTAATGGCTGTGGGTGTAATGCATCTGCTTGTATCTTCTCCCTGTCCTCAGTGCCCTTTTTTCCATGGTGCCATGTGGGTCATTAGCTGAGGGAACAGTTTCTCACTGTCGCTTTCTCCTTTTGTTTTCCTCCTTCCTCATTGCTTCTAGTCTTGGTTTACTGCCAAACAGCCTCTTGTGAAAGGGCCGCCTAATTAACCCTGTGCTAATTAACAATTTAAAATTACACAGCACGGCTGTTCATATTTAATTCTCGGGAAGCCTGGGCAACAGCAGGAGCCCCCTCCTCCCTCCCGCTCCATCCCTGCTGCCCACGCCGCTGCCAGCGTCCCCAGGGGAGGAAGCAGCCTGGTGCCGCAGGCTGGGGGTGCCCAGGAGCCCCAGCTCGCCAGGGGTTGCAGGGTGTTGCTTTAGCACCAGCCACTCCTTGCTGGAAGATGGAATGTCTGTCCCTGTGAGGAGGGGGCTGGGGGCTGGCTCCCCGCGTGCTCCGCGCGGCGTGGCTGCCAGCTGCCAGGCCTGCTTGGCAGGAACGCGGCGAAGCGCGGGGCACACGGCCGTGTGCGGCCACCTGCACCCGCCATCCAGGCGCGGCTCCGTTCTGGGCCACCGTGGGGCCTGCGCTGCCCTGGCTGGTCCCACGTCGGCTCCACGGGGCTGTGAGAGACAGTGGTGCTGTGAGGAAGGGGCAGGGGCTGGGATGGGCCGTGGGCCAGAGGCAAGGTGGGCATGGCAGTGGTGGGATGTGAGGCTGCAGCAGGGACCAGGAGCTCCCTTCTTTGCTGCTGGGGCGGTGTGAGAGCGCAGAGTCTCTGGCACTCAGGCTGTTCTCTCTGTAACTGGAGTTCATTGATTTTACGGGAAACCATGTTTACAGACAGAGTGCTGATCGACCTGACGAGTTGACTTCTGCCTCCTTAAGTAAGAACTACCTTTTCTTATTGACTGGCTGATAAACAGAGCAGAGAGGGCGGCAGGGGGAGCGAATGGGAGGTGTGGAGCACACCACTCTGTCTGTCTGTCCATCCGAGCTCTCCATGTCCCCACACAGGTAGCCTAGGGGTGGTCCGGAGTGGTGAAAGACGCAGGGCCCAATAGTGGACTAATAACTGCATTTGCTCCTGCTTAGAACCTGGTTTGCTTTAGCAAGGAGATTGCTGTTTTCAGTTTAAAGAGATGATTACTGCAGCTTCTGTGTGGATAGAAACAAATATTTTCATGCCTTGTGCTCCATTCAGGAACAGCTCTGATGGTGACTGAGCCATCAAAAGAACTTGGGCTTGTGCAGGGGCTCAGCCTGTGTCCAGGGCTTGGGCTGGCCATTTTGGCATTGGGTTCTTCCACATGCCCCATAAGGGCTCCTCTGTGTTGAAGAAGGGCAGGGGAGAGAAGATTCCTTTGGCACAGCGCATCTTGAGCTGGTTAACTTGGAGTGAGCGGGGGAGAGCTGTTAAAGCAAGCCAAGGCAGAAAAGCCCACCAATTAATTGGAGCGTGCGGGTCTGCCTGGCCGGGCCGGGCCGGGAGAGAGATTGGCTTTCCTGTCAATAAACAAGTCCCCAGTGCAGCATCAAAGCTGCAGTCCTTTATCAATCGCGGCCTCCTCTTCCCGCATGTTCCTGTAACTTACCAAGCATTTATTACATTGATTTTCCAATCAGGCTGTTAACCCTCCCGCCCCTCCAGCCCTGCTAACCCTTCCGGCCCGGCTGTCAGTCAGGCATCTCCTGCCAGTCAGGAGCTCTTGATGGCAGAACCGCTGTGACCTGGCTGTGCCTCACCTGGCTGCGTGTCCCGGGAGCTGGCTGTGCTGGCCCGCACAAGGCTCCATGTCCAAAAGAATTGCTAGGGTGTTGTCACTCCATGTTGCACTTTGAAGTCCGCATAGATATTCCTAAAACTTCACTTGGCAAAAGTACAAGGATTATGGAGTTTCTTTATGTCTTTTCCCCTGTGTGAATCTGTTTTGGTTTAATTTGGATTGCAGTTGCCAGTGCAGAAGTAGCAGTGAAAAGGAAGAGAGTAGGCGTGTTGTGGGAAGGTGAATGTGCAGCCTCAACACAGAAGGATCTGGGATCAGTTTAAGGAAAACACGCAGCTAAGGACAAATGATCCAGGGAGGGAGCTGGTGCAGTAGGAGCCGTTACATGGCTGGAGAATATTTTAGGGCAGGGGAACAAAACTGGCTGAGTAAGAGCCCAGAGCCTTTTGGCAGCGGGATTCTGCTCTTCCTTCTTGTTCTGCTCAGTGCACCAGATTAGTTACTGCAGAGCAAATCCCTGTTTATTCCTAGTGCAACTGCAGAGGCAGCTGTGTATGGTGTAGAATCCAGGGACGGTGGGACTGGAGGTGCTGTAGAGTAGTGTTGTCTGTGAACACACTGGATGGTGTCTCTGTTGCACCTGCGTGTCATTCTGCAGGCATCCTTGCATGTGGGCTTTGAGAGTATTACTTTGCCTTCAGTGGTAGTTGTAAATGCTGTTTCTTCAAGCTTCACCAGAAGTAAAATGTAAAGGGAAAGTACAAACACATTAGAGAAATCAGCGGATGTGTGGATGGCTTTGTGTAGTAAAGGAAGATAAAGTGGGAGATAGTGAAACCAGAAAAAAAAACACTGAATGTCACTCCGTTTTCTTTTGCTTGAACTAATTCAGATAGTTCACACAGTGCTGCTGTTGCACATCACAGGCTTTGCAACTGCTCATGTCTTCTCTGGCAAGTTTCCAGTTCTCTTCACACTTTCTGTATGAGCTGAAGAGGGCTTCATTAGGATGGCAGGACTCCTTTAGGATTGCAGTGTTGGAGTTGTTGGCCGGATGCAGCAAAGAGGGTCACAATGACAGGGGGCCCTGGATGTCGGCCATGGTCAGTAGCCCAGGGCCACTGACTGCCTGGCAGTTGGTGGGAATCCTCCAGTCATGTTGATTTGGTGGAATGGAAGTAGTGGGAAGGGTGTCCTCCTCTTCCAGGACCTCTTCCTGTTTGTCTCCAGGGGTGAGAAGAAGCAGTCCGTGTGCAGAGGCTGTGCCCTGCAGGATCTCTGAGAGGTTCCTGGAGCATGGTGGGCTGACCGCTTTCCAATCCCCAGGATGCACTCTTGTCAGATCTGGAATTTCCTGTTTGGTTTCTCTCCTGACATCTCTCTATTTAAACTCTGTCCAGAACAGAGCAGTTAAAGTGTCCGGTGCATACTGAGCGCTGTTCCTCCAGAATCGCTGTGAGTTGCTCTGGGTCTCGTGGTCTCCCATTGGGGTGCAGGTGTGGTCGTGCTGGGTCCGTACTTCCCAAGCCATTGGCAGAAGGGTAACACCCAGGAAAGCAGCATCTGCCTTAGGGGGAGCCAGAGAATACAAGTTTTACCAAGTTGTAAAGCCGCAGAACTGTTTCGTTGTGTTTCTGTCACAAGCGTTCGCATGATGGTTTTGTTTGTTTTCTGAAGACCCAAGGCCTTGGGAATGACAGTGCAGGTCCTACAATCTTCCTGCTGGCTCCCTTTAGAAAAGATGTTAAGGAGGTTTTTGCCACCTTCCAGGCCCTTTCAGTTTGCCTCTTGCGTTGCTGCTGCCAACGTTTCCATTGGTTGTTCCCAGCAGTGCATTCCCCAAGGCTGGACTGCCTGTCCATGGAGCCCATCTTGGTGCACCGGTCCCCACTTTGGTCCTGAGGAGCAGGGTCAGCAGCTCTTGTGGTGGTGTGGTCTTCACGGGAACCCCTTGACTCCCCTGCCTCTCTCCTTCTCTCCCCATCCGCAGGTCGGAGCCGTACCGGGTGCGATGAGCGCTCCGTGCCGGCCCTGCCATGGAAGGCTGTGACTCGCCCGTCATCCCCGGGAAGGACAATGGGTGCGGCATTCCTCAGCACCAGCAATGGACTGATCTCAACAGCGCCCACCTCCCTGACCCGGCCGGCAGCATGGAGCAGCCCGCGGCGGAGAGCTGCAGCCCCCTGGACAGCCTGAGGGTGCCCTTCCCTGAGCGCGTCCCCGAGAGCAGCGCGGCAGCCGGCGCCGAGCCCGCGGGCAAGGAGGTGAGCTGCGGGCAGTGCGCGGCCTCCTTCGCCGGCCTGCAGAGCTACATGGAGCACCGCTGCGCCGGCGCCCGCCCGCCCCCGCCGCTGCGGGGGGAGAGCGGGAGCGAGAGCAGCGAGGACGGCGAGGAGGAGAGCGACGTGGAGAACCTGGCCGGCGAGATCGTCTACCAGCCCGACGGCTCAGCCTACATCGTGGAGAGCCTCAGCCAGCTGGTGCAAAGCGGGGGTGCCGGCGGCAGCGGGGCTCTCCCCTCGCTGCTCCCGAACTCTCTGCCCAAGCAGGGAGAGCCCTCTGCTGCCGCTCCCGTCTACCCACAGATCATCAACACCTTCCACATAGCCTCATCCTTCGGGAAGTGGTTTGAGGGCTCAGACCAGGCCTTCCCGAATACCTCAGCCCTGGCGGGCATCAGCCCCGTCCTGCACAGCTTCCGCGTCTTCGATGTGCGACACAAAAGCAACAAGGATTACCTGAACAGCGACGGTTCTGCCAAAAGCTCCTGCGTATCCAAAGATGTTCCCAACAATGTGGACCTGTCCAAATTCGATGGCTTTGTGCTCTATGGGAAGAGGAAGCCCATCCTGATGTGTTTCTTGTGCAAGCTCTCCTTTGGGTATGTCCGCTCGTTCGTGACCCATGCCGTGCACGACCACCGAATGACTCTGAGTGAGGAGGAGCGGAAAATTCTTAGCAATAAGAACATCTCCGCTATCATCCAAGGGATAGGCAAAGACAAGGAACCCCTTGTCAGCTTTCTGGAACCAAAAAACAAAACCTTTCAGCACCCTCTCGTTTCCGCAGCTAACCTCATAGGCCCTGGACACAGTTTTTATGGTAAATTCAGTGGCATTTGCATGGAAGGTGAGCAGGCCCTCCAGGCCGGGGCGGCCGGTGGAGCTGAGCCGCCGCCGGCAGCGGGTGTCCTGGCCCCCAGTGCACTCCTCAACCTGGGTGGGCTGACCAGCTCAGCTCTGAAGACTCCCATTACCTCAGTCCCCCTGGGCCCGCTGGCTTCCAGTCCCACCAAATCCTCGGAGGGCAAGGACCCTGGGGTGGCAGAGGAGGAGAAGCAAGAGGGGGACGACCAGGACAGCCTCTCGGAAAAGGTAGAGCCGGCCGAGGAGGTGGAAGAGGAGGAGGAGGAGGATGTGGAAGAGGAGGAGGAGGAAGAGGAAGAGGAGGAAGAGGAAGAAGATGAGGATGATGAGGGTTGCAAAGGACTATTTCCAAACGAATTGGAGGATGAACTGGAGGACCGGCCCCAGGAGGATGCTGGGGCTGTGGCAGGCAGTGGCAGCAGCAAAAAGGACCTTGCTCTCTCAAACCAAAGCATTTCTAACTCTCCCTTAATGCCTAACGTGCTCCAGACCCTGTCGCGGGGCACGGCTTCTACTAGTTCTAATTCTGCTTCTTCCTTTGTCTTTGATGGTGCAAACAGGAGGAATCACTTAAGCTTTAACAATGAGGGCGGCGGAGCCAGTGTGGCCGAGGGCAGCAGGAGGCTGGACTTTATCGATGAAAGTGCCAATAAAGACAATGCCACAGCACCAGAACCAAATGAGAGTGCAGAGGGCGAGGACGGGAGCTACATCTCCCATCACCAGCATGCTGGCCCCCTCTGTGAACTCGGGGGTGGGGAGTGCCCCTCGGGGAGCGGCGTGGAGTGCCCAAAGTGCGACACGGTCCTGGGCTCCTCGCGGTCGCTGGGTGGCCACATGACTATGATGCATTCTCGCAACTCATGTAAGACACTCAAGTGTCCCAAGTGCAATTGGCACTACAAGTACCAGCAGACGCTTGAGGCGCACATGAAGGAGAAACATCCTGAGCCGGGCGGCTCCTGCGTCTACTGCAAGAGCGGGCAGCCGCACCCGCGGCTGGCGCGGGGCGAGAGCTACACCTGTGGTTACAAGCCCTTCCGCTGCGAGGTCTGTAACTACTCCACAACTACCAAAGGCAACCTCAGTATTCATATGCAGTCCGACAAGCATCTCAACAACATGCAGAACCTGCAGAACGGAGGGGGAGAGCAAGTCTTCAGCCACACCGCGGGGGCAGCGGCGGCAGCAGCCGCCGCCGCGGCAGCCGCCGCCGCCAACATCGGTAGCACCTGTGGGGCTCCCTCCCCCACCAAACCAAAAACCAAACCTACATGGCGGTGCGAGGTGTGCGACTATGAGACCAACGTAGCTAGAAACCTTCGGATTCACATGACCAGTGAGAAGCACATGCACAATATGATGCTGCTTCAGCAAAACATGTCCCAGATCCAACATAACCGGCACCTGGGCCTCGGCAGCCTGCCGTCCCCCGCCGAGGCCGAGCTCTACCAGTACTACCTGGCGCAGAACATGAACCTTCCCAACTTAAAGATGGACAGCACTTCCTCAGATGCACAGTTCATGATGGGGGGGTTCCAGCTCGATCCCACCAACCCCATGGCAACGATGGCTCCATCTCTAGGTGAGGCTAAAGGGATTTCCACCACGTTCATGCGAGAGGGCCAGTGAAGGGGTCTGGCACTGTGGCCCCATGAGCTGCCTTTGTGTGGTGGTCGAGGATGGAGGCTGCACAGTGCAGATTTCTCATCTGTGTTCACCCAGAGCAGTTTTTCTCATCTTGTGGCTTTTCTAGTACATTTTCCAGGAGTTTTCATAGGGAGTTAATGCAACAGCAGATACGGGTTATGGATGCCATGCACTGGATGTTCTTCCTCATTGTGGCAAGCATCCTAACTACAGTGTTTCCTGAGAACTTCTCCTGGGTTTGGTGAGGAGTGGGAGTAGTTTGGTGGATAGCTTTGAGAGAGGGTGCAGTCAGCTGCTGGCGCTCCTGAAGGCAGGTGTATTTGTTTGAGGTTGGTTTGTTCCACGCTGTGTTGCTTTGAGAAGACAAGGTAAGCAGGTTTGAGAGGGTTGGAAGGGGTGGTGTTCCTCTGCTGCCAGAGTGACAGACAGGACTGGAGGCTTTGGGAGCTCAGAGCCCCTCTTTGCTGAAGCGCAGGGCAGTTGTGATAAGTTGGGAGCTAACTGAAGCTCCTGAAGTAGATGACGGGGCCTTGGATGTCCATGAGCTGCCTGGAGAGCAATTTGTGAACTGTGCACTTGATGGTTGCAAATCTCACGCTGAGGGTTGCAGAGGGAGGCCCTGCCTGTGTTAATAAGCACTTGACACCAGCTTGGCCCTTTTGGCTCGGGTACACACGCTGTGAGCTTTGCAAGAAGTGAAGCAGATCTTTCCCATTCTTACACTTTGGTCCAAAACTGAGCAGAACATTAATAATTCAGAAGAGTCTGCTTTGGGGTTTTTCCTGCATGGTGAATTCAGGAGAGAGTGTTTTAAAGAGCATTTGCTTCTCAGCAAATAAGTTGCAACATAAGAAATGAAAAGTTAAAGAAATAACATCTCTTTTTGATTAACTGAGGAATTGTTGACCTGGTTCCTGTCATAGGGTTGTTAAGCTGAACTGTGACATCAAATCAAGATAAAATACCAGAAAGCTGTAGAAAGAGCACAAATGTCTCAAAAACAGAAAAGGAGAGCAAAGTGGCACAGAGGTCCTGATCTGTGCTCATTCAGAGTTTCTCTGTCTGCATCTCTCAGGTGCTTTCGTGTGAGTAGGAGCTTGTGCTCAGTAGCTGAGTGAGCAGAGTTGAGCTCTGGTTTGAAGAGTCAGCCTGACAAACACAGGGTCCTCCTGGCTCTCCCTGACGTGCTCTCGCACCCTCCTTCTTAGTTGTTGTCTTTACCTTGTCAAAACTGTTTTTGGAAGATTCTTCACCATTTTGAGCTCTTGGACAAGAGATGGGTTATAACAGTGCAGGAGTGGCACTTTTCAGGTTGTTTCTGTCCGCGCCATGTTCTGCAATGTTGTCAGCTTGTCATAGCAGTGTGGTGACCTCCCTGTGGTGTGGCCATCACCTGGGCTTGTGACTTTTGACCTTTGTTTTATGTGGTAGGGACTGTGTTAGCTACTGCATGAGGTAGCATTTGCTTCTCCGGGGAGGCAAAAAAAACCAGAATGAAGTGTTAATGCTGTTGAAATGGCCGCAGAAACTTTTAATGTGGTACTAGGAAATTCTTCATCCTCTCAAAGTCTGTATGGTTTTTCTTGCTGCCTTTGACAGGCAGAGGGCTGGATGATCCTTCAGCAAGTGGGTAGCAAGGGTGATTGTAGTCCATTCCCAGCCTTCTACACTGGCTGCAATAACTTTTTTCTTCAGCTCTAGTGCAGACCAGCAGCACAGAGGAGTGGGCGAAGGGACAGCTGCGTGAGGTCTCTCTGTGTGTTTGTGGGTACACAGGTGGCACTTGGGAGCAGCTTATGTTCTGCTCTGTGTTTATCTTCCAGCAAGAATTCAGCCTTTCTGACCTCTCCTTCCCCTTTTTTCTTTGTGCAGTGGGTGGCGAGATCCCGCTGGACATGCGGTTGGGTGGTGGACAGCTGGTGTCTGAGGAGCTCATGAACTTGGGTGAAAGTTTCACGCAAACGAATGACCCGTCGCTGAAGCTCTTCCAGTGCGCTGTGTGCAACAAGTTCACTACAGATAATTTGGACATGCTGGGCCTCCACATGAACGTGGAGCGAAGCCTCCCTGAGGACGAGTGGAAGGCAGTGATGGGGGACTCGTACCAGTGCAAGCTGTGCCGCTACAACACGCAGCTCAAGGCCAACTTCCAGCTCCACTGTAAGACGGACAAGCACGTGCAGAAATACCAGCTGGTGGCACATATCAAGGAGGGGGGCAAAGCCAACGAATGGAGGCTCAAGTGTGTGGCCATTGGGAACCCAGTCCATCTGAAATGCAACGCGTGCGACTACTACACCAACAGTCTGGAGAAGCTACGTCTCCACACCGTGAACTCGAGGCACGAGGCCAGCCTGAAGCTCTATAAGGTAAGGGGTGGCTTTGCTTCATCTTCTTTCATTTTCCAAGGAAAATCTATGTTGAACCACAGTAGATTGTGACCCTTTGGAGATGAGCTGCTGAGAGCTCTCCATTGGGACCCAATCTCACTGCATGCTGCGGCTCTTCAGCCTGTGTTCTGTTAGTGACTCTGGTTGTCCAGGCTTCAGGCCAGTAGATGTTCACGCCGCAGTGCTTTAGAGGGGGCTTGTGTGTCCTGCAGCACTGCAGCTGTGATACAGTCACTGTTAGGAAGGTTGTGCAAGGTGACGTTTTCCTGTGGTCTGTTGGCTCTTTCCATACGAGTGTGTCGCTCTGTGGCACTGAAGGCTCTCAGCGTGGTCAGTGTGCCGGTCGTGGCGCGGGGCGGGTGGAGGGGCCGTGGCTGCGGTGCTGTTGTGCTCTGTGCACGGCAGTGCTGGGCTCTGTAAGCAAAGGCTGCTGGAGGCTGCAAAGGCAGAGGAGCCCGTGAGGATCCCTGTGAGCGTGTGCCCGGCCGTGCACGTCGGAGGCACTGCGTGTTGTCATCCACAGCGGTATTTGGGCTGTCACTCCTGTCTTGTTGTCTTTGCTTTTCCTCCCACCCCCCCTTGTTCTGTGTTGTCTTCGTAACCATTATAACCATCTCCTCTTTCCTGTCTCGTTCGTCTGGTCCCCAGCCCCCTCCCCTTGCTGGCCCGAACCCTGTGGGCTGTAACCCAAGAGGAGCTCCGGATACAGTAAATAGTCCTTTCACTCGTGCAGCAGAATTGCTCCAGACGTTTCTATTGATTTTCACTGGACTTAAAGCTTCACCTTTTTCTCTAATCATCCCATAATAGCTTTAGTATGAACAATCAGGTACGAATTGCCATAAATCTCAGCAGCCGCATCCCCTCCATTCACACGTGCTCTCCCGCTCCTTGTCTGCTCGTTCCTCACAGGTTTTTTTATATTCTTTCTGTCCTCATCCTTTTCTTCCTGCTTTCCCCCAAGTGTGCTGAGGTTTCTTTATTTACACACAGAGTGTACCTTGCGCTTTTTCATTGTTTCTTTGAAAATTTTTCTTTATGTAATGGGAATTTAAGACCTGACATTGAGCTCTATAGTACCCACCCACATCACAGTGTAGACACATTTTCAAAACTCCTAGATTTTTCCCTAGGAGTGAACAGTTCCAGCAAATTCGGGGAGGAAGCAGATAACCAGGAGCATCATATAAGGTTTTACCTTGAGCTGTGGTTGTTGGCCCTACCTGGAATTGGTGGGGAGCTGCTCAGAGCGAGGTTGTGCTTCTCTGAGCTCACTGTTGAGGCCAGGATGGCTGTGACTGTTCCATCTTGACTTGGATCCAGCCTCACCCGGGAGAGTCTGGCTCTGGAGATGATCAGGTCTGCACTACACCTCTGCTCCCTGCTGTGCAGGAGACCTGAGAGAGTTACACAGCTTGGAAACTGAGGGCAGGAGAGTCCCAGTGAGGCTTCAGGAACCCAGCTGAGGGAACTGAATCTCCTCTGTGAAGGTCAGTTTAGGGTGCAAGAGAGTTGTCTGAAAGCTGTATTACAATTTTTTACACACAATATTGTTCTTTTAGGTATACATTGCAAAGGTTTAAAGTTTCTTTATCCAGGCCCTTCATCTACCATGGGTTCCACTGGGGAAAAACAATTGGGGCACTAGAATTCTCTCACTGAGGGGAAAGAGAAGGGGAAAAAAAGAAGAAAGGGAAAAAAATTCCACCAGCGTCGGGGGATAGGCATAGGTTTTTGTAATGAAGATTCCTAGGATGTTTTCCTTGGGCAGGCAAAGAGGAATTGTCAGTTTTCAGGTTTGTGAGAGGCATGGGCAGTCTCAGTGCTGCTACAGCCCTGTGTTGCCTCTGACACAACAGCAGTGAAACACCAGCTGAAGGATAATATGTTCCAAAGTAATGGATTCCTTTGGATGCTCCATATATTGGCCTTCTAGTATGGCTGGATAAAGCTTGGAGCAGAGGTTGGTGGATGGCTGGATTCATGGCGTCGTGCTTCAGGATAGCTGGAATCAGGGATTGATTTAATGGGAAAGCCTCTCTCTGGCTGGGGCATGGATCAGACAAGCTCCAGCTCAGCTCTCCAGGCCTTGGAGCAGCTGTAACGCCATGTCTCTGCTGATAACTGAAGGGATGCAGCGGCAGCGGGGGGAGTTCACAGAATGGTTTCTCTTCTCTCAGGCCTTGGTGTGGTCTGCAGTAAATTGAGATTGATTGGATGTTATTTTTCCTCTTGCTAATGTAATCCATTAGCCTGGCACATGCATAATCAGTTTAGAGCACAGTTAACTGGATGTAATCGAGTTCTTCCCTGCCTGCTGGAGAAAATCCTCTCCAGATGCTGCTGGGTGAGAGCACACACTGGGCTTATCACACACAATCCTCCTTATTCTGCTGCTTCTGCCATTTTTTTCCTAAATCACATGTTATTGGCTGCTTGCATTGCCCAAGTGCCACTTCTGTCAGTGTTACTTGCTGCCAGAAAATGTGATCTGGAGACACTGTCAGTCTGTAGTCGGGTGAACCTTTTAGTCCTCTCCTGCAGCACTGCCAGTGCCAGGGGAGAAGGTCTGGTGTTCTGCTGCCATCTTCATCCTGTGCATCGCAATAGCTTCCATCAGGCCTCTTCCCTAGCAGGGGTAAGGGGAGAGGAATGGCAAAGAACTGGAAGGGTCTGGTAACCTTTCCTTTATTGTCGTGTTCTCCCAATTCCATGCTGTCTCCCTAAAATTCTGTGACTAAATTGGAAATCCTGTTGTTTATCTGGCACTTGCTGGGGGAACGTGGTGCCTGTGCCTCTCCTGTGACTCCTGACCACCTTGGGTGACCAAGGGGGTTTATATCCTGAAGAGCTCCCTGGAAAGCAAGAGCACCGTTGTCAATGCATGGCATTGCCTTTTTGGGATGGATGTTCTGGCTTGAGGTAGATGATGGGTTTGAAGACCCTTCGTCCCCTAGCTGGGACAGCCCGAGTGACATGGTGTGGCCTGGGCTGGGTGACAGGGTGGCTGTGAGCAGAGGCAGAGACAAGCACGGCTCCCCGGAGCAGCAGCCAAGGCTTGTCTCCTCGTGGCTGCGGAGCTGACACCAGGCGTGGAGCAGAGCAGCAGCGTTCCACACATCTGGAAGAGGTTGGGCACAAGTTCCCAGCGTCTACTGCACAGGTGGAGTTTCCAGAAGGAATTAATCTTCTTGAGAAAGAGCCAGGTTTGGACATTTCCTACAACTTCCTGACAATCTCTAGTTCAGAATGTGTAGCTCAGAAGTTTAAACAAAGAGCTACTGAAGAAACACGCTGCTGGCCAGACTGCCAGCAAGTGCCTTCAATGAGTTCATTCAGTGTCTTCCTTTTCAGTGTTTCCAAGTGCTGAGTTCACTTTTTTAGGGAGTAGGGAGTCTGAAGGAGAGGGCTTGGGTTACACGGTGCCATGCATAGAGGCTCTTTGTTAGCTAGAGATGCAGAGTGTGCAGGAAAATGACTCTTTAATATCAGTGCTCATGGTGCTAGTGGTGATGAAACCGTGGGTCTGTGCTGACTCGGACAGAAGTGGAGCTGACCTGCGGGAAGGGAAGGAGGATGTGCGGCTGCACACCCAGCAGAAGGGCTCAGTTCCACCGTGGAGCAGCCTTGTCCCATCACGCCTCTCCCACGGGAGCTTGTGTCTCCTTGGCCAGCCACAGGATTCTCAAAGAAACCTGTTGGAAAATCCCCAAAAGGTTTTAATCCCAGAGGATGCATGGAATATTGGATGAGATGTAGATGGTGGTGATGATAATGTATTCAAATTCAATGTCCTTCCGTAATGGGAGCAGACAAAAGAGTACCTTCTGTAACAGTAGCTACCTTTGACGTTAAAATTAGGTGAAAATGGGTGAGCTGCTGTTGGATACAGTAAAGGGTGTGATGCCTGTGGGCCACAGAGGAGTTACCAAAAAGCACCTTAGGTTCTTGTGTTAAATGTAACAATCCCTGAGAAAACAGAGCGAGGGGATCCTGGCCAAAGTCCACAGAAAGTCCAGTGTGATCAAATAGGAAAGTATTACATGTGGAGGTAGGGAAAGGGAAGAAGGCCTGTGTTATGAGGAGGGCAAGGAGGAGAGAATTCTTCTTGTGTGTTTAAGAGCAGAATTGAAAGATACCTCTGTATGGAGGGTAAATCCTGAAGGGTGGTCTCGTGGAGGAACCATGGAGGAAAAAGTCACTGACTTAGCAGGACTGTGCTCTGGAGAGTTCTGGAGGAACCCCACAGGAGGGGCAGAGGCTCCTGGCGGTAGCGTGAGCCAGAAACTGCAAGGCATTAAGTCAGCAAATTGATAGAAACTGTAATAGAAAAGTCTTAGTAGGCATATGGATTTGGTAGGGGAGAAGCAGACTTTTGAAAGAGAGGTTCTTGCAGCACTGTCAGGTGTTTGAAGGAGCCAGCCAGGCTACAGGCAGGGCTGGGCTGGTCTGCAGGGGCAGGGGATTCCCAGGGTCTTTGATAAGATTCTTCATGGACAGACTAGGGAAGAGGTCTGGGCATGAGTAGGGAGGTGAAGGATGAGAAACAGAAGGTGAAGTAAAAACTAACTTTCCACAATGGGGAAAAAAGATTGGAAAGATACAGGGGGTTTCTGTGTTTGTAAGTGATCCAAAAATGGAGTTAAAAGAAAGCTTAAAAATCAGCTATAAGGTAAAAATAGTAGACCACTTAGATGTAAAGCTGTGACAGTTGCAGAAGAACTTTACAACATCGAGTGATTTCACAGGAAATGATTGGTGGAATTTGGTGTCACAGTGTTAGAGAGATGGGGGACAGACAGCCCTGCTGGAGGGAGTTGGGGGAGGAGGGGTGGCTAGGCTTCCTGCTTCACCACATGTGAAAAAAAGAAGAAGACCAAAAAAAGAGGGTTAGAGTTGTTCTTCCTGCAAGCAAGACATGGAATTATTGCCAGTCTCTTTGAAGACATTGTCTCAATGACGAGTGGGAAGCAGAAGGGCAAGGGGACAATGTGTGAACTGTGTAAATCCTCACTTTGTCTGATGGTTCAATACTGTGCTCAATTTAGCTTGGTTTAGAAAGGCTTTAAAAAAACCCTAGAAGATACCAGAGAAAGTTGCAGGAATGGCAAATGGCTGGAATGGCTTGGGTAAAGACCATTGACTTTGGAGTTGGCTTGACACAGAAATCCAGGGTGGAGGGGAACTTGTGATTTTCATAAATTTCAGTGGTCTGGACATTGCTGGTTCAATAAAATACTGCTGCTTTTGGGTTGGTGTGAGTTAGTGTTGCCATAATTCTGCAGTAAGGTCAAGCTGAGAGTCCTCTCATCCCACCACTTGGCTGACAGGAGATGTTTGTTCCTGATGGGACTTCAGTGTAGGAAAGCTCTGGGGACCAGCCCAGCTCCAGCCCAGGGCCCTGCTGGAGAGCTCCATTTGGAGCTGCCAGGAGCTGGGCTGATTCAGCTCTGAAATACCCAGATGATGCTGTGGGCAAAAGGAGACGTGTTTGCGTTTTGATTTTTATCACAAACTTCCTCCCATCTCTGCCTTTTAAGGTTCTTGGGGTAAAGTTGCTCACAGAAAGTCTGTCATGCTCATTAGGAGATTTAGAGCTCTGTTAACCTTTGATTTACTCGCTGTCTGCCTTCAGTGTGTTTTGGCTTTATTTTTGCAAGTTTATCTCTTGGAATACAGATGCGGCATCAGAGCTCTGAATTACACTCTCGAGCAACACAAATTGTGCCTGAAGCCCATTTAAATTACAGCATATGAGGGACTTTGAGCTGATTTCCTACAAGGTTTAAGACAAATTCCAACGGCAGCTTCACAAGGGGAATAAATACTCATTTAAGTCTCCCTACAAAGTTGTTTTTAAAGATGGTCTCCAAAACCTTTAATTCAAATCTGCATCCTCTAGTCTTGGATAAACTGGTAATGAAAGGAGCTTGTAGACTGCCAGTGTGAGAAGGAGGGACCCTTACAATCCCGTACTTTCGGTCCTGTGGGGATTGACAAGTATTTTGATATGAAAAGCTCTCAGTATCAGTTTAACCCTTTGAGACACCTCTCTCGTGGAGTTGCACATTCCTCTGAGTGAGGGATTTCTCCATGGTGTCACCCTGGCATTAAAAGAGGTGTTTACCTTCCTTTAGGTATTGAATACCAAAGTCCGTTAGTACAGGATCACAGAACTTTTCCTTTCTCTGCACTGCTTTTTGAAAGGGCTGGAATCAGAACTGCTGAGAGCACACAGCATTGCTTGCTCTATGTTTTATTTATGGGCCTCTGTCACTTAGGTTTTTCTTTCAAGTTTTCCAGTAAGTGCTGAGCCATGTGCAGCCAGCAGCTTAGTAAAGAAACCACCCTGTAAAAGCAACGTAAATAACAAAGGAATGAGAGTGCAGCTGGAGCAAGAGCCCTGATCACACAGCAGGAACCAGGAGCTCCCCAAAACATGGAGCTAAAAGCCCTCGGTCAAACAGGGTTTAGAATTCAAAATATTTGTGAGAATGGGCTACAAAACCCAACTAAACAAACCAAACACAAGAAAAGAAAGACAAACAGAAAAACACCTTGTCAAGCTTATCCTAATCTATATAAGCTGAGTTTTTCCCGGCTTCTGTAGCAGCCCATGGGCAGAGCAGCAGGAGTGGGTCTTGGCTCTCCCTGTTCACCCAGAGCTGTGGGTCGGCAGGGAGAGAGGCTCAGCACAGGGTGGGGTGTGGTACTGCAAAGCTGTTCTCGACCTCAGGTGTCATCTCAGAGCAAGGTGTGTCATCATGTTGATGGAGTGTCAGCGTGCCCTTTGCTGTGCATGATGCCAGTTCTGTCTGTGTTCATGGTTCATTCTTTTATCCTGGTAATTTTGGAACATGTGGATGAGTATTTAAATTTCCAAGCAGGAGTTTTTCCTGTGTCAGGTGATGCTTGTTGTTGGGATGTTCAGGGAGAGGACAGAGTGCTTCTGGCCACAGCTTTGGTGCAGGGCTGCTGACAGGCTCTGGCAGACCTTGCCTTGGTGGTATAAGCTGTCAGTGACCCACTGTCCCTCCCATGCTGGTGTGGGAGGTCACCACTCTGCAGAGGAGAGCGTGGAGGGAGAGATGCTGGTCCAGGTCCAAAAGGCTGGCATTGTCTCCTGGGTGATCAGCTGCTGTGAGCAGGGTGGTAGGCACCCACTTACTCTCCTGCCTGCAGATTTAGCCCTGCTGTGGGAAGCTCCAGTCAGGAGAGCTGAGAGGATGCTTGTCCAGGACAGGGCCTGTTTGTTGTGGCCTTATCCAACTGGTTTTGGGTTTTTATCCCAATATGTTTGTCAGGATCTTATCACAGCATGTTTGTCAGGGTCTTTTCCGCACATTCCTGCGGATACCCAACACACACAGCTGAAGACGAGCTGGTAGGACTAGAACAAGTCAGGGTTTAGGGGTGCTGGAGCAAGGAGGTAGAGGATCTGGGAGACAGTTCGGGGTGAGGCTGGAGCAGGCAAGTGGCACTGCAGTGCAGGGCTCAGAGCCTGTGCTGAAGAGCTGTGCTCCAGTAGCTCCCCCTGAGGATCCCACGCTCCCTCTGGGCGGTCGTGTTTCTCTTTGCAGAGGTTGTTAAGGAAACTTCCCAGTCAGCCCATTCCAGAGACTTCTAAGCAAGTCGCACTCCCAAGGCCAGAGACTTTGACTGCTGGGACCGAAGCCCCTCTGGTGGTGGCTCCAGTGACCCAACGGGTCCTGCTTGACTCCCCGCACCCCCCACTCACCCAGGCAGACCAGGTTTCCTCTCCAGTTCCACCTCAGGTTTCCCATGGCGCAGTCTCAGATGTCTCATTCCATAAAGCCATTTATTCCTGGTGCAGTAACACAGAAACAGTTCGAGCTGGTGACTCTGAGAAGAGGCCCCCAACAAAAGAGCACCTGGGCTTTTATATCCTCGCAGTCTACCCAAGCACAAGTCTCCAGGTCTTCAGCTCCTGCCCCCCTCTCCCTGCCCATCCACCTCACTGGTGTTACTGGGCTCCCATCTCCTTTGTTATCCAAGAGGCTGGCAATTCTCAGTTCCTGCTGTGTCTCCCAGTGTCCATTCACCTGGCTGGTGTCACCCATATTTGTGCCCTTTGTTATCCCAAAGGTTGGCAGCTCACAGCCTCTTGTCCTGGGCTCAAACCCAGAGCTCCATCTGCATTTCAGTCTGTGTCTTGAGTCCAGCTGCCTGGACCAGATGGATTCCTCAACACAGGTACTATGCCTCGAAGACCCCAGAATGCTCTTAGTTCTTTCCTGGTTGGGCAGGGTCAGGTTTTCAGTGCCTTGGGTACCAGCCCTGGCCAAGCACCAGTTCTGCAGCTGTAGGCTTGCTGGCGACGACCTCATTAAATAATGGATGGGCATTCATTAGCATCCGTCTGTGGCGGGGGCTGGTTTGAAGGCTGGGAAGGAGCCCACAAGGTGCTTTCCCAACCTGTTCTATGTGACCTGGCATGGACTGCTGGTTTCTGTTTGGCTGTGCCAGTGCACTGGGGGCTGCAGGACGCTGTGTCGTCCTTCTCCAGCTTTAACTGAGCTGTTCCTAAAGAAACTGTTGTAACAAAGTCCCCAGAATTGCTGTGGAAGCAGCATGGGAGGTTCTGTGTTTGCTATCTCATAGGGAATTCATTAAATTACTATAAATAATGTATGCATGATACATAACTTAATACCATAATGGGCTTTTGCCCCTTCTTGCCAGTCCCTAAAAATCCTGCCCCTGTGCTGTGACGTGTGCAGCCAAGTTCTGCAAGTCAGATTAGGCAAAAAGTTAGGCTTGTGCAACAGGTTCTCTGGAAGTTGTGCCTTGGGGTGCGGTTGGACGGGCTTTGGTAAGCCTGGCTGCAGCTGCTGGGAGATCCTTGGCTCCGGGTGGCTTTGGCAGAGAGGCAATGCCGGGTGCCCACAGCACAGGGCTGCGGGGCAGAGCCCAGCACAGTGCCCCGCTCAGCATCCCTCTCATTCTGCTCTAGAGCAGGGAGATACCTGCATCTGTCCCACCTCAGCATCCCTCTCGTTCTGCTTTAGAGCAGGGAGATACCTGCATCTGTCCCACCTCAGCATCCCTCTCGTTCTGCTTTAGAGCAGGGAGATACCTGCATCTGGCCATCAAACCACCAGTGCAGTGCAGCTATTCCCAGGATCCCAGGTTTCCTCTTTGTCCTAGAGATTACCTCAGGATTTTTCTGTTCTGCTGAGTTGGCTGTGGCTCGGGTAGAAGTGCAGTGGCTGCTGTGTCCCCGAGCTGTTTGAGCCTGCTGTGACCCCCGTGTCCACTCTGGGCTCGCAGGCCAGGGAGGTGGGGAGCTGGTTGCAGGAGACAAAGATGTTCTGATCTAACTGGGGAGGATATAAACGCCTGACTTGTATCACTGCCTTTCATCTCTGGGCAGACCTGCAGAATGTGCTCAGGCTGATGGACGTTCCCATTTGAGTTCCACCACACAGATGTGGCAGTTGGGGTTCTCTGGCTCAGTTTTGCCTCTCAGCTGCCCCGTGGCCTCTGGGCTGTCTCCTGCCCCTCATTCGGGCAGTACAGCCGGGTCTCACACACTCTGCTCCTCCTTGTGCTCAGGGAAGGATGGATACAAAGAGAATCACCTGGGGAAGTTTCAGGCAGCAGTAACAAAGCCTGTCTCCACAGAGGGGAGGCTAATTACACAGCTAATTAATCCAACAGATGTCACTTTAAATGCCTGTTTCTTTGTGATTCTGTTGCACACATCATGCTGGTTAAACAGACTTCATGGACCCCGTTCAAAATGCCTGCGCAGGCTGCTGGGAGCTGCCAGGGAGACCCCAGGGTGTCCTGTTCCACAGGGAGGAGCAAATCCCAGGCAGCCTGGTCTGGGCTGTGCTGCACACAGACTGCACATGGGGAAAATACCATGTAATGGCTGTGCTGAGTTAAAAACTCTGAAATAGCAGCTGTGAGGATTGAAGGGGTTGTTTACATTCTTGCTGCGAGTACAGGGCTGAGGCAGAGGGGACCTCCTCCTTCCACAGGGCTGTGGGTGAGGCAGAGGGGACCCCATCCTGCCTCATCAGCTCTGCTTGGCGTGAGGAAAAGAGAGTTTGGAAACCTGAGCTGCTCCAGTGAGGTCAGCAGTTCAGACCCAAGGCGATGGAGGGCACAAAGTGCTGTCTGTCTGTCTGTCTGAGGTGAATGTGGTCTGTCTGGTTCCTGCAGCTTCGGGAGGGCTTCCTGCTCTGCCTCCTCAGGGGGGAGGCAAAATGAGCATTTCTTCAACATTTTAAGCGAGTCTTTGCTTGTGAGGGCATAGCCGTGGCCTGATGGCCCCGCAGAAGAAGAGAGCGGTTCCATATCCTTGTGTGGAGCTGGTCCTGTGTGCTGAAGGTCAGTGGTCACTGTGTGACAGCTCTTGTCACCTCTGCTGAGACTCCCCCGGTTCAGCATCTGGCTGCCAGCTGGGGGAGTGGGGACAACTGTGGCACCACAGTGGTGTCAGTGCTGGGGGCTTTATCAGTGGATGTTGTGGTATGTTCCCCCCTTAGTGCAGTTCTGCAGGCTGGTACCATTTGGGCAGGGTGTGAACGTGTGTCCGTCACCTGAGGCCAACCCTGCTGTGGTCAGACACCATCACACTGCTTGGGAATGTCCCCGTTGAACACTGGGATTGGGAAACGTCCCATGTTCTGTGTCTGCTCTGCTGCCTTGGCCTGTTGTTCTACTTGGATGCTAGAGGAGTCGGATGGTTCCCTGCACCTCGCTGAGCAGATTCCTTCTGGACACAGTGGACTCGTACAGCACTTGGCTGCTGTGCGGGACCAGGGCCCCCAGCTGTGTGCTTGCGGGGAGCTGCTGGAATGGAAATGCAACCCCAGCACTCTGGAAATGCCCCATGAGAGAGTGCTGGAGGCAGTGGTTGAGCTGCCTGGTACAGCTGAGGGGGAAGAGCATCTTCCTGGGGTCTCAACACCCTCGATGAATCGCAGTTGGCGGCTTGATTCAGTGTAATGGATGTGTGCTCATTTCCCACAGCTGATGAGGATTATATCAGCTTGGTTTAACAGTCTCATTTGCTGCTCCCAGTGCACACTTGTTTTAATGCGTTTCAGTTAATGAGGTAGAAGAGAGAATGAGGTGTTACTGTTTATGTACAGACAGCGAGGCTGTGCCGAGGGCTCTGGAGCCTGGCAGTCCCTGCCCAGTGCTCTCCAAGGGACAGCATTAGCTGGCATTTATAGAAAATTTATTGGCTGCGGTTTATCCAGGTAAAATTTCTCCCAGTGGTGCACATTTCCCTCTCCTGCCTACCTTATGCTTTATTGCAAGCTACAAGACACATTGCCAGCAGCCTCTCCGTGGGCAGGGGATGTCAGCAGGCTGAGGGAGCCGGTGTCATGCCTCACAAAACACCACAACGTGTTTGATGTGGGCAAAGCTGCTGCCATCTACCTGGGGTAAGAAGTTCACGTGTGCCCTGAGGGGGTTTATGGCTGGGACACTCCATGCTTCCATTGTTCCACTGCTGTGGTGGTTTCGGGTCCCGGTGGGGTCAGGGCTGTGCAGTGCCAGGCACTGGGTGAGTCCCCCGGAGTGCTTACCTGCTGTGTCCCCTCCAGAGGAGGTGTGCTGTGCCCGGGTGTGGAAATGGACACCAGTGCCCTGACCAGAGGGACTCTGCCTTCCTGAAAAACTGGTTGTCCTTGTGCTGACGGTGAATATTTGCCATGGGGTGGGCTGGAGCTGCGCTCCTCAGAGCAGCATCCCATGTCCCCAGCCCGTGCTCGGTGCCGGTGAATGGCTGAGGCCACTGCCTCCGTGCTGGCCGAGGGCCAGGCTGGCACCAGGGCTGACAGCAGCCAGAGGCCGTGCATGCGGTGCTGCTTTGAAGGTGAAGCTGCTGTTGGTTTAAGCGGGAATTAAACAATTACCGCGTCTTAGTTCTCCCCACCTCCGGTGGATTGACTCCATAAATTGTCAGCCTGTTGACATTTTAATGTGAATTATGTCATATGGTATCCCCTTTGATTTCAACATGCCTTAGTTTGTAAATACACGAGCCTCTCAAAGGGCTGTGGTTAGCGCGCACGCGGGAGGCCTCGGGGGTTTTGGTGGGGAAGGAGAGCAGCGGCAGCTCCGGTGCCTGGCACAGCACCACAGCTCCAGCGCCTGGCACAGCACCGCGGCTCCAGCACCTGGCACAGCACCGCGGCTCCAGTGCCTGGNTGGCTCCGGTGCCTGGCGCAGCACCCCAGCTCCGGTGCCTGGCACAGCACCGCGGCTCCAGCGCCTGGCACAGCACCACGGCTCCAGTGCCTGGCACAGCACCGCAGCTCCGGTGCCACGCAGCCAGGGCTGCCCCGGAGCGCTCGCGGGGCTGCCCCGCACTGGGGGTCAGGCAGCCCCGGGGACCCCGCTGCGCTCCCTGGGTCCCTCCGTGTGTGGCTGCTTCCCTGCCCTCAGCAGGGTGAGAGCTGCCCGCATCGGCGTGCGGCTTCTCTGCTGCCCATTGCTGGTGTCTCCAGCCAGCTGCTGGAGCTGTGTCTGTCCCCTTGTCTGGTTCCTGCCGGGTCTCCTTACATCCCTGTCCCCATCCAGCCCCCAGCCTGTGCTGCAGAGAAACTCCTAATTCAGCAGGGACTGATTGTTTGGGTCAGCCTGCCTTTATGTTCTTTGAAAACTGGCCCAGATAGTTGTTGCAGTCTTCACATGTGTGCCAGAAGAAGGAGGGCCTTTAGGCACGGTCAGCAGAAGAGCAGGGAGCTCTCCTGGGGTGACACCTTCCTGCCTTCAGGTGAGACTCACCTGCTTCCTCTCCAGCACAAAGCCAGAGAGTTTGAGAACTCTGATTTCCTTCCCTTTGCCCACAACATTTGTGGGACTGTTCTGTAACTCTGGGGTTACGTAGAGGTGTGTCGCATTAGGGCCACATTTGTACATTTGGGGGTGGCTGTAGGGTGTACAGGCTGTGGTACCTTCTGCTGAGCCCAGGACCTGCCTGTGGGAGGACCTGCCTGTCCCAGAGCGGGTTCTCAAGCATGCTGTGACCATAGGTGGGAGAGATTTAAAGGCTTTGGAGTCCTGCAGATGATGTTTTCATGTCATGGGGTCTATGTTACAGACACCTCTGTCTGCCTGTGAGTGTTTTTCATGGTCTCGCAAAGCAGGAACTTTGATTTTATCATTTTCACACCTCCTTGGCTCTGACCTACCTGGATTTTCCAGTGCATGCACTGCAGTGCCCAAATAGGCCTGTGAAAGTGTCTGACTCTGGGCTGGGCAGAGGGATTATCCAGACATGAAACCTGCAGACTGACCTCCCGGTAGCATATGCTAACCCTGAGCAGGTATTTTTGCAGACAAGTTAATCCCATGTGGTCACAGAAATGAGAATTTTGAGGCAGTCAGGGTAACTGGAGTTACACCTGCAATTTCCTAAACAGGGTTTAGAAATCTGTTATCTCCTCACACCTTTCTGCTGTGAGTGGATGCTGCTCCCAAAAAAAGGTTTTGTTGCTTCTGTTTTATTTTTGAATTGCAGTGGTCAGTACACTGTCCTGATGCTGATCAGTGCTGCCTCCGTGGTGTTTGTCATTTACCCTGTGTGTCTCTGCATATTCTCCACTGGGATTGCAGAGCCTGAACGGCTAAAAACCGGTAAATAGGGGGCCTCATTTTTCCCAAGGGTTTCTGTACCTGTGAAGGTAAATGCCAGTGGATGCAGATACACACGAAGAAAGAGAGCACCAAAGAGCAGAAACATTTATCATCTCGGATTTGCTCTGTTTGCCTCAGTGTGCTTCTACTCTCCGTGTTTTCCACTGCTGTAGTCTGTCTTGGAGGGAATAGCTGCAACCAATGCTCAGAGCCATTCTATTCTCTTGTAGATCTCTCTGCAGAGCTGTACTACAGTTGAATTAGGTTTTAGATATATGCAGGAAATACAGAGCAGCAAGCCCAGTGGTTCATAGGCTGCAAACTTCTTGGAGGCCATGTACTGAATCCATGAGCCAGCGAGTTGTGCTGCTCTGGATTGCTGTGGGTCATTGATGTGTCCCTCCTGGTGGAAACCATTGCATGCCCAAGGACTGGGGAGGTCTCCCAGTTAAATTTGGAGGAGGCTGTGTTTGGAAGGCTTCTCCCCAAGAACTTAGTGGCTTTCCTTACAGAGTAGTTGCTCAGGGGTGTGGGGCAAGGAGCAATTGCGTGAATTTCTGTACACGGTTCTTGGGACACGTTGGTGTCCGTTGGGTTCATGGAGCCCTCACAACCATCTAGAACATAAGAAGTAGCAGGTTGCCTTAATTCAGCCCTTTGTGTGCAGACATTATTTTGGTTCTTAATTATAAGTAGTTCCATACATATTTTTCCAGCAGGATTCTTGCCTCATTCTGTGAGTAATTATTCCATTTCTTTTATCTTCCTCTTTCATTACATTGCCCCAGGCTTTGTCTAATACAATCCAAAGCTTTCACTGAATGAAGAATTATTTATTTTCTCATGGGCATTTCCGTGGTGCTCTGTGTTCTGTTTGTGTTTCACAGACACTTAGAGAACTTACCTTGGCAGCACGGTGTGAAAGCAGCTGGTGCTCCTGTCCGCACGTTTGGGGTGGGCTGGTGCACAGCGTGTGCCTCTGGCTGCCCAGCCTGGTGCCCAGCCCTGCAGCCTGTGCCACTGGAGAAGGGCTGCTCCGCTGCCAGGGGGCTTCCTTGCCTCTACTGCTTTTCATCTCACCTGCAAGACTCAAGGAGTATTGTATATTTCCTCTCTCTGCTTCCATTCTGTCATGTTAGTCCATCACACTACTCTTTAGTTTTCCTTCCTCCCTTATCACCTGATCTTGAAAATCCTTGCTGTGGACTGTGGGCAAAGGATGAGCTGGGTCTTTTGTTTTTCCATGGGATCCCTGTTGGCTTCTGCACGGGGAGGTTGTGTCCTCTGTGTCTTTGATACTGATACTCTGCAATTTATGGAGAGGATTGGAAAATTGTCTTGAGCATTGTTGTTACTGTTTTTGGTTATCTGCTGGGAGTTGAGGTGGTGCAGTGCTGTAAGAAGTTACAAAGAAGCAGTATGAAAACAGGGAAAGCTTCAGTCCATCACAACTTCCCTGGAGATGGATGAAACAATAAATCCCGGGTGAGGAGAGTTAATCTGTGTCTGTAGTGTTTTATTAAATAGCGGGAGCTCAGGCTGGGTTTCTGTGGCTGGTTCAATGTCCCGCATGGTTTCATGGCACATTATTACAGCAGTCCCTTGCTGCATGCGGGGTCCCCTGCTGTCCCCGGGTCCTGCCTCTGCAAGGACCTCACTTCCTCGGTGCTGCTGTGACTCCCTGCTGGGGCACCTGGAGCCAGGGCAGGACGGGAAGGGCCTGGCACACCTGGGTGCCCCTGGACTTCGGGATGTGGGGCAGAGCACAGGGGTATCAGACAGTCCTCAAGCTTTTCCTTCAGAGACTGGTGGTTCTTTTCCAAAAGAGTTAACATGAGGGGGAAATAGCATTTTAATTTATAATCCTGTGTGTGGAGGAGGCTCCACGCATAGAGAGGGGTTTGGGTGGCTGAGTCTGAGCTGCATTATCGACACAAGGCCCAGGTGTGTGTTGCATCAGAGCCTCCTCGCAGGGCCCTCCTGCCTAACACAGGGATCGTTCCTGTGGCTGCCGGAGGAAACAAAACATCTCTGGTGTGGAGAGTCCCAGCCTGGCTCTGTGTTACGGAAAGCCCTCTTCAATCACTCAGCAGCTACACAATTACAATATGGACAACAGATTTCGATCCTGCCGTCTTTCCAGGTTCCCCCCAGACCTTTTGATTACATAATTTGCTTTTTATCCAGTGTTTTTCCATATTCCCAGGCTGCTCTAGTTCACCTGAGTGTTCACAGCTTAGCAACTCACACTGAACTGATTATTTTCAAGTAGATGTACAAAATATGTTGTAAAGGTCTGGGCAGTGGCATTGTGAGGCCTGCTTATGGTTACTGTGTTCAGTTGTTCTTTCCCCATTTGTTCTTGTGACCTTGGAAAAGATGAGGCTCCCTGAATTCCTCAGCTCCTGCCTGTCCCAGCACTGAGAAAGGAGTGGGCTGGAAGCCCTGAGCCTCTTCCTTGGTGATGTTGCTGCAGTGTGGCACTATTTTTTTTTCTATTTTAATCACTCCATCGTATTGCTGTCCATACAGTGCTTTGCAGGCCAAAGTGCAGCTTTTCCACCGTGTTTTTCCAGGGACAGCAGCATCCATGGAAAAATGAAGTGACAAAACTGTATGCTTTCCTGAGGATCAGAATGTCCCTAGTCCAGGCTTTAGTTCAGTTGCAAGAGGAGTTCAACCATTCCCAAGCTCTGTGCTGCTCCATAGGAGCTGCTGGGTGAGGCTGGCTCTGGGTGACCTCCCTCACGTCCTGACTGGTCATAGGAGAGGTCGCTTCATGTGAAGTTGGTTGGTTTCTGTTGGTCAGAGGTGCACAGGTGGGCAGCAGAGGAGCCCTTGCAGGGCTGTCGTGGGTCCTGTGGTGGAGCCACAGCCGGGCAGGAGCATGCAGGGTTGAGGGCAGCACTTTACAGGCCAGCTGATAGGAAATGTACTCTCATGGTGCTTTGGTTTTAGCACTATAATTAGCAGGATCGATACTCACGCTCCTGTGTGCATCTCCGTGTACAGCAGCGCTTGTGCCTGTGTCTCCCGGGGGAGATTTCGGGGATCTGGAAGATTCTCTGCAGTGGAAGTTGTAGTTGCCTATGAGTGGATTTGCTGTGCTGGCAACTCTTTGCAGCGCAGCTGAGGGAGAAGGGAAAGTTTGATGCTGTAGGAGGGTGCCCGAGTACAGTCAGACCTGTTACTTTCCTCCTCTCCGGGCTGCTCAGCAAGTGCCCAGCAACCCAGGTGTGCAGGGGATACCTGTGCTCCTGGATTAGGTACTGCAGCTGGAGAGCAGCATCTCTGGCTGTTCCCTCACCTCCCTTGGCATCTCCTCCCTCCCTCGAGAGGTCTTCAGCCAGCAGCCCACTCTGTTTCTGCTGCACTGGAAGGGGTTGGCTGGCATAGCTGAGCCAGTGCTGGCTCCCCCATGGACTTTGTCCTTCCTCGAGACACAGGAAGGAAGTCTTCCACAGGAGGAGTCTTGGTGAAGCTCTTGGCTGTCAGCTGTCCCCACACAGGTTTGCATCTTTGGGCATCTCTTCCAAGGAATGATTAATTAGTGCTTGCAGGTCTGTTGCACAATTAAAAAGGTATGGGGGATGTGATTACCAGTTCAACCTTTCTTGGCTCTTGCTTTCTGTTAACCTCTGTTGCTCTCCGTCCACAGACCCCATGGGACTGTGGGTGTGCAGGGATGCTCATCACGGGCGACGTAAACAATGTCCTTGTTAGGAGCTGCTCCAAGACCCTGTGAAGAAGTTGGCTGCTGGAGCCAAGCAGTAGCTGGGACTGTGCCTCCCCCTGGGCTTTAGCCCCTCCTCATTAAGCAGGTCCGGGCTATTGATTGGGAGCTTGTGTTTGGAAGAGTCTTACTTACTCCATGCATTATCTTGACAGATTGATCAGACCTGATTGAGAACCTCTTAAAGGAACGAACAGCTGTAATGGGAAAGTTGGACTCTGTCATCCGTTAGGATGATTCTGGGAGCGAGAAGAACGAGGCTGACATCTTGGAGCAATTGTATTTACAATTAACATGGCTGAAAACGATTGCCTCTATTGATCCCCCCTTCCTGCAATTACAGCCCCATTGTTTACATTCCAGCACTTCAGTTATAAAAAGGAAATTCAATAATTATTGCATTATTTAAAGTTAAAGTGCCACAGAGTTTGCTGGCTATGCTTGCTGGTTGATTTAACGTTCAGTAAAATCCATGCTGAGCTCTCCATCCTTAGGCTGAGCAATATTTGGCTTTTAATGAGACTTCAAGGGCTGGTGGAGCAAACGCCATTTGCTGGATCGCTTTTGGGTTTGTGGGGGAACCCAAAACCTTGCAGCATGGCGAGCACCAGCCGCATGCCTAACAGGGAGAGCATCTGTGGCGTTCCCTTATTGCCAGGCAGGGCTGGAGGGCTCAGAAAATACAGATGTGGTGGGGTGCAGGGATGGGCTGTTAGTGGGGGCAGTTGTGGCTGTTCTCCAGGCCTTTCCATGCTATTTGGGGACTTGGAGTGGTACCTCACCCTCTGTGGCAGGAGCGAGTGCTACATTTCCGGCCTCTAGGTAGGAAAAATAAGGATCAGAGAGCAGTTACTACAAGCTGGGCTGCAGAAACTCAGGGGCAAACAAGCCTGAGCCCCACCACTGGCACTGTACCACAGAGCTGTGATGCACAGAGGCAGGAGGCTGGAGGAGGGAAGGGTTTGTAACGCTGCTCCTCTGGAACCAGTAAACAATTCAGGATGTTGGTTGGATATGAGAGAGCAGAAGTTCAGCTTTCGAACCTGCTGGATGCAGAATCAATTTTCCCCCCTTCCAGGGGGATGGGGGCGGCTGTTGGTGCTCCAGCTCTGCCCAGTGCACAGCCAGCGTGTCCCACTGCGCGCTGCGGCCGCTCCCCGGCTCCAGGAAATTCCAGCTGGGGCTGCAGGTGTGAAAGGAGAGCAAGATGGATTGGCCAGCCCTGACTTTTATGGAGTACTTGGAACAGACCAGGATCAGACAGCTGCATCCACATGACTTTCATTAAAAATTCAGATTCTTCTCTTGCAGGGCTGTGTGATTTATCTCGTGCAGCACATCAGAGGCACACAGCGGCCAAGAGATGCTCACGAGGCCTCTGAGGTCTGCAGCGGGGTCGGGTCCCTTTCTGTGGCGACCCACAGCCCCCCTCCAGCTCTGCTGTAAGGGTCACCTCCTGTCCCTCTCAAGGGGCGTACAGTCCTCGCTGGCACCTGAAGTGTTTCCTACCAAGCCTGTGACTAATTACCCCTGTCTGACCTCACCCCGAGGAAGTCAGTCCCTGGGTATTCTCCTGTGCTGCAGATGCGCTGGTGGGGCTGAAGTGGTTCCAGTAGCTCCTGAGCTTGGGTCAACCCCTCCAAGTAAACACTGGGGCACTCCCTGGTTCCGTGTGCTGGTTCTGGTCACTGGGGCTGCTCAGACATCAGTGCTTGCAGGACAAAGCCAGCGCAGTGCACCTCTGCGGTGCTGCTTCTTTCCGTGGCTTTTGTGACCTTCCAGCAGATTTTTGGCTCCTTCTTCCCCAGCTGCATCTGTCAATTCTTTGAAATCACTGCTAACTTTACCCATCCTAACAGAGCCGAGTGCTGAATTCAGAGGTAGGAAAAGTGTTACATGTGGAGAAAATCTCTGCCAAAGATGTTGAAGTCTGACAACTTTTTCAAGAAGCTCTGGGTAGTAGAGTGGCCTTTGTTTTCATGGCAGGGTATCCTGTGCTGGGAGAGTGCTCGGAAGTGATGTGGAGGAGGTTTCTCCAGACTGTCTGTCAGTGACCCACACAGCACCTGGCCGTAGGGAACGGTCAGAGTGGTGAGGAAGAGGATGTTTGTGCAAGCAGGAGGGCGGGGGCCTCGCTGGGGCTTTGCACAGCCCTGGAGCGCTGTCGGCTGAGGATCTGCAGCCGACGGTCCCGTCACAGCCAGAGTCAGGAACATCGTTCCTTTTGTTCCTGCTGGTTTGCTGCTGTGTAGCCTGAATGAGCTTATTTTCCCACTTTGGGTTCTGGCCCCCAGTCCTGTTACATCACCTCTTCTCCTGCCCAGAGAGACCCAGACATGTGCAGAGGATCTCGCTGGGGCGCTGGGACCACCGTCTGCCTGTCCTTGGGGCAGGGGCAGAGTTTCTGCTGCTGGTTGTCCTGTCAAAGTCTGCACAAGAAGGGGCCATCCTCGAGTCTGGAGAGAGTTTTCTCACGTGTCCTACTGCTTTTGTAGCATGGACACCTCCTGAGAGTGGTGCTGGGGAGTTCCCCCTCCCAGTGCAGACCAAGGGCTGGAGAGGTTCCAAGTGCTGTGAGCGTGGGCTTGTCCTGAGCAGCATTCAGGGCCCTCTGAAGGGAAAGCTTTGTGCCAGTTAAGACTGCATAGAAATTGGGCCTTTTTCTATTGAATAATAAAGATCCAAAGCACAAGATAGTTCAAAGTTTTGTTGCATCTCCCTGGTGGGCAGAGGTTACAGGTCAGATGTCCCCTAGAACAGCAGCTGAGCTGCTTAACATGGCAGAGAGGGGTTGGAGAATCCCCTGGTGCCCCTGGCAGTGCTTCAGGGGGGATTCTGTCCTGTCACCGTTGGAATCAGGCTCATTGCACCATGGCTGAGTAAACTTTGCACAGAAGAGATTTTGAGTAGACAGTGGTTTAACATCTTTTAAAATTTAAAAGTTTTTTAAAAATTTAAAAGGTGTAGAAAAGCTCAGAAATCAGATGGTGAATATGAGCTGCAGGAACAGCTACAGAGGTGTTCAGGAGAGTTTGTTACTTGTGTGAGAGGAGCAACTCAGGGTCTCAGTCCTGGGTACTACAGTCTTAGCTCCAAGGAACATTGAATGGTATGTGGCATGGGATGAGGGGGGCTGCCTGCAGTCGGGCAGGGTGATGCAGCGTCATGTTCAATTCCATGGTTATTGTAAAGTACTGTGGGTGAGGCAGCATCAGATGGGGAAAGGAGAGATGGTAAAATAAACAAGAGTTTGGGCTGTGTGAAGGATGGAGGGGGAGAAACAAGAACTGACTGTAGTGTTATTCCTTACTTTGTTTAAAAATCAGATTTCCATAGTTGTACCCTGTGAGCATTCACTGCTTGGTAGAGGAAAGCAATTCTGGGGCCGACGCTGGGGCGCGGCAGCTGGGCGGTCGGGGTGGCAGGACCGGCCTGGCGGGGTCAGTGCCAGCCCGGCCACACCGCGCGGCCAGGACAGGGCTGGGGGACACTGAGGGGTGGGCAGCACAGAGCTGGGGCAGAGGAGCGAGACGAGGCCTCTGAGCAGGACCCTCCCGTGCTCATCACAGTGAGGACACGGCGTTGCCCGGAGAGCCCACGCTCCCTGCCCAGCGGCCGGGTGCCGTGTGCTGTGTGTGGCACGGGGTGCTGGAGCCTGCGGGGTTGAGCCGCAGTTGGTGTACCTGCAGGAACACCCGTGTCCCCCGGGGAGCTGCACTCGTGAGCCGTATGGTTTCCATCAGAGCGTTCCTCTCTCTGTTTCTGATTTAAAGTGTAGCTTTGACTCACCCTGATCAATATTTTGCATGCCATGCGTGAAGAACCAGATGTTGGAAGTTTCCTATTGTGGAGAGGGAGG
This sequence comes from Melanocharis versteri, assembly GCA_013397845.1. Taxonomy (NCBI): domain Eukaryota; kingdom Metazoa; phylum Chordata; class Aves; order Passeriformes; family Melanocharitidae; genus Melanocharis; species Melanocharis versteri. The sequence continues at coordinate 615,901 of VZTG01010442.1, forward strand.
GGGCAAACACCCCCTCAGACTCACAGAAATCGATGTTTTCTGACAGAAGTTGGTTGGTTTTCCTTGGAACAATATATTCTTTTGATTTTCAAGTTGATTTGTCTTCTAACAAGGTTCTGGTTTAGTATTTTGAATTTGTTTCCTGTGATACGGATAAATTCTCACAAGGGGGAAGTTTAACAGTGTGATGGGCAATAACTACACGTACTTGGACAGCGTTTCATCGCCTCCAGCAGCTCACAGCTCGGACTGGCTCGGCCCTCACATCTTCTTTCTCTGGACTGCTCCTTTCCTCTGCTGGAGGATGGGCTGAATCAGGTGCATGCGGTGCCGTGCCCAGGCTGGGCTTGCTGGTGGTGGCACCCTCAGCCTGTGACTCCTCCAGCACGATAGGCAGGTGAGGCTGACCCCAGCACAAGGGATGTTTGAGAGGAAGCAAAAGAAGAGCATAAAATAAGACACGTTTATTAAATTGTTTAAAACAAATGTTTTCCTAAAACCCCCTTTTAAATGAGAGCAGCGCAGACTGTGCCTCTGGTTCCACAGAGACCATGTCCTTAATATTTCCTTGAACCCGTGACCGGATTTTTCTCTAATTGCTCACTGGGGGTTTTCTCTGGCTCGGCGCAGAAGCCGCCGCTGCGCCTGTGGGCACTTCCCGAGCTCGGCGCGGGCGTGTGGGATGGGGCTTCCCCCGCGCACCAGCGAGCACGGGGCCGGGGTTCCTGGAGCCAGAGCCCGGCCTGCAGCAAGCCCGGCCTGCATCTCAGCCCGGCCTGCAGCGAGCCAGGGCCGGGGCTCGTGGCAGGGGTCAGGGCAGAGCCAGGCTGGCGAGGCTGGGCCATCTGAGATGGGCACGCGACTCTTGTGACGGGCTCGCTGACCTTTCATGCCTTAAGCCATTCATCTTCCTCTGGCTCAGGAAGAGGGTAACGCATGCAAACAATAGAAATGAGATGAGGAAGAAGTTCTTATAAGGGAAAACAGCAAAAAATCTTTTGAGGGCACCAGTGGGATTAGTGCCCTCGTGGATTCTTCAAATATTACAGTGAATTTAATTAAATACATCGTGATCCCAAAAGAGGCTAGTCTAATTAGCCAGATCTAGAATACATTTATTCTCTTTCCTCTCCCTTCCAATCAGAAGCCTCAGCATCAGCTCATATCCTATTTTTAATCATTCCTAGACTCAGAGGGCTCTCCTTCCTCCGTGTGAGCAAGGCACACAGCGCTGGGTAATATGTGTCTTTAATCTTATCTCAGCTGTAACTGAGATAATAAGCATCAGAATTTTTACCAGGAGGTCCTGGCTGCACGTAGGCAATATTTTTGATTGACAAACCTCAAGATCATGTCCAAATCACTGTACTTGTGCCTCGGGCCAAGTGTGTGGTGAGGAAAGAGTTCCATGAGACGACACAAAGACACAAGGAGGTCTTGGGGTTGGATGGGAGGAGCTGGCAGGGAGTATTGCACAGCTGAACTGTTAGGTGTGGGGTGGAAACACCAAAGGCCTTCACAGAGGGATCTCATGTTGTTTCACCTTGGTATTAATGTTTTCTCAACTAGTGACACTCCCTTACTGTGGAGTTGGGAAAGTTCCTGTGGCCTCCTGCTGCCCAGGGGGAAGGGACAGGATGGCTCTGCACTCTGCTTCCATACACTGTGGCCAAGGCCTCTCTGTCTAATGGGTTTGTTGTGGTCTAGGGTTGTTTTAGTTTTGCTCTTCCTAGTTTTCCATGATAGTTTACCAAATTTAATTTTATGTTTGTTATGCAGTTGGATCCCTTCCAGGACAAGCTTTGAGTGTGAAGGAATGAGCCCTGAGTATGTCATGAGCAGGTGTCACTGCTGGGTCTGGTGCTTTCCCTCAGTGAGGGAGATGATCTTGTCTGTCTCCATCTGTGCTTTGTGCCCATTTCAGTGTGTTTTGATTTTCATGCTCTTCAGCAGGAGAGCATGTGATACCTTGGGAGCAAACAGGCATTGTCTTACTGGATCTGTGTCAAAATGTGGTTCCTTAACTAATTCCCAGGTGGCTTTTAGTAATTTACAGTGGATTAACCCGGTGGGTAATAAAGGACATTGACATCCCTCTGCTTTGTTCTCCACAGCATCTGCAGCACCACGAGAGCGGGGTCGAAGGTGAAAGCTGCTACTACCACTGTGTCCTCTGTAACTACTCCACCAAGGCCAAGCTGAACCTCATCCAGCACGTGCGCTCCATGAAACACCAGCGGAGTGAAAGCCTCCGGAAGCTGCAGCGCCTCCAGAAAGGTCTTCCTGAAGAGGAGGAGGACCTAGGACAGATCTTCACCATCCGCAAGTGTCCAGCTGCCGAGGCTGGTGAGTGCTGCAGCCTTGGTGTGAGCGAGGCCGGTGCTGCAGGAGTGGGCGAGTGGCGTCAGACCCACTCTGCTGTTTGGTGGCAAACTTGGTGATGTTCCTGTTTCTCTTCCCTGCTGTGGGATGACACAGTTTGTCAGTAACACATTGCAGGAATCCCACACGCCTGAGGTGGGGTTTGGGATATAGAAGTTTGGGATGTTGAAGTGTGTGCGTTGGCTCAGGTTGGTGTCTTAAGCCCTGGAATATTGTATGAGCATCTAAAGACACTGTCATATCTGGACAGCTCAACAAACCAGTGCACCCGTAGATGTTTTGCAATGAGTCAGGTGATGCACTGAGCACCAGCATAAGCTGTGCCAGCTTGGCACTGATTTCTGGTACTTTCTGGTACTGATTTCAGCCACACTGGATTGGGAGGAGGAGCTGGCAAAAGGGGTGGGCAGGACGTGCGAGTTTTCCATGTCTGTTTTCTATGTCTCATTTTGATAAGGTAAATAAAATGAAGGGCTTGTGTGAAACAGTTGCTCACACAGATCATAGGACAGGGATTGCAGCTGCAAATCCAGCAAGAGGAAATGTACCTAAAAGGAACAGTTAGGCTGGATGGAGCAGAGATGGTGCTTTGTTTAGTCATGTTAAGGGTTGAGACGTTTTTAATGTTCTGAAAAATCAAGGTCTCCTGAAGCCGTCTTCGGAGGGGGGAGGAGGAGAATCAGCCTGGGTCAGCTGGTTTGTGTGTTGTCAAGGCGTGAAGGTGCTGGAGCTGGGGTGTGCCAGCAAAAGCCTTCACAATCCTACTCTTAGCTTCAAGCAGGACTCTCTCTATGACTGCTGTGAAAATGGATAAATCCTACAAAAAGCCACTCTGGGGAACTGGCATTCTGCAGTGAATGCACATGGAGACGAGGAAGGTGATCCTTGCTGAAAGGGTTGAGAAGGGACAGCAGCAGCAGCTGAGGGAGAACATGTGGGGGATTTGGCAATGTCCCTCGGATTCACGTCCAGGTCTCATTGCTCTTGCACCTGTGAGTAATGAGGAGCTGAAATAAACCCAAAACACCCCAAAACTGAGACAGGAGATTTTTCATTAAGAGTTAAATTCAGTCTTGTGGAAAAAAGTGCCCAGTCTGTGACCTTGGCAGCCCGGCGAAGTCGGGAGCATGGAACATGCTTCCCAAAGGTCACGGTGACAGCGAGAGCGCGGTGGCTGCCACGCCACCCCGGGGGGACAGTGGCTGCAGCAGCCCTTCCGCCGCGCTGCGCTGCTCTGCCCTAGGAGAGCATTCCGAATTCAGAAGGGTTCTTTGGGCAGGGCTGTGGGTTGTGAGCTGCTTAAGTGCAAAATGAGCAGAGAGGGGAAACCATCCGTGCCCTTTGTGATAGACAGAACAACCTTGAAAACCTTGTTTACTCTAGAAATTTCTGTTTACCTTGTCTTTTACTGTACAAACCTTATCTTCCCTGTCCGGCCGCCCAGACTGGGACATGGCAGGTACTGGGAGGGCAGGAGCTGGCTGGCTCGGAGGGAAAGCAGTTTGGTGACCATTTTAAAAAACGTAATATTTTTGAAGTAAAAGTCCTGACAAGTCACTGAAAAGAAAGCTCAATTTACAAATATTTTACTTTAATTTCCCTTAAGCTTGTTGGTTCTTCAACAAAAACTGACAGCAAACAAGACACAATTTCTTGATCATATTTTATTTCAAAGGTTATGGATACAAGCAAGAATAAGGCTGCAGAAGGCAAAGGTGGTTTCTTGGGTCGGTTTTGCAAGTCACTTTAGGCTGAGACACTTAATTTCAAACACTCCTTATGCCCATTGTTGGGCTGGTCAAAGTGGGGCACCTCACTGGTGTGCTGGGCCAGGCATCTGTGCAGGGATGGGAGTTGGGTTTGGATGAGAAGCTGCTGTAACCCCAAGGGGGAGAAGGGGTGCTCCCATCTCCCACTCATTCCAATCCCAGGTGTGGGCACGCTCAGCTGCGGGGCAGGGCTGTGCACGGGGAGGGTGTGAGTCTGTGCCCTGCGTCTCCTCCTGCTCTGTAACAGGGTTTCTCCTGTGTCCCCATCATGGATTTTACTGCTTTCTGAGGGCTGGGTGGACTTTTCCCGCTGCCTTTTGATAAGGCATCTCTGTGGTATTCGGTATCAGGCTCAGACACCTTGGCAGACACTTGTCCATGACGCTTCTCTGGTCTGTGACACATCTCTGCTGGGGCACAAAGGGATGGTGACTTTGTTGTTGCTCTGCCGCAGTCCAGGTGCAGTGGTCTGTTCTGTTCTGTGGCCTCGTGTGACACAGTGGGGTCGCCCCATTCCCCTTCTGCTCCGTCTCATTGCTGTGCACAGGGCGCAGGTGCTGGGTTGAATGTTGTGTGTACCTGCTCTGTGTGTACCTACTCACTGCTGTGTGCAAGCATGTAGGAGAAAGCAGTGCTGTCTGGAGACGGTGAGCAGATATTTGCTTGTGTAGATGCATCTCAATCTGTTGGAAGAGAGCTCTGATCACACCTTAATTAGTCCTCTAACAATCTGCAAAGGTCAGTGCCAATTGCCTGTTCATTTACATTTGTAATTGTGATGGTTCTTGATTGCACATTAGTTGCAACTCACTCCCTCCCACCCCACAGAAGCACAGGCAGCCTGAGCAGCCGCTCCAGGGACACGGGGACCTTTGTCCCTGCCTGTGCCAGCCCCTGAGCCCTCCCCAAAAATTGGGTGTCTTTTGGGGAAGAGCTTTAGGATCTGCCCTCCACTTCCAGTAAAGGGGTGATGAAGTCATTGGCAGGGAAATTATATGGACATCAGGCAGGAAACCCAATCCTCCTTAAACTGGATAATTAAAGACAATTAAACTTTCCTGCTTGCTTTGAGAAGTGTGCTCATTACGCAGGAGATGGGGGAGCGGCTGGAAGTTCAGCTGGTTTGTTGATCAGAGAGAACGCAGCTCCAGGGAGGGAGTATTGTCCTCTTAGGGTATTTCTGGACATCTCTTGCTGTGGTGTCGGTGCTGCTGCCACTGCAGATGTCAGTCCCTTGCTGCAGCAGCTTCTGTGTAACGTTACCCATAAGCTAATTGATTTTTAATGATGGGGGTTTAGAGAAGAAAGAAGTGAAGAAAGGGTGACCATAATAAAAACCAAAACATTCTCAAGATGTCGGATTGAATGCACTTACAGCTCATTAGACAATGGCAGAAACAAATGTGAAACAACCTGCATCGAATTTTCGTTCTCAGTTTGGAAGTGTTTCTTTCATCCCAGCAGGCATCCAGCACCGCAGCCCTCTCCGTAGCTCGGGCAGCCAAGCGCAGGTCGCTGGCCAGAGCAGGATTTCTGCTCTGTGTCCTGCTCTCCCCATCGTCTTCCTCTCCATGTGCCACCCACATAGGTGGGGCTGTTGGGCCTCCACTGCTCAGCCTATGTCCCCCTGGGCAAGTGCTGGTTGCACTTAATGTGTTTCCTCCCTTACCTGTTTCTCCTGACTCCTGTTTTCCATCTCTGCTCTCCCTTTCCACAGTGTCTTCCTGTGGGAGGAGCAGAAGACCTTTGCCCACTCTTCCCACTGTGTGGGACAGACATCCTTTAGGTGTCCGTCAGGTGTCCGTGCTCCTTGCCTGCACCAGCCTCTCCCCACTTCACTGCGGAGGACACTCCCTGTGGTGGCCACACTGTCACAGCAATCCTTCTCATTGCTGCCAAATCCTTGGCAGTCGTGTCCTTCCAGCACAGGGTTCTTGCTGGGGCCTTGCAGGAGGAGCAGGGTGCTGTGGCAGCCCTTGCTGGACACCAAAGGCTGTGAGCAGCCCCTTTGTCCTGGCAGGACGGGGTCTGGGGAGGTCCCCTCTGCCCAGCCTTGCTCCCTCTGCCAGCCCGCGGCAGGGGACCGGCCAGTCTCCCTGCTCCAGACAGCTGGATTACAGGTACTCTGAGGAGTACCTCTACTGCAGAACTCTGCTTTGAGAACCCCTGGAAAGCTGCTGGCTCCCTGGAAGGGGGGGATGCCTCAGAGCCCCTGCTTTCCCCCTCCCTCCGCCCCACAGGCAGAGGTGCACTGTTTGTCCGTGTCTCCCTTGTGTTTCAGTGTTTGACCTTTTGAAGGGCTGGGAGCTGCAGACTGAAATCGGGATGTGAATCTTTAATGAAACCAAGTATGTAAACAGACCTACGGTATAGCCGAAGCAGTGTTCAGATGAGAAAACCCCACGTGGTTTAAAAATAGCAGTTCCCAACCTCAGAATCACAGAATCACACCTCGCCTGGCTCTGCCTGTGTTGCCTGCAGACAGCAGGGTGCTCGTTCGGTTGCTGCACCTCTGTGCACTGAGTCATGCAGTGCTCCTCCCTCTCACAAGCGTTCTGTGGCTGCCCCAGGGGTGTGAAGGCATCACCATCGGGGGCACAGGAGCAGGTCCCGTGTGCCAGGGAGCCGGGTTGGTCAGGGAGCGACCAGGATGTGGTCTGCAGTGTGAGGTTTCTCTCAAATGCAGAGTTTCTCTCAAGCAGAAGGGAGGCTCAGTGCCAGCCCAGTCGATTCCATTTGTGACTTGGCAGTCCCCCAGCATGCCCTAATACCTCACCTGCTTCCTCGAGACTGAGGCACTACTCTCTGGTTCCCCCCTCTACTGTCCAGGCTCTCAAGTTCTTCTCTTCCCTGGGTGGCCATTTCCTGGACTGGGAATTTTAACCAGCATGTCTGTAAAATGAAGCAAATGGTGAAGAAAAGAAGAGGGGATCTTCCACAAAAACCTCCTGTAAGGGAACCATCTTGTTATTTTCCCACTTTGAAGAGTGGGCAGCCATGCAAGGCATTTTACCTTCACCATCATCAAGCATGGAGTAATTGTTCATGGAGTTTGTTACAGCAGGGGTGTGAAATGTGCCTTTGGGGTGGATTTTTCATTATAGCAGACTCTCTACTTCCAGTAGGACTTTAAGACTCTTGAAGTGAAAGTTGGTAGTTACGAATTATATTTCTCCCTGCTTAAAATAAATTTAGTGGGATCTGATGTCCTGCGCTCGGTCTCCATTAAAGACAGCTGGTCATTCTTAATGACGCCTGTTGGTCTCCAACTTCTGCTGGAGGTAATGGAGGGTTTCGGAAAGAAATCGCCAGTTTATTTTGTAATCTGTCTCCACTTTTTCATGGGACTTGATTTCACACAGCAATTAAAAACTTACCAAAGCAGATCACCTGTATGGTGCCTGCAGGAAAAGAGCACACAGAGTCCATGCTACAGCATCTGCCAGTCAAAACCACTCTGCAGCTCTGGCTTTGCTGACGATGCCCCAGTTACATGTCTGAAATGTGTGGCCTTTGCAGAGGGCTGGGGAAGTAATTTCCAGGCTTGTCTTTGATTGACACATTTAATAATCTGCCAACCCAGGTTACAGCCTCAGCTCCTGTGTGCAAACACCAAGTGCTGCCCAGCTTCATCCACATCTCTTGGGCTTTTTACCTCTCACTCTCCAAAACTTGATACTGCCTTTTCCCAATATGTGATCTGTAACCCCCGAGGGCAGCAGCCTGCTCCGCTTTGTTTCCAGAGTGCTGCATGTAAATCCAGCCAAACCATCAGTATGTGCGTGGTCAGAAACGGGCGAGCAGGGGCGTTGGGGGCCCTGTCGTGTCCTGCAGCTGGGGCTGTGCAGCAGCTCTGCTGTCCCACGTCGAAATCCCTTCCTGTCATCTCCTCAGACACAGGGAGTGAGACCAGGATCGTCCTGTTTTGAGAAAACATTCACCCCTGGTGCAGTAGCATATGTGGCCTAGCAGCAGAGGCACACAGCCCTGGGCGATGTGTGTATTGGGCTGATTGAACTTGCAGTTCCCTTTGCTGCAGCAGTTCTGATCTCCCTGCCAACCCCACCAACTACCCCCACATGCAGGATTATCTCTTGTTTTCCAAGATCTCATGTCACATGTGTTCATTTAGAGAACAGTTTGTTGCCTTCCCCTTCGTGGTTCTTCTGAACCTTGGAATTTTTTCTTTTTTTTATGGATTGAGTGGCTTCAGGACCTTTTACCTTTCCAGCAAGTTCCTAGCAGAGTTGCAGTATTTCTAGCAGGGTCTCTCTGCTGGAGGCCATCCCAGGGCTGGGCAGATGACAGTCTCTCCCCCATGGTCAAGCAGAGAGACAGGGGGAAGCTTTTAGTTCTGCTTTAGTTTCACATTGCTTTAATGGTCGTTGAAATCCAGCAAAGGTGTTTCTGGCAGCCATGGATCAGGGTGGCTGCACCCCGCTGGCTCCTTCAGAAGGCCTGAGGACAGGAGGAGAGCCCAGCAGTTTGAGAAACTTTTAGGGGTCTTTTCTTTCCTGATATTGCCCTGTAACATAATTTCTATTTGTTCCGTCCTTGCGTCCTTTCTCCCACCTAAATTGTGGGGAACCCCATTTGCATCCCAGCAGCATCTCTCTGTCCTTTTCCCTTAGGGATACCACAGGGCTCTTGGGGTCTGGCTCCACAGAATGCAGGGCTAAAGTTGGTTCTCTTTAATATCTGGCAGAGGCAGATTTCCTTTGTTTTTTATTTTCTTGGGATTGGTTTTGAGTTTAAAGTCAAGAGCAGTCGTTCCTTAGCTCTGCTTTGACCAACCAGCAGCAAAGAGATAATCTCAAAAGGATATGAAGGGTTTAATAATTTTAATTTTGTTTTTATTAAAGTTGGTTGTGACTTTTTTCCTGTGCCCCTGGTAGAGGGGGGCGGTAGCAGAAACCTGCCCAAACCCTCAAGCATCTGGTTAATGAAAGTGCAGCGGGAGGCGCCTGCGGAAGGAAGCGGCCGGGCTGGGGGCAGGACGGCGGCACGCGGCAGCAGCACCCAGCCGTGGCAGGAATCTCAGACACTCCATCCCACTCCAGCCACCACTCGTCCTGGGGAGCTCGTGGCTTTCATTAAGCAGAAAGAGAGGAAGCTCTGACAGCTGACTTGTTCTAGAATGTTTTTCTTGTTCGACTGCATCTTAAAGCCCTTTCCACTTACGAAAAGTAAAGGGGGATGTATCACCACATGCTGCAGTACAACACTGTGAGGCTCCTGGTCCCTCTTCTTCTCTGCTTTTTTCTCCGTATCCAGGCAAACTCCAGAGCCAGACTGAAGCCCAGCTGTCAGAGCTCAGTGTCTCCCTGAGCTCCATTTCCCCTGGGACTCAAGAGTGGCATCCCTGTCTCTTGGTACTCCATCTCTGAAGCTCTGCTGGTGCCCAGTGCATGGTGCCCACTGCACCTTCTGCTTCTCTTCCCTGTTTTTCTTCTCCCCTTTGTCCTGTGCAGATTTAGAATAGGAAACTCTTCTCCTGAGGGCTTGGAGGTGGTTGTTGCAGTGGTGCAGGTTAAGGGCTGAAGGTCTCTCCCTGTGAGGGGTGAATCAGTAAGGCTTTGAAGACATTGCAGGTGCTGTGGCACGGTCTCAAGGTGTGTTGGAGCAGGTTAGATGTCCATGTGAGTGACATGGGATTCACACTGACAGCAAACTTGGCTTATGGTGAAGATCTCATCAGTGTAGCCATGCTGCTTCTGTCCCAGCCTCGTCCCTGCTCAGGTGCTGTGTCTGACCCAGCCCCTTGCTTTGATCTTCTGGTGGCATGAAGAAAAAGAAACCCTCCAAAACCTTAGACACGTGCTCCGGCAACTGTTCCTCCACTGCTAGCCCTGATTTATGATGTTTCTCTCATCCTGTGTTGCAGCAGCTCATATCCAGCACCTACCCACAGGTGTGACTCTTGTAGCCATTGCTGTGCTTCTGTTTCCTCCCTTCCTGTGCTACTGGGCTTCACATTAAATACCTCTGGAATGAACATGCCTCCTCCTGTGTTCCCAGGTTAATGATTTGAAAGAGTTGCCTGGCTGCTGTGCTGTTCTTGGTGTATTAGTTTGGAGTCTCTTCTCTTGTTCCACTGCTGACCTGAACTGAGAGGGGCTGGAGCTCCAGCACAGAGTTCTGATGGTACCTCAGTGCCTTCTTCCCTGCTGACATGCCCAGTAACACCCTGGCTGGGGACAGTGGCAGAAAGGAAAGGTCAGTCATGTTCAGCTGGGCACAGGCTCTGTGTTCGGAGGCAGCAAGGATGTTTGACTGGTTTGTAAGTAAGCAGTGGAGCAGGGTGAGACGTGGAGCAGCACGCTGATGTGCCTTCCTGTTCAGAAGGTGAGCTTGAAGCCTGCTGCCACTGAACATGCCCGTTTGGGGTTAAAAGCTGATACGAGTCTGCAGGGTCATGCTCGGCAGTGGAAGAGGATGTCCTTGCACCTTCCTCTCTTCAGGGAATATCCTTGCAAGGCATCAGCTCCTTTCCTGGTTGTTCCTGCCTCGTCCCTGCCATGGTTTTCTCGTGGTTCATTCTGCTGCAGGAGCACGTCTGGTGGTCTTTAACTGGCAGGGCTGAAGGAGGAGCCCCCCTGCTACCCCAGCCTTGCCCTGCAAACCCAATGCACTGCCCAAAGGGAAAAAGTGCTTTGAGACCTTTGTTCAGAGGAGATGTTATGAGACTAGGAAGTGCTCTCCTCCACCTCTAATCTGTAGATTATGGATTTAATTGCAGGAGATACACAGCTTGAGTTCTGAAGTGGATTCCTTTTTTTCTGTACTAGCCATAGGCAAAATGAGATTCCATACATTATCAGGGGGATGATTTGTGGAGCAAGGTTTTGCAGCAGCTGGCTCAGGCTGGCAGTGACCCCTGGCCTGACCCGCTCCAGCATTCCCACTGCTGGGGTGTGCATGTTGGACCACTCTCCTGTGTCCCTGCTCTGGTCCTCTGTTTGCCTGTATTTCCGAAATGCACTTGCTTCCTGTCCCTTCTGCAAGGCCTATTGATCCTTTGGTGATGACATTAACGTCCTCAGAACTGCCTGGGAAGGAGCTACCACATGCATTTATTTTTCCACTAAAACTTAAGATGGGCTAATAACGTGCCTGTCAGCACCAGTGTCCTGCCTGCTCTGACTGCTTCAGAGGGAAATCTGGGGACCCATAAACAAATAATAACCTACCTCAAATCAAGGTCTCATCCTTGTTCCTACTAAAATGCAGTTCATGCCTTTAAGCAAGAGGATTTCTATTTCTTCCAAATACTCAGTTTGCTTTTCCGAGTTGCACATCTCTATGGCTTTGCCATATATTTTGGTTTGACCTCAATGATTTCTTGAGGCCACAAGTTCCAAAGGTTAATTGGGAGCAGTATGGGAAACTATTATCTGTATTTGCTTCCAATTTGGATTTTTTTTCCCTTTTCCTTGTCAGTCCTTCCAAGAGTGGTGAGTGAGAGAAGCAGTGTTGGTCCAACTCTACTGAGCCTTCACATGGATGCTCCTGTGAAGTCCACCTTCAGCTCAAAGAGCCTGAGCCCTCTGCTTCTCTGTGTGGGTACATCGTCCTACCCCGTTTCAGGCTTTTCATTCATCCGTGGTCACTTCATTAAATAAATAGCAGTGGTTTGGGTTTTTTGGTTCTGTTCTACACACGTGCTTTCTCCCCTGTCAGCATGTCAGGTGTAGGTTTCCACTGGCCTGCAGGGATGTGCTGGCCTCTCACACGGTTCCTCCTGGGCATCCCCACTCGGCGCCCTCCCTGCCCCAGCCTGGGGCCCCAAGCCCCTAAATCTCAGCATTGCTCTGGGATGGTGCATGTGGGGCCCTTTATGGCCCTCGCCATCGCTCCCCGGGGTTAGGGTTAGGGCACCCCAGGGGCACTTCCCATCCCTGTGTTCACGTGTGCAGATGCTGCTGCACCTTCTCTGGGAACGGCTCTTGCATTTGGTTTCCAATTAAGCTGAAGCATTCTGGCCTTTTCCATCCCCCTTTCATGGTGATGAAGGTTGAATTAGGGCTGGGTGTTTGGGATTGTTCCCTGGCCTCCACTGCTACTTTGCTGCCTCCTTTGTGGCCAAACAATGGGATTAATTTGGCCTTTGCCAGCCATGCTCAGCGCCAGCCGTTCCACTTCACTTGAGCAGCCACCTCTCCCTTCCCCAGCACCTACTCCCTGGCTCCTCCTGTTCTCTTCGTGTGTGTGTGGCGTGGAGGGTCACTCGCCGTTTGTTTTGTGTTGGTCTGGCAGGGTCAGGGGCCTGCTGGTCTCTTCCTGCTCCGGAGGACCTGCCAGGCGAGGTGACCACCCGCTGGCCGGGCGAGCCCGTCCCCCGCCGGCCGCGGCCGCGCTGGGCAGCAGCCCCTTCCCTCTGCACAAATTGGCAAGGACTAACCTTGTCATATCTAGTGCGGCGCTCACGGGCGCCTGCCTCCGAGGGGTAATCATGCAGGCATAAATTCGGAAAGTTGCTAAGCTATGAGCAGTCTTATGAGCATTAAAAGTGTCCTCTTTGCCAGAAAGGTCATTCATAACTTGGCTGCGCCGCTGATGTACAGTCAGTGATATTGATTGATTAATGTATAAAAAGCACCAAATCCATTTGCTTCTGTGAAAGAGAATAAAGTGCAGTCGACTCTCTCTTTATTTTCACCTCATCCTTTTGTTTGAAGGACGTTTTTTTTTCTCTTTTTGTTTTGCTAGCTAGGTTTAAGGGGGTTACAAAAAGCCAGTTTCTGCCAAGTAATGCGTTCACAAAGGGAACATTGATTCACATCAGTGTCGCTTGAATTACCCTTAAAGGTTTGCCAAGGAGTTGTTCTTATATTAACCTTCTGTTCATCAAAGACAAAATAAATAAATAAGTCATAAAATCAGCTTCACTGCCTGTGCTGGAGTTGGATGCAAAACAGGAATTTCTCCTGTTTGGAATTTATGCTTCAGGTGCTGCGCCTTGGTCCCTCTCCCCAGGCTCTTGGCCTTTTCCCTCCTGCAGAGCTGCTCCCCCAAGGCCCCAGTCTGAACTGGGACAAGTGTTGATGGTTTTAGGGAGGGGGGCTGCTGCAGGGGAGTATTTTCGGAAGGATGTTGTATAAAAAGTTCATTTAATCATTGCAAGCGTAACTAGAATGATTTCTGTGCAGGACAGTGAGGCCCAAGGCATTCTGCCCTGGCCAGGGTTGGCATTCTTCTCATTCATCCAAGGTCTTGTTTGTTTTTCTGGACTTACTTGGTCACTGGTAGTTAATTAGGTGTTGTTCTCATTTTCCTGCAGTTGATTCTGAAATGGTGCCCATGGAGCTTTACGCAGCAACATCTCACCTTCCTCTCTGTCCGGGTGCACCGTCATTGTCCATGTCCATCCCAAAGTGCCCTCGTCCCGTGTGTGGGCAGTGAGGGGCCACAGGTGTCTGTTCCTTTGGTGGGATGGCTGGCCCATGAGTCCCAGAGATGGCTGTCCTCTGCAGCAGGAACTCTTTTGTTTTTCTCAGTGCTGTTTAACCAAATCTCTGCATTTTCACTCAGTCCCTGTTCCAAAACTGTGCAGTGCCATTCAGTGACATTTCTTCTCCAGAGCAGGAGTTTCTCTGACTTCACTCTGCGTGTCAGGCAGCTGTGCCCATCACACTCATCCAGCAAACACAGAGCTTGGAAATCAACTTCTCTTGGAAACATCTCTGCACCAGCTGTCCCCACCTGACTGTCACAACCCACCATCCCCAGCGCAAGAGCCCACAGCAGCGCTTGGGTTCTCCATGTCATTTCAGATAACCTGAGCCGTCCTGCCACAAGGGATGCCCTCACCTTGGCTTCCAGCCTGGCTGCACCTGGTGTGCTCCTCGGCTCCCGAAGCGCCGGCTGGAGCCACAGAGGAGCTCAGCTCCCGGGTTCTGCTGAGACCTGTGGAAGCACTGTGCTGGCTGTGGCACGAGCAGCCTGAGGTGCCCATGGTCACATGCACCAGTGGTGTTCTGGTGGTGCTCTGCATTAGTGCATGAGCCCGTGGGTACTTGAGGTCCCATCAACTTCCTCAGCGCTGCCCACATGGCACTTTAATTCCAGTGTCTCTTACTGGTGAAGAACAATGGTGATAACCGTGCTGGCTGTGAGGGTGCATGCTGGGGTGAACACCAAAAATGGCAGTGTGCAGGAGCCCCGCAGGATGTTCCTCCCACGTGTGTCTGCCTCCTTTGCCTGCATGGTGCATGTGCTGTGGTGGGCCCTGGACCTTGTGCTGCCTGTTTCACATGCCCCAGGGGCAAACCCCCAAACCCGGGCACGGCTGACAGCAGGGCTTGGCACCTCATGCTCCCAGGAAAAGCCTTTTCCCCCGTGACTGCTGTACAATCCGAAAGGAGAATCATCCTATTTTTTAATCTTTTTCTCCGATTGTGGGAGCACTGCAGCCGGCCGAGGCCCCCTCCCCCTCTGGCGAGGCAGTGAGGATTGGATCAGATGATACGGAGTGTGCATGCTGAGAATGAATCCATTTTCTCTCCTCCATCTCCCCAGAATAAATTAGAATTTGCCTGATTTAATAAAATGGCTTCATCTCTCTGCCATCTTTTCTATCTCCCATGCGTTTCATCCCCACCCCCACTGCAGAAGAATAGCTCTCGCCTGTGTCGGGTGCTGGTTGGGGTTAGTCAGCCCTGCACGCTCCGCCTGCCCCGCGTCTGGCCAGGACAGCGCAGGATTTGTCCCTGTGTCTCCGTTTCCTTATTGTCCAAGGCGGTGGCTGTAATTGCTGTTGAGGTCAGTGTAATTTACTGTCCATCTGTCATAAACCTGCCCTCGCCAGGGATGTGACTGCCATGCAGAGTGTTTGGGGACAGGGAGGGGCTGGGCACAGGGACTGTACAGCCCAGAGCTGCCCCAAGGCCGTGCTCTGTGAGTAGCACGTGTGTGGGTGTGTGTGTGTGTGAGTGCATGGAGCGGGGCTGAGCGCTGCCACAGACCCCCAGGAGGGGTTATTGTCCAAATTTAGGTGGTTTCACTACGGCCAAACCTTTTTCTCTCCCCTGGATCTGGTGCTTTAATTCCTGTTTCCTAGGCTGATTTTTTCCTTTCCGTTCTGACACTAATTGCACCAGGCGCGTTGGGAGTGGCGGCTGCTGAGCGGTACCAGCTAAATGTTAAGAAAGGTTTTAAAAACAGACTGAACTCTTCCTTAATGAGGCTCAATCGTGCTCTCCTCCGGGTGGTTTTGTTTTGCTGATCTGTCAGTTTTTCAAGGATTTAATTGCACTTTTTTCATATTAGTCTTTGAAATGGGGCTAAGCAGCTTTCTCTAAAATGCAACACAAAAAGGAGAGATGCTTCCCTATTTTCTTGCTTTGCTTTCATCACTCCAGGATCATCATCTGCCACTGGCACCTGGGACCCCGCAGTAGTAAAGAATAAAATATGTGAGAGCACAAGGGAAGGGCAGGCTGCACTGCTGTGGTGGCCCCACAACTGGAAACCCTGCTGCTGGTTCCCTTTGCCTCCCAGCTCCTCTGGCTGTCTCCAGTTGGGTCGCTACTCGTGCTAATCCTGGAAGACCTTCCTAATGTTGGGTTTGAAGGGAGAAGTAGGAGGCAAAGGCTGAACTGGCTTGTCCAGTGTAGCTCATTTCCTGCAGAAATGACACAGAAATGAGTCAGAAGCGAGCAGTGCTGCGACACTCTGGAGCGGTCACAGCCTCCTAGAGCAGCGGAGCTTGGCAGAGCCTCTGGAGGCCTCTGAGCCCAGGCCCTGCTCAGAGACAGGCTGCCCAGGGCTGTCTCTGCTGGGCTCTGAAGCATCTCCAAGGGGTGGAGGCCCCCCAGCCTCTCTGGGTCCCAGTGTCCAGCTGCTACAGTGCCGGGAGTCCAGGGCAGGGGATGCCAAACAGATGCTGTTGGGATGGGAGGAGGCAGGAGAGAGCAGGCAGATGTATCCATGAGGCTATTATCTTTATGGCATAGAGAAAACATGTTTGAAGCAATCAGCATGGAATTCTTAATGGCTTCACTTCCTCGTGCTCTCCTCACGGGACAGGTTGCACAGCAGCCAGGGCTGCGCAAGCGCCGCCCCCCACGCACTGCTTTTAACCAGTGCTTTGTTTTGCAGAGATGCACAAAGCTGCTGCTGAGCTTCCCGAGGATGCTGATGAACAGCAGAGCAATGAGAGCTCCAAGCCACCCAGCAGTGGCTCTCTTTCCTTAGCCTGCAATTTATTTTTACATCTCTTTGCAATTGCATTTCTTTTTTTTCCCACTTTTTCTTCCTTTGCTCTAGCTTTCTTTTCCTCTTTCTTCTTTTTTCATGTTTATCCCTTAAATATTTCAGTCTCTTATTTCTAGTCTCAGTCTAACAAAGCCTGTTTTCTTTTCTTGTTCCAATGTGTGCCTGCCTCCCTGTAAGCTCCCAGCACACCTCTCATGAGGATGTAAAATCTAAGAACCAGATCTTTGAGATTTCAAAATAAAATAAAAGTAAACTCTGCTTTAAAAACACTTTAGCAGGAAAGCCAGGCTAATTGTAAATCAATGAGTCTTAAAATGCAGCATTGATCTCCAGTTAGAAGTTTGAAGGGGAAAGCAGTAATTACTGTACTGAAGGTAGATTTTTTTTTTTTTCTCTTAGCAAGTTCTGGGCAGAAGGAAGGCTCATTAGGGCAGCACTTCAGAATCTGAGTAATTAGTTTAAAAAGTACTTTTGTGGTGTTATTCCCATGGCTAGAAATTATTGGAGTCTTCACAGATTTATAGTTCTGCTCTGATAAAGTTTGATTTATTATTGTGTTTGGTGGGGAAGGTCCTTCCTACACAGTCACCTGGGTGAAGATCCGGAGCGGGGATCAGGCCGGGAAGGATTGCTCTGGGTACGTGGGGCCTCTTGCCAGTGGGGAGGGATGCCCAGCAGGATGGGATTTGGGCTCTTGGTGAACATACTCCGGCCAATACCCCAAAAGAAACAGAGCAGACATCTGGGAATCAGAACAGAGGCTCTTACTCCTTGTGCACATCGTTGGCCTCCTGTCCAGTTACCTGCAGCTCCCTTCTTGCTCAGGGGGGAGTGGCTCAGATCTCTCAGTCTTTGTCATTCCATGCCCAGCTCTGTGCTGTTGCATTAGGCCATCCCCTGTGCCACCCTCTTCAGGAAGGCAGGGCTGGTCTGCCAGCACTGTCAGGCTCACATAAGCCCGTGGCATTTCTCCATGGGTTTTCCAGCTAATTCCTCCCATGAGCAGTGTGATCCTGCTCTCCTTTTCCAGGCTGAGGCAGAGGAAGTGGCTGCAAGCACCACCTGGGATGTGGGTGCAGCCTCATGTGACGTGGTCTGGGTTTGCTCTGGAAGGTGGGATAGGGCAGAAGTACCCGGGGCTTGTTGTTCCCTGACAAAACTATGCTGATTTGGGGAGCTGACCCTGGAATTAGCATTAGTCCATGTGCAGGAAGGCTTTGTAGCATGGCTGGTGAGCCCATCTGTCCTTGGGGAGCGGGTTTGCGCTCCTGCCAATCTCCCCACTGTCGGGATAGTTGCACAGTCTGACTTGTCAATCCCATACCTCTGGCTGTGGCTGTTCCTACTCGCCAGACTCGATAAATATTTTCACAGAAATGATTCAGTTTGCAGGGGCTGTCATAGATCTGATTCTGCAGGGGAGGAAAGGGGAAGGTCTCTGGAGGCAGAAAACCCTTGTGTGGCAGAAAGCCTGCTGGGAAGTCAGCTCAAGAAGAATTAGAAACCCTTTAAATAAATGCTTACTTGACATGGCTCTGTCTCCCCCAGTCTAACAAGCAGGGAAGCGAATGGCAGCCGCTGGCCAGAAATTGATTGCATTAATTGATATGCCAATAAGAGAGCTTGTTACATCCGCCATTGGTTAGGAGGCCGGCTAACAAGTCCCGCTGATCAATGGAACCAATAAAGATTTCATCCATTAATGAGCAACATGGTAATTAATGTTATCCATAAACCAATTAGCCTGGGTAGCTAATGTGCTGGTTAGCACAGCGAGTGGTGGAGCCGTGGGTGGGCACAGGCCGGCTGGTGCACAGGGGACATCACCTCCCCTGTACGAAGGAGACATCGTCACCTCTCTGGTGTGGAGGGGACATCACCTTCCCAGCGTGGAGGGGCATCCCGTCTCCAGTGCAGCCATGGGGCTTGGAGCAACAGCCAGCTCACTCTGGGCCTCCCTGAGTGAGGGAGCTGGGAGGGTGGCTGGTGGGATAGGTCACATTGCTGGAAAGGGGCATGCTTATCTAGATTTTCAAGGCACTTTTAATTATTTCTTTCATTTTTTGGAACCTTTGTGTAACACACGGGCACCTTTCCCACTTCTGATATGTTTTTGGAGATGTGCAGGTTTCCATACCTTGTGTTCCATGGTGTAAGGCAGCATTTGGGTTCTTGCTCTGTCCCTGGGAAGCTGCTGGAACCCCTCGACCCACCCACGGATGCTGCTGTGCACAGCCTTGCACTGGGCTTTCCCACACCCGAGCACCAGTAACGATGTTAGCACAGGTAACGCAGCGTGTAGGTTGAAGGCTGCTGCCTAAATCCTCTTGCCGGGGGCTTGCCCCACGTGCCAGCACCGCTGTGGCATCAGGACTGTCCATAGGGATCAGGACAGGAGGTGCGGGGGCAGCCCCAGGCCCTGGGAAGCATCAGTCCCACAGGCTCCACTGTGGAGTTACCTTGGATTGTTGGATATTGACCCTGGGAGACCCCTTGTGGATTCCCTAATTGAAAATTAATACCGGATCAATGCCATGGGCAATTTGCATATTGATCATAAACAACTTTGAAGGCACCAAGTGTGTGTTGAATCGATAGTGCTCTCGAGCAGCTGCAGGGAGTGTCCCCGTGCCGTGCGCCTCAGGTTCGCGCTGGCAGAGCGCGGTGAAGGCGCTGGAGGTGCCGGGCCAGGGATGCTTTGTGCCAGACCGGAGTCACAGCATGGAGTTCACAGCCTTTTCCTGTGGTTCCCTTTGGATGGGGAAGGAGGGGAAGGGCTGTTTGTTTGCTTACTTCAAACCAAATGGCCACAGCCCAGAGGCATCCCAGGGAGCTGGGCACATCTCCCTGTCCTGGGCACACAGCCTTCCCTCCCTGCCTGGCACGTGCAGCCTGACACTTTCGATAGAGGTTTCCAAAAGCAGAGGTGCTGTTTTTCTGAGGACACCAGAAGGGACCTCAGCAGTGATTTTTCCCTGGCATTTTCATCTTACATTTGCTCTGTGAGGACAGTATTTAGACCCTTCTCTGTCTGCTCAGGACATTCACTGGTTATTTCAGAATGGTTTTGGGCTGGAGGGAACAAATATTTTATATCAAACTCAAACCCCAGAAACTTAATCTGAAAATCTGTAATTCATCCTTGGAAGCTTCTGGCGCAGAGGGATTCCTGTGGGCATGGAGGTGAAGCATACGGGCAGGCACTGCACTACCTGCCCCTCCGCACAGGTGTGCAGCACAAGGCAGCGCCTCGGACCCCGCAGGGGAACCAGCTCTGGCCTGGCCATCGGCAGAGCACAGGGAGCAGAGAGAGGGCCAGACTGGAAACCCACATCCCAAAGTTGCCACTTATTTTAGGAGCAGCCGGCAGCTCCAGGAAGTCGCTGTGCATCTGATTAGCACGTTACGGGACTTTCATTGACTCGGCTGTGCTGTGCTGATGAACTGAGGCTGGGGACAAGCGCCTGTAATTGAGAGAAATAAATTCTTATCACAGGCCTCTGCTGGAGTCGCCACCTGTGCATGCGCCTTACTCCAGGTTCCAGGAGTGGATCCAGTCCCTGGAGCACCCGACGTGCCCTTGTTAGTGGGAAGGAGCCAGGCTCAGGGACTGCAGACACCGAGCACCATCCCGGGGTGGCTGAAAGGCTCTGTCTGCCCAGTCCACTGGCATGGCCCACCTGGTGCTACCTCCCTGCTTGGCCACAGGCCGGCAGCTTGAGAGCCATCAGTACCCTCAGGTGTCTCCTTGGGAGCTGCTCTGTGCTCTTCCCTTTTTCTTGATCCTCTGTGTTTCACTTGGGAGCTGGAGCAGCCATTCTCCATTGTTACGTGAGATCTGATGACAAGTGGAAGATCCTTCTCTGGTATGTGTCAGGAGACATGGGCATCACAAAGGGAAAGGGTTTTGAGATGCTGCAAAAAAAATAGGAATGAAGGTACAGTTTCCTTGAAAAGAAACCCATCTGCTGTTTTAAATTTAAAGGGAAAAAAAAAGAAGTCCAGGGTCAGCAGGGCTCTGCAGCTCGTTGTGGTGGAAGGCCGTGGTGGGCAGTCCCATCCCCACTGCAGTGGGGCTGTGCTGGCTTCCCCTGGCTGCTCACAGCCCCTGTAATTTGGCCCATTCTCGGGGCCGTGGACAGGCTGCCTCCGTGAGTGCGTGCGGCGGTGGGGAGGTGAGTGGAAAGGCTTCACTTGACATTGCCTGACCTCCCGGTGCAGCTGAGTGCTGGAGAGCCAGCGCTGAAATTGCAGTCGCTTTCAATTACCCGAAGCCAAGAGAGGTGGAGGAAAAGGGGCTGTTGGCTCCAGGAAGCTGAAGTCTCTGCTGCTGAAAGCTCGTTAGTACAAGGGGAAAAGCAATTACTGACGTTTTGCCAGTGCCACTAACCCAAACCGAGGGAGGAACAGCCCAGGCCAGGCTGTGGCCATCCCTGCCATGCAGGGTGATGTGGGACCCCTCAAGCATGGCTGTGGAGCTGTGGGGCATCTCCCCTCCCCATTCTCCTCAGCAGGTGGTTGTTGTGCATGCAAGAGCTCACCTGTGTTATCTGCTCCCTCTTCTGCACCACCCCAAGTGGTGTTTGGCATCAGAGAGCTCGGGGTGCTGGCAGAGGGGCTGGCAGAGGGGTGATGGCATGGGAATGAAGACGGACAGGACTGGAAGTGGGGTCTGTCTTCGAGGTGCTGCCTTGCTGCCATGGCCTCTGTTGTCCTGCACAGAAGTGAGACCTTGGCCATTCACACCAAAAACTTCGGTATTGCAGCCCTACCAGGCTGGTTTTTCTGCCAGGTGAAGCTGCCCAGATATTGCCCTTGTGGTACCAAAGTGTCTGTCCAGCCTGCTCAGTGTATTTGCCCTGTCCTTCTCAGGGCTCCTGGCCTGCTCAACTCCTTACTCTGAAGTCCCCTGCTCCCCTGCCCTGGATGAGCCCCACCACTCCCCTCCACTGCCCCATGTCTGTGTTGGGGGCTGCAGGGATATTTTAATGGCCTGTAAACCAGGGCACTGCAGTTATGGCTTTCCCAAGTTTTTAGCTGAGCTTAAAAGAACTCCAAACATGCTGAGATTGGGAAACACTTGGGGAGGGGGAGAAAGAGGGTCAGCAACACATTAATTAACTTTTCCTTGGAGCAGTACCATGGAGAGGGAGGGAGAACAGAGTAGGAGTTGTAGGAGCTGTATATTTTAAAAAAACAACTAAGCAGAAAGAGGACATTTTAGTGTTTCATTTAAGTGTGGTTTGTGAGGATGATGGGTTAAGGTTGTTGGGAGCTCTCCTGTGCATATTCAGCCCCTAAGGCTAAGCATGAATTAATTATAGCTCATTTTTGTTATAGTTACAGTGTTCTCAAGATGTACCTTGTTGCGAAGTTGCTTAAGTTGGCTATTAACTTCAGGTTGGCATTGGCCCTGGTTTTGTTTGTGGAACTCCACAGTTTGTCTGAAGTGAGCCTCTATTCCCAGTGAGCACAAAGCATCTCTTGCTCTGCTGGCATGGTCTGCTGAGGGCCTGCAGTGCTCTGCTCCCGAGGAACAAGTGACAGGATAAGGGGAAACGGCCTCAAGTTGTGCCAGGGGAGGTTTAGGTTGTGTATTGGGAAAATTCCTTCCTGGAAAGGACTGTCCAGCCCTGGCACAGGCTACCCAGGGCAGTGGTAGAGCTGCCATCCCTGGCAGGATTTAAAACCCTTGTGGATGTGGTACCCGGGGACATGGGTCACTGGAATCCTTGACAGTGCTGGAGGAACAGTGGGACTCAATGATCTTAGAGGGCTTTTCCAACCCAAATGATTCCATGATTCTACAAAACCTGCCATTGTCTGCTCGAGCAGTTCCACCATGTGTCTTTAGCAGAAGGCCAGAGTTGCCTTCCCTCACGAAGGGCACCCGTCCCCTGGGCACCTTTGCTGTGCTCCTGCCTTGTCACCTCTGCCATCCAGCTCCTCCATCCTCTTCCTCCCACTCCCACGGGTCCCCTTTGTCTCTGGACCCTTGTCCCGCAGGTCTCTGTGTGGAGACCGCTCTGTCCTCTCCCTGCAGACATGGAGCTGGAGATGGGCTCTTTTGTTTTGCTGTTTGATCTGTGTTTGTGTTTTTGCATGCATCTCCTTTCCAGCTGATTCCAGTTTGGAGCTAGGTTAAACTGTGCAAAATACTGTTTAAAAGAAAAAGAGAAAGGAACTTGTCAAGATGCATTTGTTAGATCACGTTTAAAATGAAACAGAATTGAAGGTAGTTTTTGTCCAAGAAAGGGGAGGCTGAAAAGCCGTCAAGCCACAGGAGAAAGCCCCTCCTTTGTTGTCCTCCTGACATTGAAGTGTAATTTTTCATGGTTATTTGGACTGGAAAATGGGGGGAAAGGGAGAGATGGGCTTGCGATTATTTCCCATAAATGACAACACAATCACATCACGCTCCACTACAAACATGCTCAAGGAATTTGCCTTTTTTTTTATATTTCATGTGTGAAAATAACATCAACCCTTCTAGTCCTACTGAAATTAAAGGGGGTAAGTCCCTGTTGGGTTTCACTGCCTTAAAATATAGCCCAGTTTGCAAAAAACATGGACAGCCTTGTTCCCAGGGAGTTGGAGAATGGTGATGCTCTCCCAGGGAAGGGGTTCTTGGTTGTGCATACTCCACCTCTGGGTGTGTTCAAGGCCAGGTTTGATGGGGCTTGAAGCAACCTGGTCTAGTGGAAGGTGTCCCTTCTTGTGTCAGGGGTTTGGAGCGAGATGGTCTTGAAGGTCCCTCCCAAGCCAAAACAATTTTGTGGCCCTCTGATGTCTGTGTCAGCTGCGCGTGCCGTAGTCAGCACTTTCTGTTTGTCAGTGAAAGCAGCAGAGATGCTCTGGCCATGCTCTGGAATGGAGCTGTCGGGAAATAAGTGTCATTAAACCAAGGTACACATAGTATGATACTGTTTTCTTGCAGCCCTTTGTCAGGTGGGACTCATCTACCAGCTGTGCATCCAGGCTGGAGCTCCGTGGCATTCCTCTCGTAACCTTGCCTAGTGCTTCCTTTGCACTGCTTGGAGTCCTGCTTTTCCTTTCAGGAAAACAGTAGGAGTGAACAAGCTGATGTAGAGTAATCCCGTTAGGAGCTGGCACAGATGGTATTGCAGCACATACGTGCATCCAGGGTGGGAGCTGGGGTCAGACCCCTGTCTGGGCTCTATCTCTGCTCAGTTACCACAGCAGCGTGCACGGGGCCCGTGGGCAGGGTGTGAGGAGGGATTTCCCTCCCTGTGCCTCTTGGTGATCCTTTCTGAGTCGGCTGCGCCAGGCCCTGCACGGTGACCCTGGCACAGCTCGGGGGCAGCTGAGCTCATCCTGGGCTTCCAGGACGTGGGAGGGCATCGACCCACTGTGGACCTGCCTCCTCCTGCGGATGAACCCGGACCTCTGCCCGGGGCCCGGGGGGCTCACGTTTAAACCAGTGGCAGCAGCTGAACGTGGGGGGCCCGGCAGTGGGCAGCCGGCCCTCACCTCCCCGACAGCCCTGTCTTTCTGTCAGCTTTTTTGGCTACTTATCCTGAAAAAGGGAGTGTCAGAGATTCTTTTTGTTCCAAAGGAGAGACCCTGTGTACAATTAAAACTTGTTTCTGGTAAACCTCATTCCAGGAAAGATGAGCTTTTAACAAAAGGCTTTTGACAGCTGCAGGGTATTTCATTTTTTTAATGCCGAATGAAAAATCAATACATTTTTCTAGGTTATACATATTCAGAACAGGCTTGATATTTCCATTATAATGGAAAATGGGTGTCTGCACATCTCGCCTGTCAGAGCTGCACCGCCACATTTTCCAAGCCACTGCTAAATATTTCAAACCTGATTTGATTGTGGTTCATGACAGCTAATGTTTCTCAGCTCTCGAGCCTGCCGGAGGGTGGAGAGGCAGCGCACGCTCTTTCCCATGCCTACATTTCCACCACCCCAGAAATGCCCTTTATCCCTTCGGATAAGAGATCTGGGTTTGTTAAGGAAAACCTGGCTGGGAGAAAGAGAGATGAGAGGTCTTGGGCTGTTCAAGCAGGTCTGGATCCCATCAGCATTTGCTGACTTCTCCAGCTCTCAAACTTCCTGGGTCTGGGAAGGGACAGACCTCAGTGGTGTGATTCTGTGCAATTGCACATGGCAGTTTGGATACGTTTTGGTGTGTGACTGAGTCACAGGTTCCCTGACCTCTGCAGAAGTCAGATACTTGCGATTTTCCAGACTCTTCTGCTCTTCCCCCTCCTCCCTGCCTCCCACCCCCCGCTTAGTGAATGGTTTAATTTTAAATTAAAAGGAAATACTGCTCTCTAAAATGATTTATTCATGAAGGAAGCAAAGACTCTGCCTAGGATTTTGTATGGGGCAGGTGGATTGGGATGGAAGAGCAGCTCCTTTGGCTCCAGGGGCTACACTTCCTTGCTTTCAGTATTGACCTGAGCCCTGGCAGTTGGAAAATTCCTTTTAAAAGTTATTAATAAAGCACTGTGGACTCAGAGATGGAGCTCTGGCATGGGAACCCATGCACAGTGTGTGTTGTTTGGATTTCCCAGGGACATGATTGCCCCATACAAATCCCACAGCAACAGCTCTTGCACCTCTGAAGTCTGAACAGCATGTGGAGCTTTGGGGAGGAGGGGTCGGGTGGTAGCGAAAAGGTCGTGGTGGTTTGGAAGTAAGTTCCCTATGTCTTGCTGACCACTGCTCACTGAGCCTCAGGAGCTGGTGTTGGGGTGGTCTGTGCACGCTGCTGCAGGTGGGTCCTGTGGGCCCGTGAGGACCGTGTGGGCTCTGGTCGTGTGCACTGTGACACCAGTTGGCAGTGGCAATGGGAGCTCCTCGTGGTGTGCAGTGGATTGAGGGGAGGAACAGACCTTTCCCTGCCAGATGTGCTGCTGACCTTGTCCTCGGAGAGGGATGCCCCAGAGGGGTACAGGGGATGGATGGTCGGGTGCCTTTGCACAGGTGTTTGCCTTCCACACCTGCGCTGCACCGTGGAGCTGCCGCTGTGGCTCAACAACCGTGGAGCTGTCTTGAGAGAGCGTGGGCACAGACCTCTCAGGAGCAGGAGCTTTGCTGCTTTTACTGTCAGTGCTGAGGTCTGCTTGGTAGAAGCTGGGTCAGACACGGGTGTGGGCGTTGGAGGCGAGTTCTCAGCGGGTCAGAGCCCCTGCAGCGCACAGAGCCGGCTCAGGGGTGGCTGTCCCCACTGTCCCCGGGCGCAGTGGGAACGCTGGCGGCTGTGCCACAGGCCAGGCTGAGCACGGTGAGCAGAGCAGCCTCAGCCTTCCAGAGAAGTCTGCTGGAAGGGGATCACGAGGCAGATGGGGTTAGTGCTTCCCGCTCCCCAGGGCTCTGTGCCAGAGGCCCTGGCAGCAAGGAGCTGAGCAGGGATGGTACGAGGACCTTCCCAAGCTGGTTCAGAGCCTCCCTGGGCAGTGCGTTAGACTCTGCTCCTTTCCCATCCTGCTTTAGAAAAATTACTTTTCAGAAAAAAGACAGCTCGGGGTGGAGCAGGAGGAGGGTTTGCAGCTGGATCTGCTCCCTGCCCTCTGCCTAGCAGAGGGTGTCGAGCCAGCAGCAGTTTGTGTCCTCAGAGAGGAGCGTTCCTGGCACAGGGGCTCTGGAGTGCTCAGTGCCAGAGATGAGGGGGCTCAGTCCAGGCTGGCGGTGGATGGACACAAGGAGCTGCAGCCCCAGCCGTGCTGAGGACTTGCTGTTTGTAGCCTTGTTTTTTAATCATTTTCTCCTGTTATTGGTATTCATAGCTCACATTTTTCCGGTTACTGTCAGCCTGGGCTTTCATCCATTTTAAAGAGCTATTTTTTCTCTTGTTGATGATGATGATGGTATAAAGACAGATGGTGTAACTGCTTATGAATGTCCTATTTTATTCCTCTCGAACCAGACAGCACACTGGAAGACACGTATTATTTCCACATGCTCAGGTTAGAGCCCAGACAGCGGCTGAGCCTGGCTCGCCCTTCCTCTTCCTCCCATGCCGATGCTGACACCTCCGGGTCGCAGCTGGGAGTGCCGCTGCGCCAGGCACCCTTTGTTGCTCAGCCGGGCCGGGGCTGTGCGATGGGGGGCCGGGGCCAGGGCACTGGGTGATGGGCTGTGGGCCATGGGCCATGGGGGCCATCTCCTGGCGCTGTCCAGGGGGGCCTCGGAGCACCTGAGCCAGCAGAGAATGGTTAAAATGATGATTTAAATTAAATATAGAAACCCATTAACAACGGTTTTTAATAAAACCAGCTAAAATCTGCTTCCACAGCAGCTGCCCCAGCTGAAGGGACACTCTTGCCCTGTGTGAAGTGGTTTGAAGGCACCAGGGTGGTGAGGTTGGGGTGGGGATGGTTTGTTGTGATTTTTCCCTAGAGTGGAAAAAAGATTGGAATTTTAATTTCTGAAATGTGAACCCAGCTGCTGGTTCACAGCCCTTCTCCCAGCAAACTTGAGCACTCGGCTCACGTGGCAGACTGCCCATCTCACCCCTCCACCAGTGATATGTGTCCTTCTACATGTTGGATGTCTTTGTCAGCACTGCCACCCATCTCCCCTCTCACTCCCAATTTAGGCTGTCATATCCTCAAAGGGCACTGCTGGGTATCCACAAGCTGCTAATATATATTTTTAATCTGGATTTCTAGCCCTGTCTTTGTTAGGAGGAGGATGGGGTGCTTGAACCAGTTAGCTGGTTCAGGTAAATCTCAGGATAGTGTGGGTTAATGCGGTTTACCATGACCAGATAATGCGAGTTAAAATTCTAAACTATCCTGCCTAAAAATGGGTATAATGGCCTGAAAGTGCCCTTTTTAGCGCAGGGGTGGGGTAACCCCTGTCAGTTCCAGGAACTGTACATCAATACCCATATCAGTAGATGATAATGTGGCTGTCACAGCCTGGTGTGAGGGCTCTGGCGGCCGCAGCGCTCTCGCTGCCAGTGTCCCACCTGACCAGGTGCCTTGGAGTGGAGCTGCCCCACGCCAGGCTGACACGCTCTGTGCCCGTGCTGTTGTTCTGGGCTGGACCATGGTGCTCTGTGTTTTGTTCTGAGCTTTTGGCACTTCACCGAGCGTTTCCTCCGTGCTTCTGCAGCTGCATGGTACTGCCCAGGTTTGCAGACTCTTCCCCTTGCTGGGATGAAGGCAGGACTGCAGGCATGTTCCTCCTGTGCCTCTTGTCTAGGCTGGGGCTGCAGCAGATCAAGCTGCTCCGAGCTTGGTCTGAGCAGGAGGGATGTCATGGGTCTGCAGTGGACTCTGGCATCTTGGGGACCAGGGTCAGTGCTGAACCCTCTCACTGGAGCCAAAGAGCTTGAGATGGGGATGAGGAGGAAGGATGAGGCTGAAGATGCTGGAGGCTCCGGTCACTCCCTGATGCTTCTGTAGTCCCTGACGTGGCTGGGTAGAAGCTTACTGTGTAGACAGCCATGTCACTGTACATGACACCTCAGCAGATCTCAGTAGCTCCAGGTGGTAAAAATAGGTGAGGTTCTTCATTTTGTCTTCATCTCTCACTTCTTTCTTCTGCAGTTTCTGTCTTGACCAATAAGCAGGGGTGTTGGGAGAACACTGGGTGATGTTGATACCTGCCACCCAACACTTGTGCACAGCCTTAGTTGTTGCTCTTACTCATGGGCAGCTATCTGTTCTTCTGTTCTGCCTTCCGTGTCTGTGTCACACTTTCTGCTGTTCTTGTTTCAGAAGAACCCAGTGAAGATGTGGAAGGGCCCAACGAAACAGCTGGCGATGCTGAGGAGCCTGCCAAGGAGCAAGAGAGTGGAGGGGACAAGGACCAGAGTAAATGGACAGGTATGATTCTGTGATTTAGCAAAGGTGGTGTTTGATCCCTCATTTTCTTTAAATCCAGGAATGGCAGGTGGAAAGAACAGTGGTCCACAAAACCCTTTTTAGCTGACCACAACGTGGCAGTGTCAGCGTGACATAAGTGTCATCCTCTGTGCAGGCCTTGGGTGTAGCTTCTCGACATGTTGTGGTGGGTCATGTGTCCCCCCTCTAAGCCCCAGGCTGGCGCTGGGCCAGGGGTGCTCTGGGGCCGGACCTGGGCAATGGAGATCAACAGCTGGGAGGGGAGGAGGGAGGAGGGGATGACCCCTCCTGGCAGCAGCCAGCAGGTGGTTGCATTAAGCATATCATTTGATGATTCTGTGATTGTCCCACTCTGGAGAGGGCCACCCATCTTCCACCCTCATCTGACCCTTGCTGACCACTTCAGCCTGGGTGCAGACCACGAGGTGCTGGAGGTGGCATTCATTTTCCTTGGCCCAGGACACAGCAGTTCTGGCTCCAGGTCCCATTTGGTTGGCAGGCTCAGCATTGGTCGGTGCAATGCCTCAGTCTGCACAGAGACCCTTCCTCCAGGCAGCCTTCTCCTGCTGCATTCGTGGTTCCCTCTTGGTGAGCCCCAGACAAAGATATTTTGTCTTACATTGTCTGCCCAAAATGGAATATGGTATTCCACCTCTACAGTTGTAATCTCAGCCTGTCTCAATCTCGGTCAATGGAAGATGTGTCCTAACTGGTGGAGAGAGCAAGCTGGGCCTTGTGGGCTGTTGAAGTTTGTGCTCTCAGTATGGGCTGCACTCGCTGAGGTTGCTCTGTGTGCTCCTTCCCGTCACAGACTGATTCTTAACACAGAACAGCGATTTTGCTTGGCTGTAGGTGGATTTTAGTCTCAGTTCATTGTGTGGGATTGTGTGATCCTGAGCACAACCATTTTATGAAGTGTCACAGAAAGAGGTAAATATTGTTTATTGATTAAATCTATTCAGGGGTAAACAGGGCTCTTCGCCCAAACCTGAAGCACTTAAAAAGGCTGATCTGTGTGCAAAGATAATATCTCAAAATATGTAAGGAAAAATGAGGAGCCTGCTTTTTAAACCATTTTCTGTCCAGAAACTCTGAATTTGGATGGTTTAATTTCTTCACCCTGCCAGTGAAATTCCTAACCCAGTGTTTGTGAGCAAAGGAGCAGATCATAAATGGGAGAGCTCCATGGGGTCTGCAAAGGGAACTGTGTGGGGATAACACAGAGCAGGTGTGAGCCCACGGAGTGTGAGACCAGCCTTGTGCAAGCCCAGGTGTGCGCAATGTGCTGGCGCTGAGCTCGTGCCCTGCTTCCAAACATGTAACAACACCGCCTGAGCTTTAAAGCAAGATAACGTTTCCAATTGTTGCTGTCCAGCCGTGTGCAAAGCAGGCACCACACCTTGATCGTGTTTCTGCTCGTGTCCCTCGAGGAACATGACTGTGTTGACAGGTCCTCCTGGACCTCAGACAGGGGAAGGAATAGAAACTGGGTCAGGTTATTCCTGACAGCCCCAGAAGAGAAGTGTGCAGGGACACAAACACCCGACACAAGTGGAGCCGTGAGCAGGGAGGGGAGCAGGCAGTACCAGGACGCTCTCCTTGGGGAGGAGGAGGAGGCTGTGACAGAGCAGGAGGGGAAGGCTGTGACCACAGTGTCGTAAAGCTGAGGAACACGAAGTGCTCTTGGTATTTGCCCTCCCTGAGCAGAGCAGCACAGCCCAGCCCGTGCCAGCAGCAGCGTGGGGAGAGCCCGTCCCCCAGCTACCAGGGAGTGGGCTGCAGAGCACTCGGTGGTGCTGAACGCTGTCCCTGCCCTGCTGTGCTGTACCTGGGTGTTGGGAGACAGTGCCTGGAGCGTATCAAACCTGCCAGCTGCTCTCTCTTGTGCTGTGCAGAGGAGAGGGGAGGTGCGGCGAGGGACAGACGTGGGGCTTGTCCCTGACCGAAGGAGTGGCTGGGGAACTGTACACCTGCCATCTCTGCCCCAGATTTTCCTGGGAATTGACCAAACAACTGTTTGTAAGTGCTGATGGGAAGATAATGAGATGAGGAACAGTCGACACAGATTTGTCAAGAACAAATCATGTCAACACGACCCAATTTCCCGTCATGTGAAGAAGGTCCTGTTTGGAGTCAGTGTCTCCTTGGGAAGGCATTCGATGCCACTTTTCAGGACAGGCTGAAATGAAGCACAGACATTGCGGTGTAGGTGACAATATTGTGCCACTGGTGGGTTTCATTAGTACTGGAAAGCTCTCCGTTCCTGAGCTGAGGTGTTGGGGAGGCTGGGCAACAATTTCAGAAAGCCCAAACAGCAGCAATGACCCAGAACAGAGCGGTATCAGTCAGGAGGAGAAAATGGAATGAACAGGCTTATTTTACCCAAAAGAAGACCAGAGAGGACAAGATAAGTCTTCTTGGGCATGAAATGCTTCTGAAAGGAAGGAAGTTGTTTGTTCTCCATGTTGAGGATACAGACAACAAGACACAAAGGGCTTAAATTGAAGAGAGAAAGATTGATGTTAGATAACAAATTTTAAGAAGTCCTCGTGTACAGCCTGTGGCTTAAGCACTGGAGTGGGTTTTCTGGGAAGGTTCCTCAGAGGTCTTTCAAGAAGATTAGAGGAGTTGCCGTCAGGAATGAGGCAGGCTCAGTCTATCCTGCTTTGGATAGACTGGCTGACCTTCGGGAAACCTCTGAGCCAGGTGACTCTGTGAGGATGGAGAGGGGGCAGGAGAGGTGTGGGCTGAAAGGCCGTGATGGGGCATGTGAAAGAGGAGGGGGACAGACCCTTTTGCTGCTCACCACCTGCAGTTTGATCGTTACGTTCCTCAGCAATTTACTCCCCTTTGTGCTTTGGTTTCCTCAGCACACACAGGTGATTTATTTCTTCCACTTCCTTAAAGGTTTGCAAGATCTGTAACAAGACCCTGAGTTCCTTTGCCCATCTCCCTGCCCCAGCCCAGGGGTGAGGGTCTGTGCTGCGGTGGGTACAGTCCAGGCGCAGCCTGTGCTGGGGTTAGTGTCAGCACCAAGGGGAAAACCTCTGTTTTCATTGTAAACCTGTCAAAATGTCTCAACTGCAAAATAAATTTTTAAATTCGTTCTTTGTATTTATTTTAAAATGGAATAATGTGAAGCAGAAACATTTTTTTAGGTGATACTTTCCAGTTGAACATACACGGGGAAAACTCCATCCCATGGAAGGACTCATTGGATCTTGATTTTTACAGACATCTCTGTGGTTTCTGGAAGGTTCTGGAAGATGGCAGTGCCTCCACACTGGAGCAGGGAGATGCTGTGTGCCTGATGGCTCAGTGTTAGACATTATCTCGTCATGGCTAATGTGAGATTTACCACAAGCAAACCAGCAAGGGGGAAAGGAATCGTGGCTGATCCCGACTCCATTTTTAAGGCAGGATGTAGATGGTGGGTACTCAGCTGAAGCCCTGCTCCTTGCAGTACAAGGCCTCTCGGATTTGGGGTGGTGCTGGTTCGCGTCTCTGATGGAGGAGCCCATCACCAGCAGTGACCCAGCTACCAGAGGCTTCCTTAATGCACTCTCCGTTGGGTACACGGAGAATATCAGGGGTTTTTCCACAAAAACAAGAAACAAAGTCTACTTAAAATATAGATTGAAATGAAATCTTTCTGGAGGACTGGCCTGAAGGGCTTTTATTTTTGTTAATGATTTTTTTTTTTTTTTAGTCCATGATGCTCACCTAACAGAGCAATTAGTGCAATGGACCGTCCCTGATTCGAATCCGTGGTAGATTGCTATTAAAGGAAGTATTAATGGGCTGCTGAGAGCTGGGAAATTGTTGCAGAAAAGTGTGTTTATGGAGTATGGTGCTGGCAGGCATGATTTCAATCGGATTTGACATGTTTAACATAAATGTATACTGCACAGCTCCTGCAGTTTATGAATAATTCCTACAGGCCGACTGCCTTTCTAATTACTGAAATTGAAAAAAACAGGTCAGGCACATCCTGACGGAAATCTATTCCTGCTCCTCCCCCCGGCTGCTTTTTGCTGCTTTTTTTTAATATCTGGCGTTTGTGGAGCACTTAATGGCCGGGATGTTCTGGGGGCCTGGGAGGAAGGGGACGAGGGGCACGATGGAGCCACTCAGCACTGGCGCCTGGGCGAGGGAAACCTGGGAGAGGGGATGGGAGAGAAGGACTGGGAGGTTGCCTGTAACTGTGTTTTTCCAAGGATATATGAAGCACAAAAGGCTCCTGGGTGGCAGCTGCAGCCCAGAAGCATGGCTGGGCCAGGTGGCTCCGAGCAGCAGCCTGCTGAGCCGCGGGCACGCTGGGCTCTGGCAGCATCGGAGGTGCTGTGGGAACTGAAGTGGGCTGCAGGAGAGGTCTGTGGTGCCAAGCAAAGTGCCACCTCCATGAGCCCCTGGTGCTGCTTGGCATCTCACAGAGGCGTCTGCTGGGTGTTCCGTGCTCATACAGAGCAAGGCAGGGAAGTCTGGTGGCGGCTGGAGCTTCTGGATATGAATATTTAATAGTAATTCAGCTGTGGGTACTTACTGCAGGTGGGAAGGTGTGACACAGCATTAGAAAAACAAATTATTCGGCCATTTTTGGGTCTGCGAGGCAGCAGCGAGGACAGGTGCAGAGTGCCGAGCGTGAGGCATTTACCTGCCAACCGAGTCACTGTCAGATACAGAGCTGCGAAATGCTGCAGAGCAACAGGTAGGGCACAGGCCTGATAGTGTGGCTGTCTGATTAGAACAGAAGTTCCTTCAGGGAATGGGGAGCCAAACAGACTGTTTGGGCAGGAAAGGTTGGCTGTACGTTACTGAGGAGGCGGCAGTGCTGCGTGCCTCGTGCCCTTCCCTGGGCATCCTTGTGGGCTCTGGCCATTCCTGCATCATTCTGGCAGTTTCTGGAGAATGGATGAAACAGATAAACTAGCCCTGGGTTTCAGGAGACACACAGGTGCTCTAAGGGCACAGGGGGCAGCAGCCTGGGGCATTGATGGCACAGGGCTGTGTGGCACTGTAGCAGCTCCCACTGGTCCGAGGACTTGTGGTGCTGAGTGATGGCTCCAAGAACACGTGGAGGTGATTTGAGGAAGGAGGCACCACCAAATACAGAATGCTGTTTTCCATCAGGCAGTGAAAGCACCATTCCCTGGTCTTACTGAGGACTTTCCCAGGCCAGTGGCTGGACTCAGTGGCAAGGGGTTTTTTGGAGGCTGGTGGTGTTTAAATCAATGGCAATAGCAGAAACCCCTCTGTAAATTTCTAGGGCAAGTGGCAAGCTGGTTTACGGAATGCAGGGAGATGGGAACCTCTGGCTTACGGAAAGCAGCATGAATTAATAATCATTTAATTGGCTTTTCCATTATGTTGCTTGGTTGGGAGATGGAAGTTTAGATGAAGGGGCTGTCAGTGATACTTTAGCTAAAAGAATCTGATGGGTAAGAGGTAGGTGGTGACTTCCTTCCCACCAGGATGGAGAGCAGCAGTTTAGGGGATCTATGCTGGCTTTGCCTCTGGAACCAGCAAAAGAAAGGCCTCCACTTCCAAGGAACTTCCATCTCACCTCTGGAATAATCCCAGGGAGGATCTCTCCTCCTCCTCCTCTGAAAAGCAGAAGCTTCTGGGAGGAGTGAGGAGATCAGTAGATCTCCAAAAGTGCTGTGGCAGCCCCGCCCCATCGCACTTGGCTTTTAGGGGACATTTGTTGAGAAATGTAGGTCTCCCTCTAAGTCAGCAAATCTAAACTAAATCCATTTAAAGAGTCAAAGTAATAACAGTACTATCCAATACGTAGGCGTACATCAGACTTTAAACCTAATTCCTTTTTCTGCTCTGCGAGGCCTGGACCTGGAAGCAAGATGCTGGCCATGGTCACGGCACAGGTAGTGCCTCCGTGTGCTCCAGTGCCACTCAGCCCTTCAAGGCCTTGGCCTTCTGGACATTTTGAGCTCACTGCATTCTGTCCTGTCCTCTCTGCACAGACAGAAGGTCCCATGCTATGCTAAGAGCTCTGCAGGCAGACGCCAAGCCGTGTCCTCATTTCTCCTGGTAGCAGAGAGTTCTTAATTCCTCTGATCATCTGTGATGTGGACTGAATGTGTCATTTTGTGCATTTGACTGTTTATCAACAATAAACTTCAGTCTTGGTGTTAAAATTC
Source organism: Melanocharis versteri (assembly GCA_013397845.1). Lineage (NCBI taxonomy): Eukaryota > Metazoa > Chordata > Aves > Passeriformes > Melanocharitidae > Melanocharis > Melanocharis versteri. Next base: position 650,258 of record VZTG01010442.1, read on the forward strand.
CCAGTTGAGCTGTCAACTCAAAAACTAATACTTAAAATAAGAACCCTATGTGCAACAAATCAGTTATTCTTGGGTCTGGACAATCATCAATAATTCTAGTTTTGAAGGATCAAGGTTATGGGGTTGGATCAAGTGATTTAATGAAATTGGACACTTAGGAGATCGTACATTTTAATTACCTGTTACTAATTCTAAGCAGGCTGCTTCACAGTAGAAAGGAGATGAGAAAATACCCCGTTGTGACTCCCAAGGTTGGAGCTGGTGTTCAGCAGCCTGGGGTAGCTGATGGTTGGGCTGAATTCAGTCCCTGCATCCAAAAACACTCCACTGGGTGAGCAGCTGGCAGTGGTCAGTGTCCAGTGCAGGAACACAGTGTGGAGCACACAGGAGCCACCGTCACCACCTGGGCTAGGGAGGTCTAAAGGGACCTGAATCTACGACTCTCGCTGTCATCCCTGCAGAAATGGGGACTGGCAGGGAAGGTAGTTAGAAATGGGAATTGTATTCTCTGCTGTGATGTGGTACATTTGGAAATGCAGCTGATGCCGCTGCACAGAAGGGTCTTTGGGAAGGAAGCAGTTTGCTGGGATCTGACTCTTGATGGTATCATCTGAAACAAGAAGCAGATACCAGCGGGTTCACAAGTTGAGTAGGAGACAGGGGGAAGAGTATGGGGGACTGGCCTGAGAATGCTACAGCGCCTTGTTAATCGGCAGCTGATCCATCATATTAAATATCCAGCTGTCAGATATTACCTTTCAAGTGAAAATGAATAACTCCCATTAAGGGTGAAATGGGTTTGAAGTCGATTCGAGACAGATTAAAGTACCGTTATGAATGTGTGTTCGGGGAGGAGGAGACGGGGGCTGTGTATAATATACTTGTCCTTACAGTTTTTAAATAATAGATGTCCCACAAATTTATGTACTGAAGGCAGCCAGGGTTCGGGGGAGGAGAAAGGTCAGAGATGTGCTTCTCCCAGTGCCACAACCCATGGAGTGTTTTGCTGTTGACTTCAGGGCTAGTTTGCATTTCTCTGTTTGGCTGGAATAAAATGGCCTTTTCTCGGCTTATCACAGTGGGAGTGTTTGGGTGCTGTTGGCTGGGTCCCGCCAAAATCGGGATTTTGGCAGGACCATGTGCCAGGAAGCACCAGATGTGCACATTCCTCTGGAGGCATGGGCTGAGCTGGCCAGAGCCATCCCAGCAGCACCACTGCTGCCAGCACAGGTGACATGGGTTGGGCTGACAGCCACAGCCACCAGCCCTCTCCAGAGCAAACACATTTCAGAGAGTCTGTAGAATGTCCTGGGTCAGCCAGGGGTGTGAGTTCTGCCTTATCGAGTAAGTCCAGCTGCTCCTGGAGGTGACACATGGGCCTTCACCACCTGGCCAAGCATTTGTGTGTCCAATGCAGCCACAGGCCCAGGGTCTCCTGCACCTGCAGGTGGTAAGAGCCCCCAGAAACAGCTGAGGTCTTTCTGCTTCTGGCCACCAGTGCCACAGTTCCCTTGCTGTGGGAGATCGGCAAGAATGAACTGGCTTTGGCCAGGTGTGCACTGCAGGACATAGGTCAGTCCTCAGATTCATCCTCCTCCAAGTCCTTAGGGTGTGTGTCAGGCAGTAAATGGAAGCCCTGTCATTGTCCAGCCTGGGCCTCTTTGGGGTGTCCTGATGTTCTTCGCTTTCTGTTGCAGCACCAGCCAGCCAGCCAGAGAAGGAGCTGACGGAGCCTCCAGCATCCTCCAAGCGGATATCGTTTCCCAGCAGCTCTGAGTCACCTCTCTCCTTTAAGTGGTCAAAAACTTCAGAGGAGACCAAATCAGAGCAGGTAAGGCAGAAGAACCCGTCTCTGTGCAGGTAATGTGCTTCCAATGTGCCAACAGCAAAGAATAAAATGGGAGAAAGAGGATGAAAGGCGATAACTGGTGGTAGAAGGCATCAAATTATTGAAGCCTGGCTGTGAAAGAAAAGTAGCATCTGGAAGAGCTGTGTGATTCATTTGTCTGCTCCACAGATGTACCAGTGTCCATACTGCAAGTACAGCAACACAGACGTGAACCGGCTGCGGGTGCACGCCATGACCCAGCACTCGGTGCAGCCCATGCTCCGCTGCCCTCTCTGCCAGGACATGCTGAACAACAAGATCCACCTGCAGCTGCACCTCACCCACCTGCACAGCGTGTCACCCGACTGTGTCGAGAAACTCATCATGACGGTAAGTGGCTGTGTAGGCAGGCGTGGCTGCTGCCACCCCAGCACGTCCACTGCCATCCCCACAGAGGTGAGGAGCAGAGAGTTGCTGTGCTGGTCAGCTCCTTCACCTGTCAGAACTCTGCCATCGAGGTTTGCTGCATGCTGGTATGTTGTGTCCCTGCCTGAATGCTGTGAAGTTCAAGTGTTGAGTGATTTCCCTGTGAAATCAGGATAAATACAATTTCCTTGACCTGAGGAGGTCAGTGCATGGGATGGCAGCTTGTGCAGAAGCTTCTGGAAGATGCAGCAGCTGATGGGATATATTGTCCCTGTTGTTTCTTTGGTATAATATTTGATGCAGGGTTGTGTCTACATTTAATAACTTGTCATCAAGTATATAAAATAAGTGTTTATTTTGATTCCTGCCAATTCTTCCTCTTCATGTTTTTTTTTTCTCGCACCCTGTTTCTGCTTGTTTTCTCCCTTCTTTGCTGGTTCTTGGCACTGGAGGTGAATAACACTGTGTTTGTTGTAACACTGATGTTCTTTACCAGCTCCCTCCTGTGACATCTTCTGAGCAAGCACACGCAGCATGGCCCAGCTGTTCTCTTACAGTTTTCTTGTCTTCTCTTTCTGTCACTCTTCAATTCCCTGAAAGAAGGTTGGAGCCGGGTGGGGTAGGTCTCTTCTCCCGGAAGTGGCAGGACAAGAAGACTAGCTGCAGGCTGTGCCAGGGGAGGTTTAGATTGGATATTAGGGACACTTTCTTCATGGAGAGGGTTGGAAAGCCCTGGCACAGACTGCCTACAGAAGCTGTGGAGTCACCATCCTTAGAGGTGTTCAGAAATCGTGTGGATGTGGCATTTGAGGACACAGTTTAACGTGGTGGTGGTGTTGGGTTGATGGCTGGACTTGAAAGACTGAGGGTCTTTTCCAACTTTAATGATTCTGTGATTCTGTGATTCCTTTTGTGACTTCTTCTCAAAGACAGGAGTCACAGAGACAGAATCGTGAGTAGTCTTGGGAGGGACCACTGGAGCTGCTCCAGTCCAACCTCCCTGCTCAGGCAGGGTCCCTTGAGCATGTTGCTCAGGATTGTGTCCTGACAGCATTTCAGTATCTCCAGGAAAGGAGACTCCAGAGGCTCTCTGGACAGCCTGTTCCACTTCCCACTCCATCAGTGCCTTTATGCTCCTGTCTTCCTGCTTTGCATTACTAGCTGCCTGTCCCTCAGGGCCTCTCAGGATGTAGCTCTGCCATGCCGGCCGCCTGTGCACCTGGGTCATGGAGCTGTCCCATCCCAGAGACCACGGCCTCTGTGACCTGTGTCCATTTCTTTGGTGCTGCTCAAGTGTGTAAATACCTTCTCAGGGCTTGAACGGCCCTTGTTCACCTCTTAACTACATTGGTGGCAGGTGTTTTGGCTTTCTAAGAGCAGCGAGCAGAATCCAAGCCCCTTCCTTAGGCCAGCGGGCGTAACCAGTTTGTCTGGGGTAGCTGTTATGCTGGTGTGGAGCCAGGCAAGGTGCCTGGGCAGGATGTGTGGTCTGGAGCCAGAGTGTTGGGCTGGTCTGTCCTCAGGCACATCTGAGGATCTGAGGCAATGGCAGGAGCCCCTCGTGACGGAGCTCAGGACACTGCAGAGCAGGTCAGGCACAGTCCTTTAGGTGAGCACACCTGCTGTGCTAGAGCAGGGCCACAGGGCTCTGCAAGGATCAGCAGAGGCTGGCCCAGCCGTGGTGCTCATGCTTGTGCGTGTTCCTGGTTTTCCCACCTTTCTTCCCTTTGGCACCTAGAGACACATCTGGGGTGAGGGTTGCCTCTCCTCCTCCAGGTCTCATAGCACAGGGTGAAGAAGGTGGGTCTTTTTGTATTCTATGACAATATTTTGAGCAATCAGTTCAGTTTGTGCAGAACATGGCAGTGTCAGAGGGTCCTGATTTTGCTCGTTCTCGTGAAGATCCATCTTGGTTTGGCGCGCGTGTCGGGTGTTGGTGCCAGGCGAGGGAATCGCAGCCCCGTGACTGAGAGCGGGTCCCTCTCGACGCAGCGTCTCTGCGCTCGGCGTTGGAGGAGGCTCCAGTTAATAACACCTTATCAGACGCCGTTCAGGAACCTGCAGTGTCTAATATGTCTGTTGCCATGGTAACGGCTCCTGCTTGCGCTCAGCATCTCCAAGCTGCCTGGTCGTGCTCCCTCCTTTTCATATCAGCGAGCAGCCGGGCTGGCTGTCCCGTGGGACCCCCGTGTCCTCCCACTGGCCCCAACGGAGGGACAGGGGCTGGCAGGGCTGCCTGAGGAACGGAGCACATGCTGTGCCCCAGTGCCACACAGGGACAGAGGCTGGGGCTCACACTGTCCCGTCTTCTGCAGCTTCCCTTTACGTGGGGCTCGTGGATGAACGTAGCCAAGTTGTCTCTCTGTGGCATCTCAGCTTCTCTGAGCAGGGCCAGGCTCCATCCTCCCATCACGGCCTCTGCCTGGGCCCGCTGGACTCGCAGGGCCCGAAATGAGGGTGAAGAGCAGTTTGCCCATGCAGGCGGTTGGCAGGACTGATGGGCTGGAGCTGGGAGAGAGGACGGCTTCCCAGGAGCCTCTGGGAGCGGGAGCTCTCCCTCCTGCCGCAGCCAGCCTTATCCTTCTGCACATTTCTGTCTCGTCATCTCTGCTGTCAGCTTTCTCTTCCTCAGTCTAGGGTATCTTCCCAGTGTTCCAGTCATCTTTCCATCTTTTTCTTTTCTCCCTTGCTCCAGGAGTCATTCCAGCCCATCCCTACCATCTCACTTCCCCCTCCTGCTATCTTTACATTTTTACCCTCTTTCCCATTGTCTTTTCTTATTGCTCTCTCCCTTCTGCTGTCACTCAATTTTTCTCTCTCCCTCCTTTTCGCCCCCTCCCTCTCCCCCCTTTCCCTCTCACTCTGTGTCTCATTCTCCATCTCGGATGAAGGTAATGAAAATAATCGGGCTTCATTAATTCTGAGCCCTGTGAGATGATAGCCATTTGGAGCCATGTTTGCCAATTAGATGGTCTAAATTAGAAGTGACCTTGGTATACTGCCATCACTTTGCCTCTCGGAGTCTAATGAAGCTTTTCACTCCAGCACCCTCTCTCTCTCTCTTTGTAATGGAAATTACCTCCTTTGTCTGGTGGGGAACCTTCCCTCCCGTCTGTAATTCCCCTGGTTTCATAGACATGGGGACAGTGATGTATCTCCTCAGACCTCTTCTAGAGGTTTTCTTTTCAGAGCCACATGATTTCAGCATTTTGGGGTATATTCAGAGGAACTGTCCCCTCGTTTGGTGTCCGTGGACAGTCAGCACAGGCAGGTGCAGTGTGAGGGGAGCTGGCTGCACACACCTGCCAAGAGTAATTTTTTGGACATGTCAGCAGTACGTGGGTCATATTGGTGGGTGTTGGGCTCTAAGCCTCCAGCCCTGCCCATGAGCAGCTCTGCAGTTGGTTGTTAAAAATCCACCAGTGGTGGCAGGAGCTGTGCTTGTCGCTGCTGGAGGTTGTCACCAGTGAGGAGTGGGCCCACTGGCTGTTCTGCAGAGGGGTGACAGGCTCACAGGTGTCAGGGTGTGTGGATGCTGGTGGGGCAGGGAGGTGGGAGACCTGGCCTGTGAGCCCTCAGGTGCTCTGTAACAGTCCTCGCTGGGCCACTGCGTCCGTGGAGATGGCCACCGCAGTGGGGTGCGCCTGCCTCTCCATGGATCTCAGCATCATAAAGACATTTTATCTGCGGAAGGGGTCTGAATTTCACGCAAAAGGTGGGGTTCTTGGAAGCAGAGAGGCTTGTCCAGCAGCTTCCCATCCTCTAAGGACCTTCTGTGTGGTAACAAGAGGAGAACTTAGAGGGACCTTATCCGTCAGAGCTGCAGGGGATGGTGCTCAGGCCGTGCACAGGGGTGGATCCGGGGTGACCGAGACAGAGGTGTCCTGCTGCAGTGAGCTTTGTTGGTGACTTGTGGGCCAGGAGGTGGTAGCCACACAGGGGATGCAGTTTGGTGTTAGACAGAAAAGAACAGGTATGAACAGGAGAAGGGAAGGGAGGAGACAAACCACATTTGTTGAACTCACAGCTGGAGGGTTGTGTTTTAGTAATGGCTCGCACTGACTGATGTGTTGCCGTTGTAAAACAGTGTTGGAGACATCGAAGCAGGTAGACAGGAATCGAGGAGGGGAGGGGTTGCCGAGCTGAGGAGAGACGCCAGGATGATGCACCAGGTGTCGCCTGTGCAGGTGAGAGGGAGGCGGAGAGCGTTTGACAGCCGCACGCACTAACACGGGCTGTGCTCCAGATAAACACGCTCCTCTCAATCCCCGGAGCAGTTAATGCCATGAAATACATCCGTGGTACAAAATGCTGTGTCGCAGAGCCCCGCTCCTGCCTCGCCTGCCAGGGAGCTGTGGGCCACTGCACCTTCCTGCCCCACCGTGCCCCCACTCTTGGTTTATACCAAAAGCAGCCTCAGCACACGAGGCAAATTCTGCACATCCAAGGGAATGAGATGTCCTCGGATGCTTTTGCAGTGTAAAAGGACAAACCCTTCAAAAAGGCAGTCTGGAATTCCGTGTCACTGCAAAAAGATTTGGGATGTGCAGCCCATTTGCACTCATTGTATCTTTGCCACCTGCTCGGGCCTGGTCCATGGGGGTGAAAGGACGGAGGGTCCTGCCCTGGATCATGGTGTGGGAAAGGGGCAGGAGCAGCCTGGATGGAGCCAGAGGACTAGAGTGGGTCCAGTTGCTGACCAGTGCCTTGATTCCAGTGGTTTGCTCCCCAAGGCAGCCCATGGCTGCACCGACGCAGTTCCCACATCCATACCCAGAATTTCTAGTTCCCTGCACTTTTATCCGAGCTTTTTTTCTGTTTGCCTTTGGGAATTTTGTGCCTGTAGCAATTTAATGTACCACAGCCTTTTTTTTAATTTCCTTTTTTTCTTTTCCTTTTTTTTTTCCCCCTGTGGTGGAGGGAGGATGGAAGGAAGAGAAGGAATGGTGGCTGTGGAGATGCAGGTAGATAAAGGTAATTACTTAAACACATATAGGGCAGGACTTACAGGTTTGGAGCCCCAGATTAAGATGCAGAGGAGCATGTGAGGTTGATGATTATATTTCGGGGAGAGTTAATTGACGGAAGGTGAAGGCAGACAAAGAACCGCTGCTTACTGCCTTCTTGAATCCCAATCAGGAATTATGATTAAAGACGCGGCGAGACAACAGAGGCCTGATGAATTGGTGTCTTTTTTTTTTCTTTTTTGCCGTCATTCACACTTGATTGACTTCAACCTTTCAAGTGCAAAAGTCTCTCTTTTCCATTATTATTCATAGCCATCTGAGTTTTTCTAATTAAAGTGTATGAAAACAATTACTGATCCGTCGTACTGAGCGTGGTGGTGGGGACGGCTGCCGTACTGTAACGCCTATGAAAAGCCACAGCTCTATAATGATGTGCAGCTGAGGTGTTAGATAATTTTATTCTTTTTCTACTCTGTTGGGGTTTTTTTTAATTTCTCATGATTTATTTTTCATAATTCCTAAAGATCCTAGGAAAGCAGGCTCTTCCTGCTGCTAGAGCTGAGAGGGACGGTTTCTTCTTGCCTCCCCTTCTCGGCGTCCACGCTCATCCCCCTCCTCCAAGCCCAGCTACTGGAAATTACTCTGTGACCTTTCACATCTCCCAGCCAACCACCCACAGCCATCAGATGCTTCTGTTTGGAGTAGAAGGTGGAATGAGTTTGGTGCGCTCAGCTCCCCTCCTGGGATGTGTCAGCTGCCTTCTCTGCTGCTCCATGGCACCTGGCCCTCGCTGCCATGCACTGGCTGGCCCAGGAAGGGGAGGGAGCTCTGTGTCCCTCACAGCTCAGGTCGCAGCTCTGCAGCCACTTCTGGGCCACCATTTCATCCTGAGATTGTCCATGAGCTTCAGCTTCACCACAGGTGTGCTCCTGTCTCCTGCAGTTCACTCAGAGCCTTGTGGTCCTTGGCTGTGCAGAAAGCCAGGTACATGGCATGCAGCTGCCACACACATTCTCTCTCTCCTGAAATACAGGGTTCAGATGCCCTCTCCATATCTAGCAGGAGGATGGAGAGGCTTGTTTTGCCTTACACCTGAATGGGAGTGTTTAGCTGTGCCTTACCTTCCCAGCAGTGGGATGCTGGGAGCAGGAGCACCACAGGCATCGCCAGGAGCACCTGGTGAAAGGGGAACGCTCCCTGGGTGCCAGCAAGGTAGCGTGGGCAGCTCCTCAAGGCTGCAGAGGAGCCTTTGCTTGCCACAGGTATTGACCAGCACTGGAAGCCCTGTGCTGGAAAACACAGGGATGGTGACGGTGACGTGGGTCCGTCTGTCCCAGTGCTGTGAGGCAACGTTCCAGCAGTGTGAGACATTGGCTCCAGACATTCAGAAGGACGTTCTTTGTCCTGCATCTGATGCCAGCCATGTGCAGACTGCGGGTGAGATGGTTTGTGACCAGGTATATCCAAAGAAACAGCTTTCCAGAACAGGATGTGCGCGTGTTTGGCTCTTCCAAAGAGCCTCTCCAGCTGAGCCGTGCAGATTCTCCAGCTTTGTGGAAGCGGTGATGTCCCAGCACTGCACTGGTTTTGCTGGTGCAGGATCTAGCCAAATACTTGAAGGGGAGCCAAGGGGATGCATCAGTCACAGCAAGGAAAGGGTTACCAAAAGCTTTTCATTTCACGATTTGCTTTCTCTTTAGTCCTTTCTTATTCATCCTTTCCTTTGTCACCTCTCTCCTTATTTGTACTTTTCTTTCTCATGCCCCTCCTTTCCCTGCATCGATACACTTTGAAAACAGTGCTGCAATGCTCCCTGGTTCAAGATTACAGTGTACTTTACTAGGTATGATTTAATTAGGGGCCTTATTATGTTTTCAGCAGCTTAAGGTGGGCCTTTCAACTTATCTACCTAATTGGTTGCACAAGAAGTTTCACAGCCCATGACAAAACATTGTCAGTGATCAAAGTCTGAATTCCACATAAAGGAAAAATATTAATAATAAGATTATTCTTCAAGTGTGCACTGCTAATTATGTCCAGAATGTAACTGTAGAAACACTTTTGACTGATTTGAGCTTTGTCTAATAAATATGAGTCTTCAGTGAGCTGTGAAAAATGACGCCTCTGACTTCACAATACCAGTATCTAGTTTTGCCACTGGAGATGTTTAAAATATTTTCCTGTGTTTTTCCTCTCCCTATGTCCTTTCCCCCTGTCTCTAGGTGACAACCCCCGAGGTGATGATGCCCAGCAGCATGTTCCTGCCGGCAGCTGCTCCAGAGAAGGATGGGAACTCGGGCGCAGAGGAGCTGGGGAAACAGTCTGGTGAGTGCAGGTCAATGAGATCCACGGTCCCACTGCTCCCCCAGCTCCATCACCTGGTCAGGGACCAGTTTCATTCCTGTTAATCTTCTCTTTGATAGGACCAAGACTCAAATACTATGTTCAGTTTGATGAGCATTCTTTTTCGAAAATAGGCAGGACATCAAAAAGGAACAGTGAAGACAATGGTGGCTGAATGGCTTTTGCTTGAAAGGGAGAATTGAAGGTGACAAATGCACTAAAGGATGTGTGTGTGAATAATTTCCAGATATTCAAAGTGGGCAAGGAAGTAAATTGTGTAGGTTTATGCAATGGGCCATGATGAGGTTAATGGGTTGGTATTGAATCAAATGAATGAAGATAGAGGAGAAATGTTAGAAATACTTGTCGTGTTGGAGATTAAAAACCACAGAGTATTCAGGACGGGAAAAGTGGATGTTGATCTGCCGTGGTGTGCTGGTGTAATTTTTGGGTTTGCTCTAATTCTGTTTTCACAGAGATCTCTGAGGATGCAGGGAAGACCCTTTTGCCATCGGACAGTGCAGAGCACAGCGGGGACCCCAAGCCCACTCCAGCTGATCCAAGCGCTGCCCGGGAGGACTCTGGCTTCCTGTGCTGGAAGAAGGGCTGCAGCCAGGTGTTCAAGAGCTCAGCAGCCCTGCAGACACACTTCAACGATGTCCATGCCAAGCGGCCTCAGCTGCCGGTCTCTGACCGTCACGTCTACAAGTACCGCTGCAACCAGTGCAGCCTGGCCTTCAAAACCATTGAGAAGCTGCAGCTCCATTCCCAGTACCACGTCATCCGGGCAGCCACCATGTGCTGCCTCTGCCAGCGCAGCTTCCGAACCTTCCAGGCCCTGAAGAAGCACCTGGAAACCAGCCACCTGGAGCTGAGCGAGGCTGACATTCAGCAGCTGTACGGTGGTCTCTTGGTCAACGGAGACCTCCTCGCTATGGGTGACCCCTCGCTTGCCGAGGACCACACAATAATAGTCGAGGAAGATAAGGAAGAGGAGAGCGACCTGGAAGATAAGCAGAGCCCAACAGGCAGTGATTCGGGGTCGGTGCAAGAGGACTCTGGCTCAGAACCAAAAAGGGCCTTACCCTTCAGGAAGGGCCCTAACTTCACTATGGAGAAATTTCTAGATCCATCTCGCCCATACAAGTGCACAGTCTGCAAGGAGTCCTTCACACAGAAGAACATTCTCCTGGTCCACTACAATTCCGTTTCTCATCTGCATAAACTGAAACGAGCCCTCCAAGAGTCTGCTACCGGGCAACCCGAGCCTACCAGCAGCCCAGACAACAAACCTTTCAAGTGTAACACCTGCAACGTGGCCTACAGCCAGAGCTCGACTCTGGAGATCCACATGAGGTCTGTCCTGCACCAGACCAAGGCTCGCGCGGCCAAGCTGGAGGCGGCCGGCAGCAGCAACGGAGCCGGCAACAGCAGCAGCAGCAGCAGCCTCTCCCTGGGTTCGTCCACGCCGAGCCCCGTGAGTGCCAGCAACAGCAATGCTTTTGCAACCACGAGCACAAGCACTTCAGGCACCACTCCCATTCCCAGCCTACTCAACCAGGTCTCCAGTGACAGTGTGGGAATTCCTCCCTTGGGTAACGCTGTAAGCACTAACATCTCTTCCCCGTCGGAGCCCAAAGAGGTGAACCGCAAGAAGCTGGCAGACATGATTGCATCCAGGCAGCAGCAGCAGCAACAGCAACAGCAGCAGCAGCAGCAGCAACAACAACAAGCTCAAACCCTGGCACAGGCACAGGCACAGGTCCAGGCCCACCTGCAGCAGGAGCTGCAGCAGCAAGCTGCTCTCCTGCAGTCCCAGCTCTTCAACCCAGCACTTTTGCCGCACTTTCCGATGACCACTGAGACCCTTCTGCAGCTGCAGCAGCAGCAGCATCTTCTGTTCCCGTTCTACATCCCCAGTGCTGAGTTCCAGCTCAATCCAGAAGTCAGCTTGCCTGTCACCAGTGGTGCACTGACATTGACTGGGACGGGTCCAAGTTTGCTGGAGGACCTGAAGGCACAAGTTCAGCTCCCTCAGCAGAGCCATCCACAGCTCTTGCAGCAGCAGCAAGGTCAATTGTCCTTGTCACAACCCCACTCCGTCCTGTTACAGCAGAGCCAGCACCCAGAGAAGAAGAATAAATCTGTAGTGAAGGAGAAAGATAAAGAAACCCCACGGGAAAGGGAAAGCGCAGAGAGGGGAGACAGTAATGTAACACTGAAGGAGTCTCTTCCTGATAACTTAAAGCCCAAAGAGAAGAAGGACTTTGTGCCAGGCAGCAGTTCGGAGCCCTCCATACTGCCTCCACGGATTGCTTCTGACGCGAGGGGCAACGCCACCAAAGCCTTGCTGGAAAACTTTGGCTTTGAGCTTGTCATCCAGTACAACGAGAACAAGCAAAAGGGGCAGAAGAAAAATGGGAAGACAGAGCAAGGTGAGAACTTGGAAAAGCTGGAGTGCGATACATGCGGCAAGTTCTTCTCAAACATCCTCATCCTGAAGAGCCACCAAGAGCACGTTCACCAACATTACTTCCCCTTTAAGCAGTTAGAGAGATTTGCCAAACAATACAGAGAACACTACGACAAGCTGTACCCGCTGCGGCCGCAGANCCAATCACCTCTCCCACCATCGCACCAGCCCAGCCGTCTGTGCCACTCACCCAGCTCTCCATGCCTATGGAGCTCCCCATCTTCTCACCGCTCATGATGCAAACCATGCCCCTGCAGACGTTACCAGCACAGCTGCCACCTCAGCTGGGCCCCGTAGACCCCCTGCCCGCCGACTTGGCCCAGTTGTACCAGCATCAGCTCAACCCCAGCCTTCTCCAGCAGCAGCAGAACAAGAGGCCACGAACGCGGATCACCGATGACCAGCTCAGAGTCCTTCGGCAGTATTTTGACATTAACAATTCCCCAAGTGAGGAACAGATCAAAGAGATGGCAGACAAATCTGGATTGCCCCAGAAAGTGATCAAGCACTGGTTCAGAAACACCCTGTTCAAGGAGCGCCAACGCAACAAGGACTCCCCGTACAACTTCAGCAACCCTCCCATTACCAGCCTGGAAGAGCTGAAGATAGACTCACGGCCTCCTTCTCCAGAGCCTCAAAAGCAGGAGTACTGGGGAAGCAAGCGGTCCTCTCGGACACGCTTTACTGATTACCAGCTCAGAGTCTTGCAAGACTTCTTTGATGCCAATGCTTACCCAAAGGATGATGAATTTGAGCAGCTTTCTAACTTGCTGAACCTCCCAACACGTGTTATAGTGGTGTGGTTTCAGAATGCCCGTCAGAAAGCTAGGAAAAACTACGAGAATCAGGGAGAAGGCAAAGATGGGGAGCGACGGGAGCTCACAAATGACAGGTACATTAGAACAAGCAACTTGAACTACCAGTGCAAAAAGTGCAGTCTGGTCTTTCAGCGCATTTTTGATCTCATTAAACACCAGAAAAAGCTTTGTTACAAAGATGAGGATGAGGATGGACAGGATGATAGCCAGAACGAAGACTCTATGGACGCAATAGAGCTCTTGACTCCAACCAGTTCCTCCTGCAGCACGCCGATGCCCTCACAAGCTTACAGCACACCTACATCTTCAGCCAATGCAACCTCCTCAGCTTTTCTGCAGCTCACGGCAGAGGCAGACGATTCCTCCACCTTTAGTTCTAAAGTAGAAGCTACAGATGAGAAACCAAAGCAGTCTGAACCTCCAAGTACACAGCAAAACCAAACCCAAGAGAAGCAAGTGCAACCAAAGCAAGAGTCTCAGCAGCAACAGGACCAAGGAGAACAAAAGACAAGTTCAGCACACCAAAAGATTTCACAGTTATCCTCCCCCTCTTCGCTGCAACAGCCACCTCCTCCTCAGCCCCCTCAGTGCTCCTTGTCACAGTCAAGTCCAAGTCCATCTCAGCTCTCACACCTCTCCCTCAAGCCCATTCACACGTCCACCCCTCAGCAGCTGGCAAACCTACCTCCTCAGCTAATCCCATACCAGTGTGACCAGTGTAAACTGGCATTTCCTTCCTTTGAGCATTGGCAGGAGCATCAGCAGCTCCATTTCCTGAGTGCACAGAACCAGTTTATTCACCCCCCATTCCTGGACAGAACACTGGATATGCCATTCATGCTTTTTGATCCCAGTAATCCACTACTGGCAAGCCAGCTACTGTCTGGAACGTTACCACAGATTCCAGCAAGCTCAGCCACCTCACCGTCGACTCCAACATCCACCATGAACACGCTGAAGAGAAAACTGGAGGAAAAGGCCAGTGCGAGCCCTGGAGAGAATGACAGTGGGACTGGGGGAGAAGAACCCCAAAGGGATAAGCGTCTAAGGACAACCATTACCCCTGAGCAGCTGGAAATTCTGTACCAGAAATACTTGCTCGACTCCAACCCCACACGGAAGATGCTGGATCACATTGCACATGAAGTGGGCTTGAAGAAGCGCGTGGTACAGGTTTGGTTCCAGAACACCCGTGCCCGAGAGAGGAAGGGGCAGTTCAGAGCTGTGGGGCCTGCCCAAGCCCACCGACGGTGTCCCTTCTGCCGAGCTCTCTTTAAAGCAAAGACAGCTCTGGAAGCTCATATCCGATCCCGTCACTGGCACGAGGCCAAGCGAGCTGGGTACAACCTGACACTGTCTGCCATGCTTCTAGACTGCGACGGGGGACTCCAGATGAAAGGAGACATCTTTGATGGAGCCAGCTTCTCCCACATGCCACCAACCAGCAGCGACGGACAGAGCGTTCCCCTCTCCCCGGTGAACAAGAGTATGGAACTGTCACCTAGAACCCTGCTGAGCCCATCCTCCATTAAGGTGGAAGGGGTTGAAGACTTCGAGAGTCCCTCCATGTCCTCGGTCAATCTGAGCTTTGACCAGACAAAGCTGGACAACGATGACTGCTCTTCCGTCAATACTGCCATCACAGACACTACCACAGGAGACGAAGGGAACGCAGACAACGACAGTGCAACAGGGATTGCAACGGAAACCAAATCCACATCAGGACCCAGCGAAGGTCTCACTAAAGCAGCCATGATGGCAATGTCTGAATATGAAGATCGCCTGTCTTCTGGCCTGGTCAGCCCAGCTCCCAGCTTCTACAGCAAAGAGTACGACAACGAAGGTACCGTGGACTACAGCGAAACCTCCAGCCTTGCAGACCCCTGCTCGCCCAGCCCGGGTGCAAGTGGTTCAGCCAGCAAGTCTGGCGAAAGCGGGGACCGGCCCGGGCAGAAACGCTTTCGCACTCAGATGACTAATCTCCAGCTCAAGGTTCTTAAGTCATGCTTTAATGACTACAGGACGCCGACCATGCTGGAGTGTGAGGTCCTGGGCAATGACATTGGACTGCCAAAGAGAGTTGTTCAGGTCTGGTTCCAGAATGCGAGGGCGAAAGAGAAGAAGTCAAAACTCAGCATGGCCAAGCATTTTGGTATAAACCAAACAAGTTACGAGGGACCCAAAACAGAGTGCACTTTGTGTGGCATCAAGTACAGCGCTCGGCTGTCTGTACGTGACCATATCTTCTCTCAACAGCATATCTCCAAAGTTAAAGAAACCATTGGAAGTCAGTTGGATAAGGAAAAGGAGTATTTCGACCCAGCTACTGTACGTCAGTTGATGGCTCAGCAGGAGCTGGACCGAATCAAAAAAGCCAACGAGGTTCTTGGTCTGGCAGCTCAACAGCAGGGCATGTTTGACAACACCCCCCTGCAAGCTCTGAACCTTCCTGCTGCGTACCCAGCACTACAGGGCATCCCTCCAGTCTTGCTCCCAGGCCTCAACAGCCCATCCTTACCTGGCTTCACTCCATCCAACACAGGTGGGTACAGGTGTTACCCTGCTTAGGCACACCTTCACTTGGTGCATACCTAGCACAAGCAGTTGTTCCCTCAGGAATGACTGATAACAGGATTCCTGGCCCATTAGTTCAGCATGTTGACTGCACAGCAAAAAAGCAGTAGGTATTTTATCTATAATTCCTGAACTCAGGAAGTTTTATAGTGAAGTCTGAACTAGAGCAACATCTAGACATGCTGCATATCCTGTGTAGAAATCCGGAAGCTCCTTCAAGGAAGTGAAATATAGAAGATTTATCCAGTAGAACAGAAGGACTAATGTGCTGAATACATTCTTCATTATTCCTTTCCTTTTGATATTCAGTTTATGTGGTGCCATCCCAAGCGTTCAAAAATCCAAACTGTTTCTAGGGAATGGTGTGGTGACAGATGCCCAGAGCATCTATATGTGTCCCTGAGGTGGCCTCTGGGACAAATCCCAATGCAGCTGAGGGTCAGTTTTCAGTGATGGCTGGGTATGGCCTGAAAGCACCTCCTCAACAAAAAATGGTGTAGTTGTCGGACAAATCTAGTTTGTATTTTAGTTAAGATTTTTCTTAACAATGCTGCATAAAAACGAAATTTGTCCTAATCCTTTGAGTGGCCTAATCTCAGATACTGGTCTTTATCTTTTGAGAATGCTCCTTTCCTTTGTGCCTTGTGGATAGGTGGAAAGTCTAAGCCATGCAGGAAACACTGAAAGGTGCAGCTCAGTGACCAGCAGTGACCTAAAAAATGTGATCCAAAGGCCTTGTTTCATTATGTGTCTGAAGGGCCCCTGCACATGCGAGGGGTTTTCCATGTCACCCTTCTCTTCTCACCACAGATCTTGTGTCAGAGCACCCGGCCAGAAGCATCTCTTTGGCAAATCGTATCATCCCCTGTCACAGGTTGCTCTGCACTGTTTGCTTAGTGCCCCAAATTTATAACAACAACTAAAATTACTTTTTTTGCACTTCGGTACATACTGTTGCTTTTATTTTTGTCCAAAGCCCAGGACGTGTCCTGGAGAGATGGGACTGCATCTGATGAATCTTAAATGCTGTCAGTGACTGCCTAGACAGGAGTGAACTGTTTAGAAAGTCAAACAGTCTGTTTGTGGCCTTTAGATAAAGCTCCAAAGGTCAGGCCACAGCAGCTCGGGGCCTGTCAGAGCAGATAAGGCCATGCATGCAGGAACGCTGTGAATTACCTCCTGCTCCTTCACTTGAACCTCTCAGGGATGTTCAGCTGGGAAACATCCATTTCAATGGCGTCCACCTACAGCATGCCCTTATCCGAGATCTCCAGGGCCGCTGCGTGGAGCCTCATTCCATACCTGTCCTGTCGTCACCAATCATTCTTGTCTCAGCGCCACGTCGGGAGCAGACACAGCTTTCAGAAGGGTTTGGGTCAGCCGTGGCTGCACCCTCCTGGCTGCAGCCACCCTCCTCACGGCCCTCCTGCAGCTCCTTGGCGGTACAACCTAAAAGAAAAGTCACCCTGCCTCCACGGCTGGTCCCAGGCTCCGCCGCTCTTCTGCCAGGCTGCTCTCTGAGCAGCCCCTGCGCAGTGGTGGCACTCAGGTTTGTGAGGGATGGGTTGGGTTTCGCTCGTGGGTTTTACAGCAAGTGGATCCTGCAGCAGATTCCTGCTCAGGAGCTGGGGCTGTGCCAGCAGGACACTGGAGCTTTGTTTTGGGGTATTTTCCCCCGATGGCATCACGGAAGTTGCCAAGCAAAACGTTTCTCTTCAGGAGTGTATTTGCCAGCTGCAGCAGCCATGACTAATGGAGGTGACTCCAGGAGCCACACTCCTCTTGCTCCCAGCCACTGTGAGAGCAGAAATGGGCACCAGGGACGGTGTTGTTAGTGGCTATTCCTGCCGTTGGGAAGAAGGACAAGCTTCACATTCTACCGTTAATCTATCTCCTTAATGAGGAAGGATCACTACGCTTTTAATTCTACCCAAAACACAATGCTTATGCCCAGGGGAGATGTCTGAACACCACATGAACTCTGGAATTGCTCAGAAGCTGAGCACCCAGAGCCCCTGACATTAGAGGGAGGGAAGGAAGGGTTGCTTCAAAGGTTTGTGGATTCATGAACATCAACCTAATAAGGACAAAATAAATTAGGTTTAGCCTGTTCCATCTCGAGTTGCCATGACCAGGGCTTCCCAATCTGTGAAGATTTTAACAAGATGAGCAGTGCTGAGTGTTCTCACCCTTTTGGCGTAGCACCGTCCTGCTGCTGGAGTCCAGCGGGGGCTGAGGGGGCCTGTCCCCACCTGTGCAGTGGACAGGAGCCGTTCTGCAGAGGGAGGGGCAGCAGGGATGGGCTCTCTGACCTGTGCTGTGGCAGTGCATCAGCTCAGGCTGGTCGCTGCCCTCATAGAGAGGAGATGGAGGCTCCAGGGCAGTTGTGGGGTGGACTGGGGTCACCCTCCTCGTGCTTTCTGCCTGCCCAGCACCAAGTGACTTTTCACCTGTCTCTCCCTCTTGCAGCTTTAACTTCTCCCAAACCCAACCTGATGGGCCTGCCCAGCACAAGCGTCCCTTCACCCGGCCTCCCCACCTCTGGATTACCAAATAAACAGCCCCCGGCCGCACTGAGCTCACCCACCCCAGCACAAGCCACGGCGGCCGTGGCCCCGCAGCAGCCGCCAGCTACGACCCCGCAGCCGCCGCCGCAGCAGCCACCCCCCGCCCAGCGCAAGGAGAAGGAGAACGAGAAGGCAAAAGAGAAGGAGAAGGCAGCCAAGGGGAAGGGGGACACCCTGCCAGGGCCCAAGAAGGAAAAGGGGGAGGCACCGGCAGGCACCCTGGCGGCCCCGCTGCCCACCATGGAGTACGCCGTGGAGCCCGCCCAGCTGCAGGCGCTGCAGGCCGCCCTGAATTCGGACCCCACCACCTTGCTGACGAGCCAGTTCCTTCCTTACTTCGTCCCCGGCTTTTCCCCTTACTACGCCCCACAGATCCCCGGCGCCCTGCAGAGCGGGTACCTGCAGCCCATGTACGGGATGGAGGGGCTGTTCCCCTACAGCCCCGCACTGTCACAGGCGCTGCTGGGGCTGTCTCCTGGCTCACTGCTGCAGCAGTACCAGCAATACCAGCAGAGTCTGCAGGAGGCATTGCAGCAGCAGCAGCGACAGCAGCAGCAGCAGCAGCAGCAGCAGCAGCAGCAGCAGCAGCAGAAAGCGCAGCAGCCCAAAGGAAGCCAAACCCCCGTCCCCACGGGGGCTGCCACCCCGGACAAAGACCCTGCCAAAGAACCCCCCAAGCAAGAAGAGCAGAAGAACGCACCCCGCGAGGTGTCCCCCCTCCTGCCCAAACCCCAAGAAGAGCCTGAAGCGGAAGGCAAGGGCGCGGACTCGCTCTGCGACCCTTTCATTGTCCCAAAGGTGCAGTACAAGCTGGTCTGCCGCAAGTGCCAGGCGTGCTTCGGCGACCAGGAGGCGGCCAGCGACCACCTGAAGTCCCTCTGCTTCTTCGGCCAGTCTGTGGCGAACCTGCATGAGATGGTGCTTCACGTGCCCACGGGCAGCGGCCAGGGCAGCGGCTCGTACCAGTGCGTGGCGTGCGAGAGCACGGTGTGTGGGGACGAAGCCCTCAGTCAGCATCTCGAGTCAGCCCCGCACAAACATCGAACAATCACAAGAGCAGCAAGAAACGCCAAAGAGCACCCCAGTCTATTACCTCACTCTGCCTGCCCCCCCGACCCCAGCACCGCATCTACCTCGCAGTCGGCCGCTCACTCAAACGACAGCCCCCCGCCCCCCNCCTCTCTCCTCATCTTCAACGGTTACCTCAAGTTCATGCAGCACCTCAGGGGTTCAGCCCTCGATGCCAACAGACGACTATTCGGAGGAGTCTGACACGGATCTTAGCCAAAAGTCAGATGGACCGGCGAGCCCGGCGGAGGGGCCCCAGGACCCCGGCTGCCCTAAGGACAGTGGTCTAGCTAGCATAGGAATGGACACCTTCAGATTGTAAGCTTTGAAGATGAACAATGAAAATGAATTTAAATAAAAAAAAGTTAATAACAAACCAATTTCAAAAATAGACTAACTGCAATTCCAAAGCTTCTAACCAAAAAAAAAAAAAAAGAAAAAAGAAAAAAAGAAAAAGCGTGGGTTGTTTTCCCATATAACGATGCCGGTGGGTTTTACATTTCTTTTTTCCTTTCCTTTTAATAAAATAAAATTTTAAAAAAGAAAAAAAAAAAAAACAAAACCTGTTACATTTGTCCTCTGGAAGGTACTGTTGGTCTGGGAGACGAAGGCCGTGCTGCCTCCTCGCGCCTGCGGAGCTCGCACCCCTGTACATTGCCCCGTCTGATCCCCCGTCGATAGCACAGCAGAGCCCGGCAGCGCTGTATGGGAAAGCAGCCCACCTGGAGACAGTTTTAAATTTCTTGCTATCTTAGCATTCAGATACCAATGGCTTGCTAAAAGAAAAAAGAAATGTAATGTCTTTTTATTCTCAGGTCAAT